>VXAU01000968.1:83089-124968 GCA_013399695.1 Formicarius rufipectus | reverse complement strand
AAAAAGCACAAAACCTAGGAGATCTCCTTTTCAGTCAGCTCTTTTATAGCTTATTCTTTCCTTATAGGCAGATTTTAGCCATTTTACTGCATTAGTACACTATCCCTAAGATTATCTAGACTGAAAAAAAGAAGGAATTTGGCCAATTTATCACTCTGTAGATGAATGTGGAAATAAGACCGACTCTTAGCCTGCTTCCCTTGGGAGATCAGTTGATTCAGAAGGGGAAAAGTGTAGAAGAGCAATGTATAGGTAGATTTTCAGTCCTTTTGTCTATACAAGCAAATCCATAGAAGGTAATTATTCTGGAGCAGTTAACCTGAAAGCTAAGCCAAGTAGCCAGATTCCATGGCTGCATCTACAATATTCTGAAAGTAGCAGAGTCAAAACAAACACTTGTGTTTACTCCATTCTGAAATGATGTAATGGAAGTCACTTCTCAGTTGTGGTAAAGGGCAATCTAAGATGCAAAGATTAGTATTGTTTACAGATTGATCTAAAAGCTCTGAACTGAACCTTTTCTCACGGCACCCATCACAATAACTCTATGAATCCTCAGCATGTTCTACAGAAAAACATTAGTTGGCTGCAAAAGAGAAAGAAAAAAAATGTCTTTCCGGCTCTCCAAGATGACTTCCATTGAATGACTGGAATTGTGAAGGGGCTAAAAAGGATAACTTGAATGCATTTCCATCTCAAAAAATTACTTTATTGCTAGTGGTTAGGTTTAGGGCAACCCCCCACAGTGTACACACTGAACAAACATATTAAGTGCCTTCAAGTCTTGATACCCATTACTTATTTTCTCTATTTCATATTAACTTCATATTAATGATGGTAGGTCCAGACTCAATCTTCATAGGACTCATATTGCATAAACTATCACAATATCAATAGTTACAACCTCATTTCAAAAGTGAAGAGGATTGAGCTATTTTGGAAATTTCCAAGTAGGAATCTGTGTTTTTTGCAGTAATTATCCCTTCCCTGACCTATTCAGTCAGGCAAGAACCTGTAACTTGCAGAACATTTATAGTCCAAGGAGCCTTAAGCACAAGACAGAACTGAGACCTCTTTCATTTTTTATCACCCCAAGGAGTACTGCTTTTTCTATCCCAGCTCAGCTCACTTTGTCAAATGCTCTTTTACCAGAAACCCAAGAGCCCTGCATGCTTTGCTGGCAAGAGATAATAATTTTATCAAGCTAGTGCAGGGTTATTCACACAACTGCTGGAGTAGACTTCTTGTGCACAAAATACCATCTGATACACTGGAAAAAAGAACCAGGAGGAGAAAGCAGGAATACAGTGGAATGAGCAATAAATAGTGAGGCTAAAATATGACAGACTGTACTGCACAGGCGAAGACACAGATCACTGCTGTAACTTACAGCAATACTGTGATAAGCCAAATCCTCTGATCAATCTCTCATAATACAATTTTACAGAGTTCATCCTGCTCTTAACACACACACATACACAGAGATACTAGTTCTTTTAGATTCTTGGTGAATTAAGGAACATCTGGAGAGTTAATATTACTTATGAAACAGATCTGTCTAAATAATTGTTTTTTCTATTAATGTTCAGAACAAAATTTGAACAAAAATTCATCCTGTTGATTATTTTTAATCAAATTAAAATTCTGTTTAATGTGAAGTTAACAGTTTTATTTGAAACATAAGTAAGTGATACATAAATAAAATACATTGAGTAAAATTCTAAATTATAGCATTATTATTTTCAGTTTTTTATAGTGGGCTGATCCTGGCTGGATGCCAGATTCCTGGCACTCTCCTTCTCAGCTGGGCATGGGAGAGAAAATATAACAAAACCTTTGTGGGTCAAGATAAGGACAAGGAGACATCACTCAACAGTTACCATAACAAGCAAACCAGACTTCACTTGGGGAAATAAATCAAAAGTATTGCCAATAAAATCAGAGTAGGATAATGAGAAATAAGCCCAAATCTTGAAAACTTATCCCCCCTACTCGTCCCTTCTTCCCAGGCTCAACTTCACTCCTGATTTTCTCTACCTGCTCCTCTTCAGTGTCACAGCGGGAGGGGTTTTGGGGGTTGTGGTCTGTTCATCACATGTTGTCTCTGCTGCTTCTTCCTCCTCAGGAAGAAGACTCTTCACAGTGTTCACCTTCTCCCATGTGGAGTCGCTTCCATGGGAGACAGGTATCCACCAATTTCTCCAACATGAGTCCTTCCCACAGGCTGTAGTCTTTTACAGTTTACTCCATCATGAGTCCATTCCACAGAGTGCAGTCCTTCAGGAACTGACTTCTCCAGTGTGAGACCCCTGCAGGATCACAAGTTCTGTCAGGAAACCTGCTCTAGTATGGGCTCCCCTCCCCATACACTTGTATGTCCAACACAGGAGCCTACTGTGGCAGTCCCCTAAGGCCACAGCCTCCTTCAGGGACATCCCTCTGCTCAGGTGGGGGGTCCTCTGCTGACTGCTGGTGGGTCTCTGATCCACTGCGGATGTCTGTGGGCTGCAGGGGAATAGCCTACTTCACCCTGATCTTTGCCATGGGCTGCAGGGGAATCTCTACTCTCGTGCCTGAAGCACCTCCTCCCCCTCCTTCACTGACCTCAGTGTCCATGGGCCTGTTTGTTCTCACATACTCTCCACTTTCTGACTGCAGCTGAACATGAAATTTTTTAACTCCTTCCTAACTATGTTATCCCAAGGTCATTTATAGACTCAGCCTTGGCCAGAGGCAGATCTGTCTTGGAGCTGACTGACTTTGGTTTTATCAGACAGGAGAAGCTTCTATCAGCTTCTCACAGAAACCACTCCTGTAGACCCCCAAATACCAAAACCTTGCTACTCACATTCAGTACAATTATACATCTGAAATATTCCATAATTTAATGTTTCAGTCAAAGAAAAAAGGCTGAGTAGTATTCATATGATTGAAATTAATATATTCATTCACTGTACTTAAAATGTGCATTGTAAATGAATATAAAATCATAGAGGTAATAGGGTTTTCTGTGTTAGGATAGAGTCAGATGTGGATGTCTGGGCAGACACTGGTTAAATCTGTTTTCAAAGAACTTAAATAATTTCAACTTCTCAGTCCCTCAGGGCTTTATTCCAGTGCTTCATTATTCTTACTCTTAGATTTTTTTTTTCTAAATATCTAATATAACTCCTCCTTTTTGCAATTTAAGGTTATTATTTCTCATTCCATCTACAATAAACAAGGAAAACACTATTCCTTTCCTCTTTGCTAATGACTGATTTACTGCATTCCTTCTCCACAACATATTCCTTTATTCTTCTCTTTTTTAAGAAAAAGAAAATATTCAGCTCCATAGATCATGGATTCCAGAGCTGAAATCACTGTTACTTCTCTCCTCTACATGAATTTCAGCCAGTCCTCTGCCTATCTTGGAGAGGAAAACACAGAACAGAACAAAATGAACAAAGCTTCTAACTGAAGCCTTGTTATTGTGGCATAGAGGAAAGGGATTGCATCCCATGTTTTGGATATAGGGTTCTGTTTATACATTTTCCTTTTTGTAGCAGCATGCCTCTGCTGATTCATGGTCAGCATGTGAGCCATACTAATCCACAGATTCCCTTTTGTGCATAAATACTAGTTACTCACTTACTTTGCTTACTTGAGCAAAATATTTTGCTCACTTCCTGTGTGAAGTGACATGAAAACAAAGTAATTTGAATATTTTCCAAGGAACAGGAGGGTCTTTTTAAAATTCCTTCCCCAGCTTCACAAGATTTTTCAAAATGTTTTAAGACTGACTGTGTTGGTAGACCTGTCCTCAAGCTTCCCTGTCATAGCCAAGCTACATATAATTCACATGCTGTAATAAGAGGACTTGTAAGGAAGAAATTATGAAAATTTTGACTAAAAATTCAACTGATGCCATTTCTTGCTCTCAGAAAGTTGATTTATGCGAGAAATACCAAGAAAGCAGATAAATAAAAGTTTTACTAAGGAAAATAATGACTTGTATGAATTAATTGTGGGGTTTCTATTTGCTGTTACTGCCAAACGAATTACGTAATTTCTCAGTAATGACAACTCAAGGCCAATGTAAAACCAAACTAATAGAGTCATGGAAACAATACCATTGCAACTGACATTATACAGAAACTGAGAATAGCATTGCGTTACTCAAAGCATATTCACCTTTCCCTGAGTGTGTCCTTTGGCTTTTCTCGGGCTCAACAGTCAAATGTAGAGTTTTTCATTTCTATTTATTAGTTTCACAACTACTAAGAAATTAAAAACAGTTCCTGAAGAATGCCCTCCAAACATCAAATGATATGCAACTTGTTAGACATTAGCTTTACCTCTATTACCATAAATATTTTAAAACCTTTTGGTATCAAAATAATTTACACTGACAATTCCCAATTTAAGGATTTTTCACCTATTCATAACTTGGGATAACTTCTGTTGGAAGCTCTTCCTTGGTAAAAGCAAAGATGTCATTAAAAAAGGGATTTCTCAAAAGAATATGGAGCTTCTTAAGCTTATTTTATGGATTTCTGAGGCCACAGTCAGCAGACAGTGAAACTTTCTCTCTTACAGATGCTAGGTGGTTAGCATTAATTTAACAGGTTAAGAGCTACCTTACAAACACCTTACAAGAAGAGAGAATTTGCTGCCACCATAAAATATTTTGGTGCCAATCTATACAAATGATTACATAAAGGTATTATTTGTGCCTAGTAATGATGAGAGAGGTTCATATAAATAAATTAGATTTTGGATTTTCAGAACACTAGAAAACTTGCCATCACTGGATACATGTAATCTCGTAAGGGAAAAAACAGAAAAGTCCCATTTCCAATATTTAGACAGTCTCCAGGAGAACTGACTGTAAATTAACCTAATTAACTCAAATGGCATTACCTACTGTAAACTGGCAATAAAGGTTTTATGGATTTTTGGGATAACTCATTCCTTTGAGGGTATTGATGGTCAGAATACAAACCTATCTTGCAGTCTGTGTTGCCTAACATCTCTCTCCACCCTTTTGTTGATCAGAGTGGTTTCTATTGCCTTGAAGCTTTAGCCAGTGAGGGTGAAGAATAAGCCTCAAATGTCTTTTTAAGTGCCATATTCTCATCTGCACAGCACTGGTTTATTCTATAGACATTTTGGGTTTCCCTCTTGGGGAACCTTTGCATTTCCATTAAATGAGTTTCAGCCATTATCTAGTAAGGGAAGAAAGTATAATAACTTTCTATCATTCTTTGACCACAGTCCCAGTAGTTATACTCATGCTATCCCCAAAAGGCAGTGCCATTTACAGAAAGACAGTTGGATCTTCTGAGAAGATAAGCCTTTGCAGAAGGTGAAGTCAGAAATCTGTAGTATTGCTATGGAAAACCGTAGTTAAAGTTGTCTATTACTGCTCTTAGAGAATATGTAGGTAAATTTTGGGGTGTTTTATATAGTGGTCATAATCTAAATTGGTAAAAGAATTTAATATCCTTACAGTTGAGTTTCAAACATTTCCAAGAGCACACCCATACCTTTTTTTCCCTTCCTGCTGCTAAGGACTATGTGTTCAGATTCAATACTTATTTTAAAAGAACATTTTCTCTGAACCTGCCAAACTTTTCAGTATGTCAAGAATTATTAAATGGGATTGCCAGTTATTTCAGAGAGCACATGGGGGGAAAAATGCTAGACACCCTACCAAAATCCAGAAATGTCAGCAAATCCAAATCCTTCCTTTGATGTAATTTCTAACACCTGGAAAAACATTAATAGCCTGATGCTAAGGATATCTCTTAAATCATTAAAGAAACAAAGAAGATAATAGACCCAATTCTTACTGGGTTTTTCACATATAGTAAAATGTGTACACAAGAAGGTACTAATTTTATAATTGAGAGGGAGGGCAGTGACATATTTCATTTAGCAAATACAAACTCTTTGATGTAAACTGGAGGCTGATTTGATATCAGTTATCTCAGATCCACCATGGAAAATTTCTCCTCTTTGGCACTTTCTAAAGAAAATACATTAACTATTGGTTGGTGAAGGCAAATTGTTCTTCTACATCTCTGATTTCTAAGTGAGAGACAGAACATGAGATTGTGTGCCCTGTGGGGAGAAAAGTAGTAATGAGTAATATTTTGAAAATTTCAATATATCAAGACAAGTCATTTGCTTTTTCCACCTTAATTTAATAAGGTTCTTGTCTTGTATTGTGGTTCATTCTTAATGGTTGCCATGGTTTACTAAAGAGATTAAAATAAGTGAAAGAATGCTATTTTGATAATGTTATACCTGTGGTACAGAAAGAGATGAGTTCTGTTGAAACAGGAATGCAGTCAGAATTCATTGCATAGCGTGGTAAGAATTTCCATGTCTTTTTTCTGGTTTGTTTGTGTTCCCTAGAATCCTGTCATTACTGTTTTTACCCATAACTCATCCAAGATGTCCTGTAATCCTGGTTTTGCTCTATTCCATACTTGCAATGGTGGAAATTACTACCAAAATGCAAGGTAATATAAAAGGACTGGTTGTGACCAGTTCTGTCTGACAAAAATTCTTTAGCTAAACAGCTGTGTGAGTGCTGCTCTGAGAAAACTTCTCTGAGGACAGGAAACAAAATAGCATCTGGAAATAAATTATATCTTTACAATTATTTCTATTGGGGTTTTGGGGGGTGTTTTTTTAGCAGGCAAGGAGTTGGATTTTTGTCTTTTAAACCGTAAATAAAAGGAGACAGTTAAAAGAGAAAAAAAAAAAAACCACAACTGACTCGATTTGACACACAAAGATGGAGTCTCAGTAAAACCCATTACCCAGAAGTAGGTACAGTTGATAAAGTTACATTTAAGAGCTACTGCTCAATCAATCCTTTGACTACTTAGATGCACAAGCATAATGCCAGATCAATGCTACCAGTACAAACGATCTGTCACAGCAGGTTCTGTAACTCTTCAGTATTGTGTGACTGAAAATTTTCAGTTTTCAAACATAGCTTTTTGGAAATATGTTAAAAAGTATCCATAACTTTCTCAATGATTTTGTATACCAGAGAAGAAGGAGGAACCAATTTTCATTCAATAATATAACACAAAGTCTACAAATTATTCTGTAAACTGGAAGCTGGTCAGATTGAAATGCCCAAGAAAAAAAAGACTTAAGGATGGCTACAGAATGTCAGTAAAATGTCATGTGATGTAGGTGAGAAAAAGGCAAAAGGAATCTTAGGAAATAAAAGCAGATACACTTTTTTTAGGGAAAGATCCCATACAACAGTCCTGAAACTGATGTGAAAGTGTATGTTCAAATACCTAGGGCAAATCCAGAGGAGAACTGCTTGGATTACATGAAGGTTATGAAATTTGTCTTTCATGTGAGAAGGCTTGAAGAACTCTTTTTCTTTTTTTAAATCTGGTAATATAAACAGCAAGGATATAGGACTGATTTCCAGAAACTGAGTATATCCTTGTCATCCTGTTTCAGGATAAACACCAAGAATAAATAAAGAACTCTTTTAAGCTAAGAAAGAATGCAGGAAAAAAAGATAATAAAATTAATCACTAGTATTTTAGACTTTCTTCTTATAGGTGAAGAGGATGTAGATCATTCAGGATTTGGAATAGACTTCTAGTGAAAGTAGTAGGAATACAAGTCTTCAATTAGGGAACTTTGAAGGAACATAATTTGATTGCCTACAGCAGAATGGGATTTCTCTTAATGACTAATTTCCTTCTAGTCCTTTGTTTACGTTACTGTGCAAACATGTATGTGTGCACATGCATGCACACATATGTATATACAGATAAAATTTCCAGTACACAGAAACTACATGCTATTGTATAATGAATTTTACCCGTGACGGTGTGTAGTATTTGGTCTGACTGTATACATATGAACAGTAAACAGAGATATGTGAAAGGCTGGCTGGGAATTAAATGTCATAACCTCTTGACACTCCAAAGTAAAATATGTACTTTGGGTGTATAGCCCTGAGTCATTGCTTTTATTGACATTAAATTGTTATACAGTATTTTTATTTTAGATAAACACAGCGAAGCAAGAACAAATATATTTTTCCAGGAACTAGTTAAGATCTAGTGTACCTTAGTATACCCTTAAAAACAGTGTATAATTTAGGAGTGACTCATTCAGGCACCAGCTTTGGAGGATATGTTCAATTCCTGCTCTATCATGGACTTACAATTAGTCAGAAGAAAGCCAAGTGGGGCCTATTTTTACTATTGCTAGTTCAGTAACAGTGTTGATGGAATTACTGAAATGGGTGCTAACTCACTTACTGTACAAAGTGCAGCATAGTCTTCAAATTGGTGTGATAAAAATTAAGTCAGTCCAGCAATCCATTGACAGTGAAAGCGGTGATCTCATTCCTTCCAGCCTCCTCCCTGATGCCCAGATACACAGACCTGCCTCCTCCCTCATACCAGCTCTGAGGTTGCCCTTAAAAAAATTAATTCAGCTCACTAAATTCACTATTTATATTTTACCAATAAAAATAGGGAAGTAATAGTTGATTCTAGATGCTAAAAGTCAGTACCATGAGAAAAAAAGCTATATAAATTGAAAATATTCTTCAATTGGTTCAGTCATCTGAAACTACATTCACAGTCTTCAAAAGGAATAAAAAAACTCTGTTTCTAAAGAGAAATTGCGCCATTTTGCACAAATATCTTATTTTCTGCCAAACCACTGAGTAACAGAAAGGAGACATAATCTGTCCAGGATTATATAAAAAATGCGTACCTTTTAATTTAGTGTTAATCTTTAGATCTAAATGTCTTCTGGGTAGGTAAAAATGTGCATGTGTTTGTGAGTCTATCTACACAAAGAAGAACCAAGTTGCTAATTTCACATTTCAAAACTCATTATTAAAATTTATCACCAAAAATACCTATAGCCTTGGTGATTAGAATATTATTCATAATAGCAATGCAGACTAACTACCAAAAGAACCAAGGACACTGCTGACTTATATTCAACTTGTCGTCCACCAGGATCCCCAGTGCCTTTCCATGGCACTGCTTTCAGCATCTCATTTCCCAGTCTGTACATTCATCCAGGGTTACCCCATCCCAGGTGCAGGATCTGGCACTTCCCCTTGTTGATCTACATATAGTTGGTGATTGCCCAGCCCTCTGATTTGTCAAGGTCTCTCTGCAGGGTCTCCCTGCCTTTGAGAGAGTCAACAACTCCTCCCAGTTTTGTGCCATCTGCAAACTTCCCTAGCATCCCTTCCAGTCCTGTGTCCAAGTCATTTAGGAAGATGTTAAAGAGCACAGGGTCTGAGATGGAGCCCTGTGGAACCCCACTAGTGACAGGTCACCAGTCTGATGCTATCCCATTCTCTGTAATCCTTTGTGTTTGATTCATGAGCACCTCCAGCACACCCACATCATTAAATCTCATCTGTTCCATCACTGCTACTGCAAAGCAGAGTCTGGAAGTCATTAATAAAAAGCTGATGTTGTTCTACACTATATTCTCCAATTTTTAATTGTATTGAATTTGTTTACAGACACAATGTCTTTTCTACAATCCTGATCACCACATTGTCTAACAGCTCCATTTGCATTTTTACAGTACCTCTCTTTTTGGGGAAAAAAAAGATTTTTTTCTTTTCTATCTATGAACTTAGAAATGATGAATAAGTACCAAGAGAAATAATCTAAAAATTTCCAAATGGAAGAAAAAACCAAACATTCAACAAATGACCTTACACTGAGCTAATGGCAGCATCAGTTTCCATACTTAAGTTCTTAAGTGATGCAATGATAACAAAAGAAATATGGGATACATATAATGTTTTACTTTACTGCTTTCATCCATCCATATGGTCAGTGGTATTAGCAAGAGCAGAGCAGCATGCTCTACCCAAGAACACATAGGCAGTTGGAGCAACCTTTCCTTCTCTTCCTAATAACTCAACAGTTGTTTATCATGCATTTGAATAATACTGTTTTTCCAAGCAACATGGTAAACTTGTGCTGATTAATTATCATTTTTCCCCATCTAATTGATAGAAAAAATCTTACAACCTAAGATGCATATACAGTTCTGGATGACTTTATGCAAAAGCAATTGCACTGACTCCCTCCTCCAGTTTTCCTTTTTCATAGCATTATATTTCTTGTACTTATGAGAGTTCCTTTCCAAATAATAAAATGCTCTCTTTTTTTTGGAATGCTAAAATGACTAGCTATTATCAGAACCATTGATTACAGATTAAGCTATGATATTTTATCAAACACATTGCAGTCAAATTTTTATGAGTAGCATTACCTTTCCATTTTCCCTAAGTTCCTAGCTTTAGATTCCATACTTATTTTTGTTGAAAGGTTTCCCATTGTGAAAGGGATTACATGAAAAGCACAAGTGCTGGAGTTGTACTGAGGAACTATTGTGCTTTATTATGAGTCAGACATATTACTTGGTCTTGAGAAACACTGGCTGAAAAGCAATCAGAATCACAGATATACATCTGCTTTTAAAGTTTATAACATCTGGACTAAAATTCTTCTATCAGCCAATTACAAGTGATTAATATTTCCTTCCGCTTCCTTCATTGAATCTACTCTAAATGAAAAATTTATTATTTTTTAAAGCTTAGAAATTTTATAGAAAAATCTGGACACAAACTTTTTTAAAAAATTTTGATGCCTACAGTCAGAATAACTTCTTTGGATTCCTCTTTCACATAACATCAAAGGTAACCTTTTGTGTCTTTGTGTGGCTTCAGAAAGCTTAATCTCACACTACAGAAACACACAAAATCCAAAAACCAAGTTATAAACACCAGCTTACCTAACACTGCAATTAAAAGCATTGACTTGTTCTTTTTTCTCTTCTGGCATCTTTAGCTGAACCCTTAACTTGCTGCACCTTCCTCAAACTGCAACATTCAAATGTGAATTTTTCTCATGAATACCATCCCTTTTCATATTTGCATGAGAGGCAACGTTTTGGAGTGTTCAATGAAAAAACCATAAATGATAAAATTCACTTTACACAAACGAGCTGAATGAAAGTACTTGTACAATTTTGGAAAAACATTTTTTTGGCACAAAGCGTTAAACCTTGCTTTCCCACAGTCGTGGCAATTGTTCTTCAGAATATACAGTGTTGGAAAGGAGATTGTAGTGAGGAAGGAGAAAAATTGGACACTAAAATTATGGCTAAGTTCCCAGTGGAAGTGGAGGTTTTTGAAACTTGGATTAAGCTATTTGGATAATTCAGAATTTTTCCTTGAAAACACAGAAATATTTCATTTAGTTGTTTCCTTTTTTTGGGGGGGGAGGGAATGGAGGTATGTTGGTTTGTTTTTAACTTTTATTCTGAAGAAGTCTGAATGAGTTGTCTTGAAGAGCCTTTTTAAAGAGAAAATACAGTACAGGAAGTTAGTGTACAAGAATTTGACTTCACGTCTTCAGAGAGGAATGGAGAACAGTGGTGGTGTATTTGAGAGAAATAAAATACAACTCTGCTACAAATCAGAGCAAAATCATTTATCCTGAACCTTTTTCTTCTGTTTTATCATTGCCTCATGAGCTTCATCCCCTCATTTGAATATCAGCTCTTTATGAGGACTCTCATGGATCACTTTCTCTCACTTGAACCTGTTATCTCAAAAACACATAAAAGGCAGTTTATGGTGCAAATGAAGAGTCTTCCTACCTGTTATGAATAGCACATTTCACACAGTCAAGGAAAAAGAGGATGAAGAACTATCTCACCCTGAAAATTTGTGTGATGCAGGAGGAAAATGGTGTACAAAAGATGCTGCAAAATAGACTTGTTTCTTGTGGTCTTCTGCTCAGTAAAAATAAACACCTTTTAAACCTAAAGCAATCTCCTAAATTTAGAACTCTCTTTGCCCCCAGTTGTGTACATATTCTTATGGACAGTATGAAAACAAGAAGTTCATTGTTACATGTTAAATTTATACTCAGTAAACCTGCCAAGAGTGTTTCCAGTTGACTTAGAAATATGTCAAGCTATTGCCTTGGAAAACAGGATATTAAAATGTTTGTTGATAATTTTGTTTCCCCTGAAAAAAAAAAAAAATGAGGAGAGAAACCTTCCCTGAACTGTCACATAATGATAGTGGCCATGTGTTTCAAATCACAGTTTGTTCTCAATAAAATATACATGAAATATGAAGTTAATGAATTATATGCATAAGAAATTGTGTCTTGCTTAAAGCAAGGTATGCAGCACAATAAAAAAAATCTTTGAGCAGGATATAGTATCAGATTGATTTCCATAATTCTAATCCTGCATTTACTCATAACTTTCCTGCAAAAAGCCAGTTCACTAGGTATAGTTATCACAGCAAAACTCCATCTCTCTGACAGTTACTGTTGGAGCTTTCATTCACAAGTTCCTCATTTGTTTTCCACTACACCCAGTAGGTCAATCACTTTGATAAGAAAACAAGTAAGAGAATGATTTATGGCTAAATATCAGCCAATTGGTTTGAATTGTATTGTTTACGTACATCTGCGTACATCTATGTATTTTTATGTATGTGCACTTATAAAATGTATGCAAACAGTATCTTGTATAACACCCACTTAAAATCTTTGTTATTCCTACAAGCCCGTAGAAGACAGAAAGCATTTAGGAAAAAAAAATCAAAAATTTTACTCTTTATTATTAGGAGACTGAAAATATATGTGGGACTATGGGCAAATTACCACTATATGACTGACATACAAAAGGGTCAATTAAATCAAGAATTTCTGACAAGACTATCTGCCCTAAAAGTACCTTTATACATTGTCAATCCATTTCTGTATCTTCTGTCTCTTTGTAGTCATAACTTTGCTTGTTCTGTTTGGGAGCCATGGCAAAGGTCTGGTTCCATAGGATAAAGCACAGAGTTGCTTTAGACTTTTACTCAGAATGTACCTAGAGACATGATCTGCTTTTAAGAGAAACACTTGTCACATCCCACTCTATACAGCTCTCTAAGTAAAAATTTAATGGTCTGCATAACACTGTCTTTAAAGGTCTTGACAGCAGGTTCTCTCCAACTGATGGGGGAAGGAAGAGGGCCTCAAATTCCAAAATTTAGACTGTGAGCTACAAAACATTTAAATGCATAACTTGAAGCAGACAAGTAGTCCCAATGACTGTAAAGTCTGTGTACTTTAATCTGCCTGCCTTCCTGCCTGCAGCTAGCAAAATCTTTTCGAAGCATGGAAGCCATTTTCATGGAGGATGTGTCTTCACTAGGAAATAAGGTGTGTCATCACCTAAGGTAACAAATGACTAATAAATTCCTAATCAAGACAGGCAATTTGCAGCTTTCAAACATCAACACTATAACACAGCAGATTGTGCTGTGGTAAAGGTCCGGATTGATCTCTAAATCCATGATGAAATTCTGAACTGATTTATCTTCATTAGGTCTTTACCTCATACTGGTAATCTTGGTTATCATGTGCTAGCTAAACTGATTAATGAACCCCTTGATTTTTTGGAGAAAACAAGATGTCTGAGATAATTCCTCTGTTTACCTGAGATCTAAACTCCAACTCATCTGAAAACAAAGAAGTCTACTAATGATTACATTGAGAATAGTCTGGTGATCTTTATCACCTTAGAGTTACAAAAGAAGGAAGTTTCTTGAACTGTTAGGATGCAAATAACTCTAAAGGACGACAGGGAGGGAGGGAGCTGACTATGTGCTGGGATAGATATTGGTTCTTTGGCAAAGGTTTTCTTGGCAAAATTTGTTAATTAGACTGAATCATATAGGAGGTTTTCAATATTTTTTTTTCTTGGCAAGCAATCTCCAGGCTTATATTCTTTTGAAAATCTAAGCCAGGATTCTGGTGAGTTGACTACTTTTGTAAATGAAACATACAAATATAATGTTCCTATAATCTGATTATTATACTTTGGTCTTGATTAGTGGAGAAAATTTCCTGCTTTATTAGTTTAGAAAATGGTAATTTGAGAGGAGTTGCTTTTTATTGTTTTGCTTTGTTTGATTTCCACATCCAGAGTTCCAGACATATGCTGAATTAAAAGCTTACTAGAGGCAAGATTCTTCAGTTTTGCTTTTAGGTAGAACAGGTTAGGTTAGCAGTATGCCTTCAGGTCTCTTTTTTCAGTTGTTTTATATTTATTTACATGGTAGAAAACTGAAGTTCCTTGCCACTGCATGCATTTTGCTTGTAGTAATTACCCTGAGGTAAAACCTTGCTTAATAACGAAAGCCAGACTAAGGTTTTTATAATTGCGGGTTTTGGAGTGGTGGTTGCCTGGAGTTGGTAAGAGTATGAAGCCTGATGCCTGCTTGGTAGCTGCCTGAAATTATGACTGCTTTGTAAGTACTAAGTTCCCTTTACTGTTCCAAGGAAATCTGCACTAAGCCAAGCTAACTCCTGTCTTGCTTTCAGATAAATTTTTCTCAGGTCATGGCTCTAGGTACATTCTGAGTGAAAATCTAAAGCAATTCTGTGCTTTATCCTATGGAACCAGACCTTTGCCATGGCTCCCAAACAGAACAAAGTCACTATAAACCTAGAAGAAACAACTACACAATAAAAACTCGCATGCAGTAATTAAGGATTTGCATATAACTTTAATTAATATAATTTAATGGCAAAGTTCAGCCAGTAATTTCCCATAAATAAGTACATGGTTTTTATTCATACTCCTCATTAATCACATGAATAGCTTTCTTTGACATTTTTGTTTCTTTGAAACGTGTTTATCAGACTGGCAGCATCGTGTATGCATGCTTTAGTATCAACCAAATTTGGTCAAATTTGTTAAGAATACCTGTGTAAATGAATCAGTTTCAATAAAGTGACTACTGGAATGCACTAATACAGAGACTGATTTTATTTACAGGAATAAATATAAAAAATTAGTAAGTAGACAATATAAATAAGTACTGAAACCATAACTAAATTACAGAAAAGTGAGACCATGAATTCTGAATAATGTTTGTATCCCAGTAGCCTGATTCTAACGGACAAAGGAAGTAACTAGGGAAAAGCCAGCGCACAGCAACCACAGATTATTTTTTCTCTAATACTTTCTTGACCCATATTATTTTCAGTTCATGGAATTTCTTGAACCTCATGTAGTTTATCTACTTAATAACCTCTCTCAAGTACTTGTATCACATTTCTAAGTGTCGTTCCAGTTGTCTGCTGGAGTGCATATTTATTTTTTGAATATAAATCATTGTTTAGCAAAAAGTTCAAAAGATATACAACCCCACTACTTGATCAACCGCCTTCTTCTATTTCAAACTAGATTCATACCAGTCTTATTCATTAGCCTCCTGTAAGAGAGAGCAAAAAGGTCTCTCTAGATTCTCCACAGCTATCTCCAGATAGTTACCATTCTGAAGAGCTTTACTGTATGCCTGTCCAGTCATATGTCTTTTAGACGAATATCATTCAGTTTAATCATTATTCATTCTGAAGCTCATTGATTTTTGAACCTTTATGATTTCTGTTGTAGACCTATGTTCTGCTGTAGTGAGAGAAGAAGAAAAACCACAGTATTCTAGGAGAAGATGAAACATATATTTATAAAGTGGCATAAACATTTATTTAGCATTTGCTCTCTCTTCCTTTTGCAATAATTCTTAACATTCCTTTTTGTCCACTGCTGAATGTTAAGTTAGTGTTTTGACAGAGCTATTTATCATAGTGTCAGTTCACTTACAAGGAGCAAAGTTGCAGCCTGCCAGGTCACATGTAAAGTTAGGATTGTTTTTCCTCATGTGCGTCCTGTATATATTTAGAATGAATGTCAACTGTCTTTTAATTACATTTTCACATGGACTTCTAAGAGCCTTTATCTGTTTTCAAATGCTCTAGTAAATAATATCTGAAAACTGTCTCATCCACTGCTAATACAATTTTCTGAGTTATTTAGAAATATGTTGTTGGTAAAGCTGCAGTGAAACTACAGTAGTAACCTCTCTCTCGTAATGAAAACATATATATTCTGTTTAGGTTATCTTTTAACAAGTGTTTTATCAGTGGGACCTTACCTCTTATTGCATGATTATTTAGTCCCCTTAAAAGGCTTGGGACCAATACAGGTGAATTATCAGTCTTTAGCTACATGTCTGTTGAGCCCTTTGAAGATCTGCAAGAGGTTTGCAATGCAGGACTTCTCTTTAGTAAAGCTCTATTGAATCTTCCCAAAGGATTGTATTTGTAGATTGAGGCATCTACCCTCGGTGAATTCAATCCACACTAAGATTCCAATCCCATGGATATTTAAATGTGTAAGTGTTTTGCTTACTTGAGTCACCTGTTAAACAGCACAAGGTTATTTCAATGAGTGAAAAAACATGTATGCAGCATCTTTTTCAAGAATGTCCCATGCTCTAATATGAACAGGGGATCTGATTGTTTCACCACTACACTAAATATAGTGGTATAAATGTATTCCCAAAACCCAAAGTTATCACAGATTTATAATACTCTAATGATGCTGCGTTACAATAAGCAATTTCTAATAGCTAAAATTCTGCTAAAAGTTGGAACCAGTTCTCATACAAACACATACTTAGTCTGGAGAAATGGAAGTGAAGTATGGTGTTTGGCAAGAGAATGTTTAATTATCCTTTGGTCTCACTCTGAATTACTGTAGTAGAGAAAGCCAAGCACTGGGAAACTTTGTATTAGAAGTGACACCATTTGGGTTAAACCAAGGAGAGATTATTTTATCTGAGACTATATATATACAGTGTATATATATATATGTATATATATATATACACACATATATATGTATGACAAAATTAAATTTAAAAGATCCCAAACACCAAAAAAACCCAAACCAAACCAAAAAACTCACCACCACAAAAAAAACAAACAAAAAACAACAAACCCAAAAACAAACAAACAAACAAACAACACGCACCAAAAACCAACCAACCAAATGTAAACTATTCCCTGCTAAATTTCTTCTTGTCAGTGTTGCAGAGAAGTAGATGTGATTGGACCAGCACTCCTCATACAGTTCAAGGCTTCAGGAAACAATAAAGTAGTGAGGGATATAAAAGCTTTGCTTTAATTTCCACAGAAACACTGATTCTCAGAGCTCACAACAGCCTTTCATTATGCAGAATGGTTATCAACATGATTTATTCTGGTAAATTCTTCAGAGTAGTTATAGACAATTAAATTTTATGTACAGGTTAAAAAAGAAGTAACACGATCTTCTAGCACAACAGAGGCGAGAGGTAAGAAATTATGTATGTGGAAATACCAAAAGAGATGTAGTCTGGATGGAACAGGAGACAGGAATAAGACACTTCAGAAAAAATTGTTACAGGTACTGGTTTGGTATGGAAAAAATTACTATTTATTAAGAGGCTCTTCCAAGTCATAGGCACAGAAACAGAAATCTTGTCCCATCTGTACAATTCTTGTCATCTGAAAGCCTCAAAGGGAGTATCACAACATTTGAGAGTCATAGGTCACCTCAGAAGCAGCCTTCTGCTTCAGACCAAAAGCACCCTTGTGAAGTCCCCCAGTTGTCTCCAAGTCCTTCATTCTGGTTTGCACTGCAGGAGTCTCAGAGTGCATGAATTGATATTGTTTTGTGAGACTGATATGTGAGACTGTGTGAGACAGTGCAGGACTTCACCTAGTGCACTTCTACCTAATAACACTTAAGCTGGTAACAAACATTCACTTCATGCAAGCCTGGAACTAACCTGAAGTAATCTCTTCCCACTGCAAACATATGTTGCACGGATGACCTTGTTACCAGCCAAGGCAGACACAGACAGAGTAAGAGGTTCCTCTCTTACTCTCCTCACAGAGAGGAACAGTGTATGTATGCTGCAGCATTCAAGTGCTATGTTTTGCTCAGTCTTCAGAGTAACATGTTGCAAAATTATTTAATTATTACAGTTCCATATACAGAGTTGAACTAAGGTTAGCTGTACAATAATACTCAAAATGTATGTATTAAATTGAATTTGCTTAACACTGTGCCCAAAACAGCATAATGTTGAAGAGGAAAAAGAGTTTAGCATGTGCAGCAAGTATGTTTTCCACATTTTAATAATCAAGAATGATACATGATCTCAAGTTAAGTTTTGCTGAGTTCAACTTTTAAGTCAGATGCCAGGGCCTCACCTACTTTGGCATTACACTTCAACAGATAGAAGTTCCAGAGTGACTCCCCTGAGCACCATTTACGGTCAAGTCTTCAGCTCTTTGTCTCTCATGTTAGACTAAGAGACCATAATAACTTAGTGCAGGTGTTGAATATTAAGGCCACCAGCAGACACACACACACACACACACACACACANNCCACCACACCCACCCCACCCCCACAAAAAAAAAAAAAAAAAGCCTGATTGTACAAGAAGCCTTGCTGGTCTGTAAATATGCCAGCAAAGTACATATAGTGACAGTCAGTCACTATTATCAAGCTTGGTCAGAAAAAATAGCCTCTTTGCATGAGACAGACTCAAAATTGTACCAAAAATATCTCAAGGTCAAGGCCAAAATGAACATATTTACAAAGGTTTATAATTTAGTCACAGCTAAAACAGTTGTAATGTACCTTAATCTCAGACATTTTAGCACATTTTTGCTAAGCATTATTCCATTTGTTCACAAACAGATGTTCAGCATAGACTACTTGATGAAAATATATTTACTTGACACAAAAAATAAAAAACAAAACAAAACAAAACAAACAAAAAACCCACTAATATTGGCAAATCTGTTTAAAAGAGAATCATCCAGAGTAAGGAGTTCCTGAGGCAACTACAAGATAGATAACATCTAGCTTTGGGAATAAAGGCAATGAGGAAATTGTTTCAACAAAGCAACTGTGAAACATATGGGGTATTACAGATATCCACATAATAACTGGGGACATGGTAGTTACAATGTCAATCAAGGTGGAACATGATCAGAAACAGATGAAAGGGAAGGCAAAGATCTAAATAGAAAATCTTAATTGAATTCAAGTGAAGATTGAAAGATGGTAAATACAAAAGGAACCTAGACAAATGACAGCAAAAATGTTTCT
Source organism: Formicarius rufipectus (assembly GCA_013399695.1). Taxonomy (NCBI): domain Eukaryota; kingdom Metazoa; phylum Chordata; class Aves; order Passeriformes; family Formicariidae; genus Formicarius; species Formicarius rufipectus. The sequence goes on along the minus strand of VXAU01000968.1, from coordinate 105,915 downwards.
GCAGAAGTGAAAATGAAAATTTTATAGTACAGGAAGCTGTACAGAAGACTCTGCAGATAATTAGAGTAACCACAGAGGATACCCAAGGGAAGACAGCTTTGCTGAGACAACAGGGTAATTTGGTACTGGTCAGAGAAACATGAAGGAGCTCTGCAGCAACTAGATACAGTGTTATATTATGTAAGACTGCAGTGCTTGCTGTCCAACAAATGGACATAAATCTATAGCTTTAAGTCTCCTACTACCTGACTTTTCAAACATCACATTGCTTTTAGGCACTGTATGCTTTTCTAGACTAGCCATCATTTGAGCATGCAAAGGTAGCTTAGGAATTTCTATACTACCAGTAAAGTGAACTCTGACTGAAACAGAAGAAAGTTTAATAGAACTTGAGAAGGAAAATGCAGCTGCCATGTTTGCCAGTAGGAACTACAACATACAAAGCTTCAGGAAGAGAAAATGAAACAGATGTAATAGAGAGGTTTTTTGTTGTTACACTACCATTAATGGTATCTAATGGAATAGTATACAAGATACTAAAAACATTGATCTGGTACAAACTTCAACTCTCACACTGAGTACAAATTAGGTGAATGTATACAGGACACACATGCAAGAATTCTGCAATGTAAACCTTACAGAAAACTGAGGCTGTATTATATACCAGATTACCAGAGTGCCCCAAATTGCCTGGGCCTGTGCACAATAGCATTTTATTACAATACAGATTATAAGTCACAGATGCTTCACCATTCCTACATTTGTAGTACAGTTTCCAGAGTATAAGGTCCTGTACTGGGCAGATGTTGTACTGATTAGGTAAGTATAACTCAACCAGCAAATCAATTTGTTGCTATATCAGAAGTAGAGGGCAATTAATCAAAAGTATGTTCTGTTATTATGAAATGTCTAATTAATGATTACATAAAGCAGTATACTTTTCCAACACAAACAACTCTTGGATTAGCTTTTGCAGATAAGCTTGGAAAGCTGTTCCACATTTCATTAAGTACATTTCCTATTGAACATGTGAATATATTCCATCATGGTTGAAAAGCACTTTTAAAAGACAAGGGATTCCCATGAGTTACAAAATACCTGTAACTCAGTTTTGAATGAATACATTTTTTAAATTAGAGGAAATGAAACATGTTCACTCAAGGTCTGGATAAAAATAATCTCTCAAAAACCGGTCAGATAAGAAAAGCTAATTCTTCTTGAGATGGATACACAACATACACATTTTTGAAGGAGGGGACAGCATCACTGGCAAGTATTCATTACACTCCTGAAAATATCCTGAAACTTACTTTTTCTATGTGCCACACACTGCTTCATAACATGACACACACAGACTTTCATAAGGTCTGAGTAGATTTCCATGAAAGTAGAATATTCAAAGGTACAAAGGGTACTATGCCAAAACATGCAACCAAATGGTTTATTCCTCACAGTACAAAGATATGCATGACAGTCTTAGGCAAGAATTCACAACCAGACTGAGCTGGTGATAAAGACTGAGCTCAGATGAGTTGTTTGTAATCTCTAAACTACAAAGGTATAATCAGGAGATTGTCAGAAGCGTGCCTTGAGCCTAATGATGAGAACATTATTTGTCTGATAGATTTTTAATGGGAAATGGCAAAGGTAGTGTGTTGTGATACTATCTTTTTAAATTAGTCATGGATAATGATCAGCAAACTTCCATTTGAGAGAAGTCTCATATGTGAGGCTCAGAGTTTGCAAGACTGGCATATCTGCACAAGCCATTGTGAAACAAAATCTCATTAGTAGACCCCTGCCTAGAGTGCTACATTCTTGGTCTCATTGTATGCCTGGTGGTAAAAAAGTTAGGGAGAGAAATCAGAAAATATGAAAACCAATGGATCATATCCTAATGCTTATGAAGATTAACTACAAAATCCAGAGGACAGATTTAGGAGTAAGTCATGACAGCTGGAAGTGGAGCAGGTGTAAATCAAAAACAATCCACAGCAAATCTTACCCAAGGCTAAGATGCAAAGTGGCATTACAATAAAGAGTCATTTCTATGCATGACTGCCACTTAGCATCAGAAAACTGACAAATTTATTGTGACTTGCCTTCACAATTACTTCTAAGAATGAAAGAACAGTGGTATAAATAAGCAGTACTGTGCTATATGATCTCATTGTGGTGTTTACCATTTCTTGTGCAAATTGTAGTTTGCAATGATTTGGGGTCTATTTTGTGAAAACAAGTTTTTATTTGATATACAAATTTCACATGGCTACTTTCTAACTGACCTTGTAATAGGGAAAAGAAGGTTTACTTCATTTCTTNTTTTTTTTTTTTAAGGTTTTTTTTAAGAAAGGGGAAGAAGGGAAGAGGTATAAGCACTGTTTCACCTTTCAGGAAACAAGCTACATCCTTGATCTTACAGAGATGTTGAAATTTTCCATTCCAATAGAACATCTTTTTTTCTAGCACTGAAAGTATACTTGTGATTTATTTGCCTCTCTGAAATAGGTTTATTTTTCCGTCTCAAGTGAAATTGTAATATTGGGTAGAATTCTCATTAAAATGCACTCCATAGAGAAATAACACCTGTCTTAAAGGAGCTGTGATAATCTTCTTTTCCTAACATACAAATTCAATGATTTTCTGTCAGTAAGCTAAGAGATAAAGTGGAATGCTAATATTTATGCTATGTTTTCATTTTTTTCATGCTGTCACAGCTGTCTTAGACTAAACAAAACTGTTTTATTTTAAAGACACTGCATAATTATTTTAAAGAATTACCAGAGCTTTTAGAATATTTGCTTCTAAGAGTCTAATGAGAGATATAAATATTAAATAAACATACTGAAAGACAAATATAACCCTTATCTAACTAAAAAACAAGTTAGAAGAATAATTTGGCTATATATTTAAACATCATACATTGCTGAGATGTTAACTATTTAAAATAATAAAAGATCCCATTACTTTATTGTAGTACCTATTTTTTATTTCATTTTCATTTCCCCATGTTACTCACAAAGAAAAAGACCATATTATTTATACATCTGTATTTATATATCTGTATTTCTCCTTCAGCGACACAAATTTAATAAATCACATGAGAGATAAATATGTTTTTAACCATATGTCTATGAAAAGGATGTTCAGATACTATGACTGCAAACAATGGCATTGTATATTTCAGAAAAGACTTCAATTTACAAGTAAACTTTATATAAGAGTAGGTTGCTTTAGAAGGGTTTTATGTACCAATTTTATATTAAGAAGATCCCTTGGTTTTGTCCCTGAGTCAAAAGTGGCTGCAATCTGTCAGTTTTCCAATTTATGAATGAGTCTGATTTCAAATTTATTTAAAATTTGGAGATAAAAGCAGCATGAAGCCCTATATTCCCCTGATATTCTCATAGTATTTTTGGCATGTGTAATGGGTGTTTAAGAGAAGTTTAACATAAGGACAAAAATTTTGCTTCAGAATTTATTACTTCACATGAAGTTTCATTATAAACCTGTGGAAAAACTTCAATCATAAGGATTTAGGTCAAATTCTGTCCAAAGAAATCTAAATCTGGAGTCTCTTTATTGAAGAAAATGTATATGTTCCAGGTTTAAATGGCTGAAAAAAAGAGTAGAGTTTGGTTTCACATTTTAGTCACAATCGGACATTTTTAAGAAGAGTAGGATATTCTGAAAATTATTTTCAAATAGGTTTACTGTGGTAGGAAATATTTATGGCTGTTACACTGTCAGCTGGGGAAAAAAGTATGGTTGTTTATTCTAACCCTTGCAAAATTAGGCTGATAGTTTTGCCATGTAGGACGAACACAAGACTGAGTCATGGTTACAGTAAGACAGGTGTGGCTACAGAAGAAAGAAATATTCCTTACCTTGGCAATATTTGTTATTGGGGGGGAGATGGGTATGGGACAAATATGGGTGATTTTATCAGTGAATGCGTGTGTTCCCAGCTGAGTAGGGCTCTCTATGAACTTTTGGATCCAGAACGTAGTAGCAAAGACAACAAAGAGTCTAATAAGGAATTATAGGAAATCTTGAAGTTATAAGAAACTAAGTTTGAAATTCCCTAGAGCATCGGAAAGAGGGATGTAGTCTCCACAGCAACAAACAATTTTCCACGTTCCTGACAACCAGGCTACTGGGTGCAAGGACACACCGTATTTGTCCATCTATAGTTTCCAGAGTTAGCAACTAAAATCCAGTGCAGTTCAGCAACTATGTGGATTAAGCTTAAGTTTCCGTATCATAAGTGAAAGTTACAGCAGAACATTTTTATTCTAGCCTCTGCTCTGCAACAGCCTGCTGCTTTTACTTCCTGGCATCCACTGGTCCATGTTTTTATCTAGTCTGCCTGTTCCGCTTCATCTTTCTTCCTCCTTGATTCCCAAAGCTAACTCTCCCTGTGACCACAGACACACAGCTGATGGTACCTAGGCCCTCCTTCCCCCTTACAGAGGTCACCTGAACCTGTGGGTTATCTGACCACCTGATTTCAAAGATCAGAACTTTAAAAAGGCTTGGATTATTAAACACAAATATTTGCTCATGAAAATAACACCTGTGTTTTTGCACATGAAGAACAGTCCTACTGCCTTCAGACTCGATTTCTGCATGTCAACCAACAGCCACAGGAACTCCCCAGCATCCATCAGAACAGTATTGGGCTCACCACCCCAGCTAGGCATCAGGAAGGAGTTGGTGGCAGGGAGGCAGCCTGTGGCTCAGTCCAAGTGCCAGACCTACAGATGTCCACAATGGTTATGGCAATCGCTCGGGCTGGGCCTGTTAAGTACTAGCCTAGCTTGGCTGAATCAGATTCTTCTCTTGGAATAAAGGCAAAAATGGAAGGTGTATGTCCAGTGGAAGCAAAATCAAGTGACATGGGGAGAATTCAGAGATGTTGCTGGCCACTGTAGGGAGAAAATTCATGCTGCCAAAGCTCAACTGGAGCTGAAACTGGCCAGAAAAGTGGGGGCAAAAGGCAGTATAGAAATATCTTCAGCCCATACAGGATGAGGATGGTCACCTCACAAACAGGGACAGAGACAAGGCAGACATGTTTGATGCTTTCTTTATTTCTGTCAACTTGGATTATGGACTAAGGCGTTCCCAGTGCTTGGAGCTGGAGGATCATGACTGTGAAAATGATCAACTCCCAGTCCACTCTGAAATTGTGCAGAATATGCTGGTCCAGTTGGATCTCTACAAATCTATGAGGCCTGATGGAATGCATCCCAAAATCCTCTAAGAGCTGGCTGATGTCATGGCAAAACCTCTCTTGACAATTTTCAAGTGGTCTTGAGAATCTGGAGAGGTCCCAGGTGACTGGAAGCTGACCAGCTTTGTCCCAGAAGGAGGGAACTACAGACATGTCAGTCTCACTTCAGTGACTGGTAAAGTGCATAAGATTACTCTGAAAGATATTGAAAAATACCTAGAGTACAATATGGTCATCAGTCACAGCCAGCACAGCTTCATGAGAGGAAAGCCCTGCTTATACAACCTGATTACTTTTTATGACAAGGTAACTCACCTAGTTGATCAAGGTAAGCCAGTTGATGTAATCCTTTTGGATTTCAGTAAAGCTCTTGATACTGTCTCTCACAGGATCCTTCTGGACAAATTGTCCAGCACAGTTGGATAAGCAGATCATGTGATGGATGAGCAATTGGCTCACAGGTCAGGCAGAGGGTGATAGTGAATGGGGTGACATCAGACTGGTGACCTGTCACTAGTGGGGTTCCACAGGGCTCCATCTCAGGCCCTGTGCTCTTCAACGTCTTCATAAATGACTGGATGTAGGATTCGAAGGGATACTAAGCAAGTTTGCAGATGACACAAAGCTGGGAGGAGCTGCTGACTTCCTGGAAGGCAGGGAGGCCCTACAGAGAGACCTCAACAAATTAAAGGACTGGGCAATCACCTGCACAGGAAGTTCAACAAGGGGAAGTCCTGGATTCTGCACCTAGGATGGGGCAACCCTGGTTGTACATACAGACTGGGGAATGAGAAGCTGGAAAGCAGTGCCACAGAAAGCAACCTGGAGGTCCTGGGCAATGACAAGTTGAATATGAGTCAGCAGCCTGGGACAACCTGGTGGGCGGGGAGGGGTCCATCAGGCAAAGCATCTCCAGCAGGTCCTGCTCTTCTTTGCTCTGCACTGGGGTGGTCTCACCTGGACTATTGTGTGTAGTTTTGGGTGCCAAAGTATGAGAAAGGTATTGACCTCCTAGACACTGTCCAAAGAAGGGCTACGAAGATGGTGAAGGGTCTTGAGAAGAAACCAAGTAACCAAGGCTGAGGTCACTTGGTCTGTTCAGCCTGGAGAAAAGGAGACCAAGAGGAGACCTTATCATGGGCCAAACTTCCTTGTGAGGGGAAGATAAGGGACAGGCATTGATCTGTTCTCTGTGGTGACCAGTGACAGGACCTGAGGGAATGGCCTGCACTTGTGTCAGGGAAGGTTTAGATTGGATATTAGAAAAAGTTTCTCACCCAGAGGGTGTTTGGGCACTGGCACAGGCTCCCCAGGGAAGTGGTCACAGCACCAAGCCTGGCAGAGTTTGGATGATACTCTCAGGCGTATGGTATGACTCTTGGGGATGGCCCTGTGCAGGTCTAAGAGTTGGACCCAATGATCCTTGTGGGTTCCTTCCAACTCAACATATTCTGTTTCTGTGAATATCAGTGATAGTCCCATTTCTTATTCTTTACACAATATCCACACACAATTTCAGAGAAGACCTAGCAGCAGGTAATCCACCTGATGATGACTGCTTAAACTTCTGAGGTTTTATTAGTCTAAGTATCACTACTGATATATCTAACCTAACCAAAACTGAAAAATTACTGACATAGATATACTGAGTACTGAGAAACTAAGAAATGTTTGACATATCTTGTGTCCATATCTGAGCAGTACATTCTGCATTAATAGATCTTTTAAATATCTGTTTGAAATAGGGAACTGCTAAGCAGCCCTTTAAGTGTTGTTGCAGACCTAAAGAAAGCTTTTTCTTTGTGTCAGAGATGTTTGTTGAGATGATACACAGAGCATAGGGCAGGTGCTGGAGTTACAGTTTGTTATTCCAGATCTCAGGGAAGAACAAGAAGGTCTTAAAAGTTTGTCTTTAACATTTCCCTTATTAGCACACTTGTTCTGTATTTGTTTTGTATTCATCGCTGCCAGAAAACATCTTTCAGCATGACTTGTAGCAATAAATTCCTTGTGAATCAGGATATTTGGGATGGGGAAGCTGCCTTTTACTGAGTTAACCAAAGCTAATTTTCCACCCACATAATGAACATGTCCCATAGAATTATCTCCGCACCAGAATTCAGTCCTGATGCTTTTCAGCTGAAATTCTATAATTTAGTTCCCCTACAAAACTTCTGACTTACCATATGAGGAAGAAAAATGGCACAGGTGAGGGCAACTCAAGGCTAATAGGACTTCAAGTCTTTCTTATTTCTATTAAACTCTTGCATCCAACAAGCACTGCCAGGTCATATGAAATCCCTCAGAGCTCTTCCAAGAGAACTGCCCTCACACTGCAGCAGAATTGCAAGTATTCAATACTCTTTTTACTCTTTCATATTGTTATTGGTTATTTTTAAGGACTGACAGGCACAACACAAAGACAGATGTTTTGTACAAGTCAACCTGGATACAATTTTCTTCTGAAGACCAAAAACTGATTTTCAGGAATCAAGTTCACACACTACTTCCATTGCCCTTTCAAAAATAAGAGATAGCAAGGATCAGAATGTGTGCTAGGTACTTCAATGACTGTTTAAGCTCTCCCAGAGATGTTGAATGGTTTGGCAGATTTTGAACAATTCTCACAGGCATTTGGAGGTAACTCCCACGAAAACAGATATCAGAGACAAAATCCAGACCATGCAGTTTTTCAAACTTTTAGAAAAGATGCAGTCATTTTGTACATTATTAAACAAACAAATCCACATGGGAGATACATTTTATAAACATGTCTGCCATAGAAAAATTGCTCCCATTTTTAAAAACATAAAACTAGTCAAATGTGAGGCACATATTTCTAGCAAAAGAGGTTAGTCCTGGTCAACACTGAGTTATCTGAACAAAGAAACTGTAATACTTTTGAAAGAAAGTAAAAGTATCTACCACTATTTATTTTTTTTTTAATAGGCTATTTCTTGCTGGACAAATAAAACATTTTTACTAGCGACTGCTCTAAATACTATGTTGATTCTTGCAAGATTGCCCTTTAACCATTGGTTTATGCCCGTCTTAGTGTTTGCTGGATTGATTCACTGAATTGTGAGTCATATAGGGCAAGGACACTATTTAAATTTTAGAAAGTGTTATTCAACTGTTACCAAAAAAAAATAAATTAATAAGGTCTCAGTGATACGTTAATTCAGAAAAAGCTGGTAACTAAAAGACTTTAACTTTTATTTTGTTCCAAATAACTATTTTTTTCTTTTGACTAACTACACTGTTCTCAATAGACCTTATCGTAGCCTTTTTTATGCCAGATGTTTGCTCCTATATCTATGTTCCCTGCAAAAGTGAAGATACCTTAGATAAAGTCTTCAATAGCTGGATTTACCCAGTAAAATTGTTCCAGTAAAACAGAGGCTTTACCTGCAAGGTAAACATTATAACATATGATAGCACGTGTCATATTGGTCTACTACACAAAAAAACAGGTGCTTTTAAGTTCATAACTTCTAATGTTGTTCTGCAATACGACTTGAGCAGGGCTCTAAATCTTTCATTAATGACAGCCAAAAGTAAATAATCTATTATAAATGATGTAATTTTCAAAGCCCCTTTACTTTGTGGTGTCATAAAACTTAATATCAGCTTTTATAGCTGACACCTTAAAAATGCCCTGTTGGGTAAAATGATTTGCTGTTTTAAAAAAATGCATTTGTTATCTATAAATATTGATGAACCCCTGGATTCCAGTGATTAATGGGCTTTAAGACTAGCAGGTACTATTAGCATCATTTGTTATGATCTGATACATATGGCAGATAGAGAGCAGATCACTAACTAAATGCTACATTAAGTCAGTAACTCTTGAATAGTAATACATCACAGTACAAAAGAACTGAGCTTATCTCAGTTAAATTTAGATCAATGGGAACATGTGCTGGGAATATGTGCTGGAAAGAGAGCTTAAAAAAGAGACTTTACACCTGGACCATTGCTAATAAAAACATCGCTCATTCAGCAAACCAAACTCCAAATGAAAAAGCTGGTGCTACTAAACACACCTACAGGGCTATGATTGCTGCTTGTGGACTATCCACCCTCACTCAGAGACATAAGTCTTTTAACTACAGCTGCGAGTGTTCAGCGGTCATCCTTGCAGGATGGCTGTGACTACTTGAAGAGCACTTTATTAATAGTTTGCAATATTCTTTTAACGTCCACTCCAAGATTTTTTCAGGATCAGCTTATATGTATTTGTTCTTGTGCCAACATTGTTCTTTAACTTAAACAAATCTGTTCCCTCGTGGTGTTTATCCCTGGAGATAAGAGTGCAGTCTTATGCCTTCTCAGCCTTCCTTTTGCAAAATTAAATAAATCATACCCTTCCACCACCTCCCATTAGTTAAGATCTCACTCCTCCTGTCACCCTAGTATTCTTCTCTTGCAAATTAACCAGTTTCAGTTCATTATTTTGCATGTCTGTGGCTGCTCCAGATGACTGCACACTAAGGTCCAGCACCATCAACCTGCACATCGGCTCCACTGGAATTCTCGTGGGGAGTATTTCAGTCTCCTTTACCTTTTTTCATGGCTCCATCTCATAAGCAATTCATACCCGTGTCATAGTCATCAAAAATGCCTTATATTCCTCTTCCTTTACTACTTGCAACTAAGTAGATGCAAACTTGAAGCAAATACATTTGTTATCATCCCCCAAATCACGTGTTCGTAATTCTGATGAAACTCCATATAGACTATAGTGTGAACCAAATTTTTTCTGGACAGATCAAACAGTAGCCAGAAACATGCGTGCATGGGTAAGAACAGCTAAAGATGAAGGCATGGAATGAAATTGCTAAACCTTCTTATTTAACCACAGCAGGATTAAGTTTAATGTTTGCTCATACAATAATAAACATTTAAAGAGAAAGAGAGAGAGAAAGAGAGAGAGAAGCCAAACTTGGCAGCACCCAACTGCAGAGAAATATAAACAAATACTGTAAATCAATCCATTGTGGTTAAACTTTTTTTTTCTGGCAAAACGTTTGTAAGTTTGGCAGCGTTTTTGTTAAATACTGAAATATTTAATACAGTGAACTTATTAAAAAATATGCATGCTTTCACACCTCAGAAATAAGGAAAGGATGAAAAGAAATACTTCCCCAAATTTGAAGATATAAATAATAAGCACCAGCTTCCATAGAAAAAACTGTTTGAGATTACAGTTGTAAGTAATTATTTCATAACTTCTGAGTATTTTCATCTCCCACCTCTTAAAGGAACATAATTTAGCAATGGAAAGTTTTCTCAACCTATCCTTGCAAGTAACAATAATCAAAATACTGCAGTGAAATGGGAGTCCAGGTTTCTATAGTGAATGTTCCAAAGATTAGAGTCACTCTTCTCCTTCCTGTTTTTGGTCTCACTCCTTTCTGCAGCTTCCATAAGACAGACTGTTACAGAAGTAGTTAAAACAACCATTCTGCACCCAGGAAGTCAGAATGCTCTTCTAGGAGTTAAAGGGCAAATCTCAAAATACCAGACTCCATATTCTATGTTTGAAAATCCCAGCTTTCTGGAAAAAGAAAAGGTGACCTTTTGCTGGGTTTGTGAATACACTACTTACTTTTGCTTTTTTGACAAAATCTGAAAAGCATTCTTTTTGAACAAAGGGAAAGTAAGGATCAAGCTTATTTCAGTACAGCAAACAACAAAGCATATTTCATTTAATAGAAAATGGTTGTTGTTGTTTTAATTGTCTGGTTCAGCAGCCAAAACAGAGAACTTATTTTTTGCTTCCTTTTCCATATCTTAGTCACTGCAATGTCTTGCAGCTGCATATTTTGACACTTTGACAGATACTTCCAGGTCTGCCCAGTGGCCGAGGAATGACTCTTACTTGGAAGCACTGATTGAGGCATTGGACATATAACTGCTTTTTAAAGTGGAACTGAAATAAGCTCTCCCTTACTTTTTAGATCATTATGTGAACAACAGAGAAAGAACCAGAATGCTGTCTCTTGCTTCTTATAACAAAATGCTCAAGAAGGCCATGTTTCCTTGTGCATTCATGCAAATAAAAGGGCAAAATACCACCTAAGGATGATTGGTTTTGATAATTTATATTAGAAGTTTACACTTTAGTCTCCCAGATCAAATCCTGGTTCTTTTCTTCATTTTCTTCACATCACTTAAGAAATAGTTCTGCATTTACATTACCACACCTTCTTTGCTCACCATGGTTTTTTGTGCAAAGCCTTTTTGTTCAGAACAGTCACATCAACTTGTCTAGCTTCTTTAATATGTAACCTTTCAGTCTGTTTGCTTGTGTTTTGGGATGCCTTCACCCCAAAACACATCTTCTTACCCAAAGAAACACACCCCTAATTTCCTCAAAGAAGGTCATGACTTTCTTTTTTGAAATGTTCATTATGAAGATTTTATCAAGCAACAAGAAATTTATTTTCAATTGTAGACAGTTTAGTTCCTGTTATTTTCTGTACAGTTCTACAAGGTCTTGAAGGTTATCTGTCATTTATTCTAACTTAGAGAATGTGCTTTGGTAAGCAAGTAGATTTGGCTAGTGATGTCAGTTCAGCCTGTCTTAAGAATATGGGGTATATATGATTTTTAAATTCTTATTCGTTGTATATCAAATCTGAACTCTCAACAGAATTGCTAACCTGTCAAAGTAATGATCAAATTTGCATTAAAAGAAAGTACAAATTCTGTAAAGAATGCTTGCAAGACTAATTTCTTTTAGACCAAAATATTAATTTAATTTTTATAAGGATAGCATAAACACAAAGAGCTGTTTTCAATTACACTATTTAGAAGTGATTTTGTAGTTGATTCTCAATAATAATTTATTTTATTTAGTATTTCTCTTTCCTGATATGGTTATTATTTTCTTTTCCACAATTAAATGGTTGTGTATGAATTTACTGTGACTTCACAGCACAAAATTACAGGATGTACTGCATACAATCATGTATATGATTGTATCAAAATCAGTTAGAGGAATACATCTATTTAGGTCATTTTTATGGTCCCATTCATACTATTAAAAAGGAGAGAAGTTATTCAAAATACAAGAACAAAAAGTTCAGTAGGGCTTTTGTGGAAAAATTTAAAGGTTAGTTCAATCTGATACAGACAGTCTCGAACACAGATAGATTTCAGTGATGTCTTTCAGGGTTTTGTGGACTTCTTTTTCCTTTGTAGTGTTGCTTCTGGATGAAAGAAAGAAACTAGCAACTGATTTATCAGTGTTTTGGCTCCAGAATGCACAGGAATATTTGTTTGCTAGAAGAGCAAATGATATGACTCCTTTTGGGTTTTAAAACATCCACCTGGAAAAGGGGTTTACATGCATTTTAAGAACTTCTAACTTTTCGTGCTATAAGTTATCATTTTGTGCTATCTGTGAGGTTTTATTGTCATGCTCCCAAAACTCAGCAGGAGCTTCCCAGGATGTCTCATTCATGACACTGCGCTTTTCCACAGATATTATTTGGAGCATTTTTTTCATCACCTGTTAGAAAATGCACCACCTGGTAAACTGCTCTTTTAAGACCTGTCCTCCTTACCATATGTTTTTATTTGTCTGATCAGTAAGGCAGTACCATCGTTCAGATATTTGTACAATTGTGCTCTTCTCATGGTGCTACAGAGCCTGGAGAATTCCCTTTTTGAGACTACAGGAAACAACCTGTCAGAAGGCAGGAGCAGCAGTAAAGCTTATGTCTCTGTTATTCCCTAGAAGAAAGCATAACTGTGGTCAGCATGCACATGCATTTCATGACGAAGTTCATGGCTCCAGGGCGTTTTCAATGATATTTTTGCTGCCTCTGAAAAGACTTGCTAAAGTCTGTTGAGCCATGTTTCTGGAATGAACTGATGAAATCATGAGAAGCAACAGTTAAATCTTATATTCAGATTGCTAGCAGACAGAGTGCTTGGCTCCTTTTCACCTGAAGTAACCTTCTGGGACATACTTTTTCTGTGATTGTTTTTAATTTGTTTATTGTGCTTAATGACCCCACCCTTTTCAGATCACAGTCAAAACATCCATAAGGCCAGTAAAGGGCCATTGTGCCATTCAATAATTTTGGGTTCAAAAAATTACAAGTGAAGATGGTCTCTACTAAGTAATATATCATTTGATCTCCTGGTAGGGAATGCCTATAGCTAGGTGTTGTGAAAAAAAAAAACAGACAACATTCTTTCCATAATTGAAAGTAGATTACAATTACAGAACTAATTGACAGTCTCTGGGAAATGGCTGGCAACTTCTGTGACTTTGGTGAAGCTATTTCAGTTGATCGTAGGCTGACTAGAGACGCTCTTCTTCTCCCACGTCATTAACATTCTCAAAGAGAACAGCTGTGTCTCAAAGTCTGAGTTTGGCTCAGGTAATTAATATTCACTGATTCTTGGAATTCATGTTGCAAAACTTCCAGATTAGTTATTCCACTTACCGATCTTCCAGAAGCAGAGGTCTTCAATCGGTTTTTCCTTCTGAAATACTGGTCAAAGGAATGCTGTCTGTGAACAGCTTGTAGTGCTCATCCTAGAACCATAAACACAGTTTGTGGCTTTGGGAATTGTGAAGTTGCAGGATCAAGCAGCAATATTGCATTATCAGGGATAATTATTTTCCTTTCTTGAGAGTAGGAAAATTAATAACTTCCAATCGTCTTTTTTATCATTCAAAAAGTATACTTAAGTATGCAATCAGTCCATTTTTCTAGGGAATCCTGTGCAGTGACTCCTCCTTCTGCTTCTGTTCCTCTCAGCAGGCCCTTCCCTTCACCACTGTAAGCAGACACAGTATCCAAAGGACAAACTTACAGCTACAATAAGGGGCAGACTTCAAATGTTACCACAGTTTCACTGAATCAGTAATGTTGGAAGGGACCACTGGAGATCATCTAGTCCCAGCTCCACACTCAAGCAAGATCCCCTAGAGTACTCAGAATTGAGTCCAGACAGCTTTTGAGTATCTCCAGCCTCACTGGGTTCTTCCTCACTCTTCCAGGGCTCAGTCACCCACACCACAGTTCTTTCTCATATTCAGGTGGAACTTCCTGTATTCCAGTTTCTGCTCCTGTCCTCTCATCCCGTTGCTCAGCATCATGGGAAGAGCCTGGTTCTTGACATCCTCCCTTCAGATACTTATATACCTTGGGAAAATCCCCTCTCAGTGTTCTCTTCCCCGGGCTAAACAGTTTCCTACAGTGAACCATATGTATCACCAGTGTGAACTCACAGAGTCAACCGACGCATGCAATAACATGGAACAGAAATAGAACTTCCTGAAGTCAGAATGAAACAGTAAAACCACAGTGATAGTAAACAGGCAACATATTTTTCAATTAGGTTGAGCATGCTACTGGATATTTTTCTAAAGTTGATACAAATTATGTGGCTATGATTTACCAGTATTTTCTGTTGCAAAAAATATCATTAATGAAAAATCTGGAGCAACTCTACTGAAAACCGTTTGCAAAGTGCAGAATAGATTCAAGACTCCTCAGAGATCTGATCTTCAGAGTATTCTCTGACTGCTTGAAAAATCTATTCTCTATTCAGAAGTGATACAATGGTGTTAGCATTTAGGAATAAACTGAGGAGCTACAATACTGCTAAAGATAAATAAGTGAATAGTCATTTGATTGTACTTGTGCAAGAATCTTTATGGCAATTAGTAGCACACAGTCACCACAGTTAAACTAAACACTAGTAATGAATCCATTAAGCAAAATGAAATGAATAACAGGTTTTCATGTACCAGAGGCAAAACTTTCTTTTAAACTTTCCATCTTCCAAATACAATTATAATATCTTCCTGGAGTCATCCTGAGATAATAATTCATTTCATACTTGGTTGCTGTAAACATCCTGGTATGAGAGAAAAATATTTAAGTTCTTTTTTTATTTATGACCTTATATTGCTCCATGGCTAGGATGCCTTTCTCACCTCTAAGGTGAAAAAGCACTACCCTTAGCACAAAATTACTTCACAATGGATTGAGAACTAATTATTTATGTGGTCTCAAATATTTCATGCTACCATAAACTCATTAACTCATTGTCTCCGTCTGTGCACCTATATGTTCTGTCCCCTAAGCATAATTCTTGACTCTCAGGATTGTTAAGACTATATAGATATGACAGTCTTTATGTTGCAAAGAAAATCATTTACTTTTAGGAAATTTCCATTTATTGTATAGGACAGACGGCTTTCAGTTATCTTACTTTTTCACTGTTGCTCCAGAAAAATCTGAGCTTCTTGAATGGCCTATGTCAAACCTGTCAGTGGATGTCTAAGACTCCTTAAAACATTTAAAATTTTGTGCGTGCCAATGTTTAAGCTGCAGAATCCTTCCCATTATTGTCTCTAAACTGAAGTAAAAGGTGTATTACAGAATACAGTGTGAGTCAAAGATTTAGTTGAATACTTTATCTTTGAGCAATAACTATTTTGAAGCTTTCTTTCTTAGGGAACAGAAGATAACCAGAATAGGCACTATTCAAAGTTCAAGATACTTGCCATATGATGTAAATCCTCCTTTTTGCTGACTATTGTTTATTTCACTGTGACTGTACTAAAGTACACTGTAAAACAAACAAACTAAGTTCTTACAATTTGAATATGGAGTTGACATTTTCTGACATATGTATATAGTCTAATTTCTTAAACATTTAGGAAAAATACATGGATCTATGTTTCTTTTGAAATTTGGAAGAAACAGGCATTTAGTTGCAAATTCCCTATCACAGGATACTCTCTCTGTATTTCACCTTTATGGTTTATTTAATTGTAGTTACCACATACTGTGTGTTTATTTCCTTTCCCATTGGTTCTGGTTTTCTTATTGTACTTTAATTCTGACTGCATGTGCCTTTCATAACCACAGCACTTGAAACTCAGTGCACCTCTGTGACAAATGAATACTGTCTGATGCCAGAAAAACAAACTGAGAACAGCTGTCTTAAAGCAGGCTGATTCTCAGCTGTATTTACTTACCTCATTTTTTCCAAAAATATTCATTTTTAAATACTAGTCATAACTCATTAATGTCATGATAAATTACATCTCCAGCTGATACAACTTCTAGTTAAATGAACAGCAACAACCCCATGTAAGAATTCAATTGACTCACACACCTTTCTTCTTTACTTCTGCATCTCTTATTTCATTGTTTGTTCTTCTTGAAGACTATTTTAGTAATATCTAGATTCAATAATTAATCCATAGTTATGATAAGATGGACTTTCTAACTGGAGTTGATAATTTCAAGAATTTTTTAATTCCCCACAGGGTGAGATTGCAGCCCTTGCAAGAAATTATTTTGTCTAGAATCTAAATTAATCATGTTAATACACTTAAAAACAAATAACAAAAATATCTTATGTCAGTCTGAAACTTTCTGCAGCTACATAAAATGATCATTTTGTTTAAAATACACAGACATATCTCATGAACTACTGAAGTATTACTTAAAGTGCCCTAGTTCAAAAGAAGGGCATCCCCCCACAGCAAAGCCAGTACCCCTATACAGTCTCATAGTTAAAACACTTTCTAGGGAGATGTGGATTTTAATGCATTCATTTTGTTGAAAGTCTTCAATGCCTTAGCCCCATATTCTATGCAAAAGCTTTAATTGCTCAGGTATTCCACAAAAGAGAACATATCATCTTTCCCCCTCTTCAGTAAATTTAAAGAAAGTGGTCAAAATAACCATATTTTGGTTGCAGTTAATGTGAAGCAGAACAGGTAAATACTTGGGCAGAGAAACATAATTTTTTCAGACTACTGATTAGATGATAACTTCAAACAGCTACCACTTTTAATTCTGAAAAGCTGTCAGTCACTGACAATAGTAGTGTCTTCTGCATTAGAGGAGTTTTACTGCCAAAAACAGTCCCTAACATGGTTCAGCAACGCTTCTGAGAATCAGTCTTGGATTTAGATGCATGAAGCACCTACAGATGCATTTCCAGGACTATAATGTTTTTGCGGATCTTGGTCTGAAACTCTCTGAGCCTTGATTTAAACTAGAATAACTCTAGTACTGTGAGAAACTGTAGAGGTCTGCTATGGGAAAGTTACTACTACCTTTAAGTCCTGAGCTATCTGCTGTCAGGAATGCCATGAGTTATTGTTGCAAGTAGTACCACATTAGCTACCATGAGGACTGCTTCCTCACTAACATTAATGATTGAAAGATGAAGGGCAAAAGGCTAGTATAGACACATCTCTGATTGTTTTGGCTGATTATTTGTTCTTGGAGCAATAGAAGAAAGCCATGCAATGAATTTGTGCAATAAATTAAGCATTAAGCAAAGTGTTTTTCTGGTTTCTCAAAGTTTGCTGATTTCCCCAGCTCTCTTTCCCTTTTGAGTTTGCTACTGTGTTAACTCTGTCTGATTAGTCATATATTTAAATGAATCAGCACAAAATAAGCCATGTGTGTCTTAGCTTCATTGGATTACATTTAGTCATGCAATATTTGATTTGTCTTGATTCTTAGTTTCCTTAGATTTTGAATTTGCACAGTTACTGTCTAAAATTTTTGACATCTCCACTGGCTGTTGAGACATCCTGCCTTGAACTTTATCTGCTCCAGATGCCAGATGTGGTTAGTAACTTTGAGCTAGAGCCCAGAAACTTAAAAAAAAAAAAATCAAAACAGATATGGAAAAAGAACCTATGGTGGTGCCAAGATCCACCCTCGTTTTTCATGCATAAAAGGTACACTGAAAACTTAGAGCAAACAAATGCTCCTTCTACATGCTTAATGCTGTGAAAAAAAATTACCTTAGAAGAATTGGCAAAAGCTGAAGGCTCTAGACTAGCAGTACACTTTGTGTTACTAGACATCTCTGATTCTACATATATAGTTTACTTGTCTTATACCTGGGAAGATTGTACATAAGTAACTTCAGCAACCAGGTTAACTTGTAAAAGCACAAAGTCCAAAATAAGATAAGTAAATTCGGGAATAGACTGTACAATGATAATAAGAGGCATTGTGCTATTCTTCTTTATGAAGAATACTCATTCTTTTACAGAGTTTAAGTAATTCAATAAATTTTACAGGGGAAGAGAATGTTTCAAGTGTATTTTTAATTTAGTGTACCTCTATAATTTGTGAAAATAACACACTTAGGAAAGCTTGTTGACATCAATGCTATTTTTTTTTCCTTCATCCCTTGTGAAATATTGGGTTTATGTTGTTTTAAACTATATTATAAACTCTGTGGCTAAATTGTCTTTAATGCATGGAGTCCTGATCATACCAGATTCTCTTAAGAGTCAATAAATAATTGCAGCTTGTCTGAAATTGTTTTGGAATCACACAGAAACTGGATTTATAGGTTTGACCTTAATCTCATGAAACCCAGGAGGAGAAAGAACAAAAAAATCTTACTATATAAGTGTTAAAAATATCTCATATCAAAAATTCTTTTTTTTTTCTTTTTTAAATGAAAAAAGATTTAAGACTTGGAATCAGATAAATTCATGAAAATGCACTTTGAGATGCATATACGTATGGGTTTTTTTGGCACTGAACTGTAAACCCCACCTAATGTTATCTAAGCCAGGAAAACAAACATAAATTCACTCTGTAAATACTGTTGCTCTTTTACCAGCTGTACCAGTTTTGGTGTTTCACAATGGGCTATTTTATGTTTCAAATAAAAATTAGTAAAATGGAGAACTGGTCTGGAATCTACCTAAATTAGGTAAAAAAGAAAAATCAATTAGTTTTCAAAAATAACCTGTTTTCTCTGGAAAAAAAAAAAAAAAAAGAAAGTATTCTGATGAAACGCATGGAATAGATTTGGTTAAATTTATAGACATTATAGTACTGCCATAATACCAAAAACATGACTGCACTCATTCTGAACAAAAATACACAAATTTTAGAATCCTTTCTTTGGCAGACACCAGAATAGATCAGAAAAAAAAAAAATATATATATATATACTGCAAGTCTTCCACATTTTGCTATCCCACCTTTAGTGATGGTAATTTGGTGTCTAATTTACCTGAATTTCATTGATAATTTTTTTAACCTATTTAAAATTATATGACATCCAGTGGCATTGGGTTCCGCAGTCTAACCACATTGTGCATATTGTAACGATTCTGCCACCATTAGTTTCTGTCTATTAGATAGTCAGATATTCCTGTCTAGTTAGACACTGATGATGAGAAAGAGTGCTGGAGCCAAATGAACAGACACCCAAACACAGGGCTTGTGTATAAGTCCTATGCAAAGCTTGATATTTATACTCACAAGCTCTAAGTGGCTCAGCAGAATAGTTCCCTATTTAGATCACACCCCCACATTCTCTAAATTAACTGTATAAAAAGCTTATGGGTAGAATACAACCTGTCTAAATGTGTTTGTCTAATAAACCTTAAAACGTAACAAGTCTTAAAAAAACCTGACTAGCATGGGTCAGACAAGTTCAATTTTATGGAAAATTCTTACATTTCATAACTACTTTTATCACTACAAAGGAATTCATACTCGTGGAATATGAAATTAGAAATTCTGAGGAAAAAAGGAACTGCTAAAAAAATTGAAAAACATTAAAATATACATAAAAGAAACTACTTATGGTGCAACACAACTAATAGAATATAAAAGCCCAAATAAACAATAACAAAATGAATTAAGAATAATATTAATTTTACAAAAAAAACCCAATCTTATCATTACTAATAAGAACAGTCTTGGTTTTTTACCTTGAAACTTGTAAAAATAAATGTGTTTCCATACAAGATTTGGGCTCTCTCAATACTGAAATTCAACATCCCTACTTACAGATAATAGTGACTTGAAATATGGTGTGGTATAGGGAGCTAGAAAGGTGCAATGATCCAGTCTGATTCACGTCACATTAACAAAAGTACTTAGATTGTCACAAGGACTCATTCTGGTCTTGCATGATTCACAGATTTTTGTCAGAGAAAATTTCAGAAAATGGAAAATTTTATTTAATAGTATAATGTTAAGGTACTGACAATCTTCAAGAAATTAAATTCAGTCACATAAGGAGAAAGGTCTAGATCCATAAAAAGATGACTTGAGAAAATATTCTGAGTTGGAAGGGACCCACAAGGCATGGCCCACACAGGAATTGCCAACTGAGCTAATCTCATGATCATAGCTGTACCTCACCAGCCAAGTACATGTTTCATTTCCTTAGACCTGTTAACTACATCAACAGTAGTGCATTACAAAATTTGGGAGGGAAATTGAATATGTCAATAAACCATCTTCTTAACAGAAAATTGTTAATTAATGCACTGCATATATTTCTAAATACTTTCAAAGGCAGTAATAGGGAAAAAAATAAGCAGAAGGTATTTGCTGCCTTTACATTTCACTTTGTATCTGGTCTAATGAAATTTCATCCTTACCCTGTATCACATGAACGCCAGAAATACTTAAGCCCTAAAGAAGCTGTTGTTTATATAGGTAAATGAAGACTCCCTCTCAAAAGATAGAAATGTGGACTTGAACCTTCCCCTCTCCCTGATAGAGGGGGGAAAAACAAACAAACAAACAAACAAAAAAAAAAAAAAAAAACACACAACAACAACAAAAAAAACAGGAAATTATTTTGAAAAGCAAGAGTTGCACAACAACATAACCTAATGAGAGAGGCATTGCCATGGCACTAAGTGCAAAGCCCAGATCTGTATCTGTGCTCACTGCTCACGTCAGAACATACAGAACCAATCACAAGATTGGAAGATTTTTTGCATGTACTAGACAAATATTAACACACAGTATACACTTTACACATTGGCACTGTCAGTAAGATAGTTTTCCTGGTAAAAACACAAACCTCCTCAGGGTATTGTGGTTGAGTGCTTGTTTGAAAACTAACAAAATACTTCTGCAGTTGTAACTCTGCATGACACAACCAGAGCACATGAGGCACACAGATGAGGGAGTCGCAGTTCTTACTTAACTTGTCCTTACCTGCAGCTTTCCAATTTGAAGAAAACATCTGATATGAAAATATCTTACTTTTGATATGGTAGAATTATGAAGAATTCTAAGTGGCCAAAATCTAATGAGAAAGGTGAGACAGCTTCTTATGTTGTGCTACCAAACCCGTTCATAGCTGTCCTCATAAAAATTTCTGAGAAAGTACTTTATGTTCTCTTTCATGAATATCTAAAATTATGGAAATTAAAAATAAAATATTTTTAAATACTACATTTTAAGAAAATGGTTTCTAAAATGTGGCAATTTAGTTCATGAGTAGAATTCAATATTTCCTGTATATATTTGTATTGATTCCAATTCATAGACATATGTGACCTTAATATTTTCATGCTGTTTTTTCATGAATGCACATATATAAGATGAAATAAGGTTAAACTATTTTATTCTGCCAACTTATGCCTGATTTACCTCAAGATGGAATCAGTCCAATAATTGTTGAAGGGGTTTTTGTAAATTCTATACTATAACCACTACTTAGTGAAAATATTAAAAATAGTGTATCAGTTTTCTGTCAGAAATTGTTTCTACTCCATCTCCCTTTGCATATGACCTTATAAAACTCCAGTTCCTCATTTATTTCTTCATAGTTTTTATTGGACGTTCTGTGTTGTCATTTAAAATTACATATTGGTGACCTTCTGAATACCTAAATATGTCAGTATATTTGATGTGGCTACAGATTCTATTTTTATATGATTTCTGAAATGTCTCAGCTAGAGACCCCACAATATATTATTCTCAATTGACTAGCAAATGCAACTTATTTTCTCTGGTGGCCACACCGCTAAGAATTTGTGAAAGATGCCTGTGCACACCATTTGTAAGCACTCAGCACAAGCTTTTAAACACTCAGAAATAATATCCATTAATTGACTGTAAACGTCTACTAGTAAATTCTTCACAAACAGACTACTGGCTTAAATTTTAAGTATCAGATACAATCCTCCTTTTGGCACAGAGCTCTTAATTTTTATAGATTTTTTTTTTTTTTAATGCTAGTATTTTAATATCTACATCTAAGGTTATATTGACCATGCCTAAAGCAAAGATATGCATTTTTCTGTATTTTCATGAACTAAGATCAACAATGACATTTCCTTAGGAAATTAAGAAATTGATTCTCATGATTTTGTATCATTTTTATTGTTGTCACTCAGTTTTTGATTCATTTCATGTATTTCATAACATTAAGCATAACAAGATAATTTAAAAGAATGAACTTTGTGTAAGTAAAAGTGCCATGATGTTAACATTTGAGATTTTTTGACCCATTTCTTAATTTCATTTTAGGTAATAAGTGTAATTTCTAGTAAGTACATCACACATCAGTCTTTTTTGCTTCCTTTTTCATACTTTTCTTTGAGCTTGGTTCACTTTTTCATATAATTTCTGAATGTCACTACATAATTTTTCTGACCAGATGTTTATCTATAGCACAGTACAAGTTTTCAGTAACACTTCCAAGTTTTTGCAGAAAAAAAACAGTTGTGAAAATTCCCTAAAACATACACATAATAAACACATTACAGCACAAAATAGTCTACCAAAAAAAAAAAAAAAAA
>VXAU01000968.1:59314-83003 GCA_013399695.1 Formicarius rufipectus | reverse complement strand
AAAAACAACAACAACAACAACAAAAAAAAACTCTACATGTTATAGATTTTTTTTCTAACACAGAACATCCAGAAACTGATGTTACTAAACAGTCCCTACACGTACTGAAAAAAAAAGGAGGGAGTCAAAACACTAGTTTGGAAGATAACTATCACCATCAGACCATATTTAAAGTTGGAAAACATAATAAGGAAATCTCATTGGATTCATGGCTCCTTGCTAATTCCTTTTTTAGAGCTGGACTGAAGGTTTTCTGAGGTTCTTTTTTTAATGTTCTTATTTTTATAAGTTAAACTATAATAAAATCCATTTGTTTTCTCTCCTCACCTGGATATTACTCAAAGAAAGTGCATTAGTAGCCTTTATCAAATAAGATAATAAGACTCCAGCACTTCAACAAATAACAAAGCATGTTACTTTTATCTCTGTGGTTTTAATCTTTTTAGGATATAAACAAATCACTTGCACTAGAATTACAAAGTTCTAAGAAATACAGGTTACTCTACTGGGTTGATGATCTGATTTTAATTGCTCAGACTAGCTTTTTAAGAGGTCCTTTACAATTCAAGCGTAAGCCTTCAACATTTTGTTTACAAACATATAGATATTTGCATTGCTTGATAGATTGATAATCAAATTAATAGAGCAGACAGTCCTTGCCAAAGTTGCAAGAGGCACGGGAGGTGTTCACATACTTTTGCTTTGTTTCTGCTGCCAGCTGCCATACTGCTGTGGTGTTTAATGACAGTGCCAAATACAGGGTTTTAAAGGTTCTCCTATAATTATATCAGATAGAGAAAGGGCAGGGCATGCTTTAACACTGAATCCTTCCTTATTCATTTAGAGCCTGGCTCAAGCCCTGAGAAGTTTAACACCTTGCAGAACTGCCTTCCTAGCAAGGCTTCATGCTCATGTTCTCATTCTTTCAGTAAACTCTCTATTTTTTAAATGTGTTATTTATTCTCAGGCATGGGATTAACCCCAAATTTCCTAACTTATCTAGTAACTTTCTAGAGGATATTTTAATAGTAACACATATATAATTGAATGTTGTGTTACCTTAATTGCTTTGAGGTTTTGGAGTTTTTTTCTTTAAAAGCATTAAGTATCTCAGTGAAACACAAGCGCCTTATTGTACTTCAGTTATTTGACCTGCATGCAGGACAATGGATTGAAAACTTTGCCATTGTGATGCCTAAAATACAGGCTGAATTAATTTTGAGCATGACTGAAGGAATTTGATCAAGACACGTTGGAGAGCTAGAAAGCCTCTTTGAATGGGTATCCAACCCAGGGTTCCCAAATCTTTTTTCCTTAGCTCCTAGGCAGCTATTTTCTTCACCTTTTCCCTAGATATTTGTTTTCTTTATTTCAAAAGTTTTCTTTTGGTGGTAGGCTATGTTTCCAAGTGGACAGGAAACACTCTCTCTCTTAACATTCCTTCTCTAATATCAGTTGAAGGCAATCTAAAAACCAGTCATTGCCTCTCTTGCCTCTCATTTACTGTAATATCCTCCCACATACTCTGACAAATCTTTTCACAAAAACTGCATGCTTTTCAGACATTCTTAAGAATCAGGAAATTGCACTGTACAAGTTTTCTTTCACTTTTTTAATTTCTTCAGTGACTTAATCTAAAATGCAAAGTGATCTCGTCTTCTCTATATGATCCTCATGAAGCTACTAAACCAAGCCTTTTTATTCTCATACACTGCTAATGTATTAACTGCCATTTCTATTATGACAATACTACTAACCTCAATTGTTGTTTCTTGTATTTTCAGAACAAAAACAAACAAATCAATAAAAACAAAAACAAAACAAACAAAAAACAAACTAAAAAAAAAAAACAAACAAACAAAAAAAACCAAACACATTATCTTATTATCTTCTCTTCGACCCTGCCTGCTATTCTTGAAAAGAGAGACAACCATAGGATCATTTTAGTGTCTTACTCCAAATCTCACCATGGAGCTCCTGACATCTCAACCATGTTGTAAATGCACTGTAAAAATAGATTTTCACCACTATTTTCTTGTACTGTACTCTGATGTATCTTGTTTTTGATTATTTTCCCCAAGTACATTACATTTTTGTGCATGTACTGCTGTTGTCCTGGATGAGTAAAATAATCCAGCCACTTACCTACCATGAGCTGACATGATGTTGTGCTTTAAAAATACATTTTGGTAAATCTCTGAGACTGTTTTCATTCAGTTTCTTGCCCTCTGAGTTAGTTAGATATTTCTGGCAACCAGACTATGTCTTGAATTATTTTGTATACACAGCTAGGTAAAATATCTGAAAATAAAGCATAGCTGCACAACCTCATCTTCTTATGCAGTTATTGATGCCTTTCAATTCAATACATGCAGATACATCATAGAGAAATTACATTATTAAAAAGCCTCTTGGACATGTAAAAATATTTTAAACTTGCTGAACACTCAAATTACTTGTTAAGGAAGGCTTGGCCACAACACATTAAGTATGTGGCATGAGATGTCTTTTAATTACTCCATGAAAAGCTGGGCATTTGTGGTATTTCTGTATCTTTGTTTTCCACCTGTCCTTCCCAGTAGAGGCTTGGGAAATGCACTAAGCTATATAGCAAAGTGCACATGCTACTAAACTCTGTTTGTAAGCTCTGCTATACGTATTTCCTGATAGTCCATTCACAGGTATCAACTCATTTTCATAGCAACTTGGATAATACCTTGCAGAAAATGATGAGACTGTAACAAAAATGAGGTATGAGTTGCTTTTTGAAAAACCATATTTTGAATGAACAAGGTGGTATATGTCTGTGAGAGAACATATTCCTGTCTCCTTTACAAAAACAGATTAAAACTACCTTGAGTCTCTCTCCACTTTGATGCCATTGTGGTCTATGAGGAACAGTGCAGCATAAGCCATGGACTAAATAAATGTAGGGAAATGGAAGAGGAAGCATCACAGACATGAAAGCAAAAAAACCCGGACATGTTGCCAGTCAAAAGGTCTATTAGAAAGTAATAAATGAATTCATATTCTGTACACAAATAACATGCAAATGTGAATAAGCATTTGGCATTGCACTCTTACAGATTACCTGTATGGAATTAATTGTCTTTCAAGGCATCCAAATAGAACATTCATGGACTCAGTATCTTTTCATGCCTACAATTTCAGATAATAGTTGTTTGTGGTATTTTTAGTTGAGCTAACATATTGGGGGAAAAAAAAACCAAAACAAAACAAACCAAAACAAACCACAAACAAACAAACACAAAACCCAACAAAACAAAAAAAAAACCCAAACGAAACAACCTTTGTACAAGTGTTAGTGCACATTTAATTTTGGTGAAAAGGATCGTAAATGTGATAAGATTTGGTTTGACTCTACCAATCAGCAATGTAATTTCATTAACTATTTTACAATTTTTTTAATGAGCATATGAGCTTAAACCAGCATATCAGTACACACAGAATGAGGTACTCAAAGTATATACTCAGTCTTCTGTAAACTGGCCACTTAGAAAGACAGCTCCTTTATAGTATGCTACTGCCTGTTGTGACAGCTCTTTCAACTTTTTCTGTGTAGTTGGGTGTTTCTTTTCCTTAAGGATGGGTAATCCAAAAAGGTAGATCATTGAAACACTAGCAAATGGAAGTCCTCATGCTTCTATGGAAGTTTTCTTGAAATTTGAAGGAAAACTTCAAAAACTGTCAATTTATTAATCACAGATGAATAATATTTCATAACTACATCCCCCTCCAAGTTTCACCAAGACTGAGATGCTAACTCTGGATTTCTAATAAGGCAAATGTCTACAAGGGGGTTGTCCCTACAGGCAATTTTTTATCTTTTATGCAGTTGGTCATATTACAAACTTGGGGCAGTAAAGAACTATGTTGCAACAAATTTCTTAAGCGTACCTGAGTGTGTTGGCAACAAATGCAATGAGGTTTGAATGAGCAAAGCACACATATCCCTTACAGTCAAGCATTCTCTGTTGGCTCAGGGGCAAATCACAGAGCTATCCTTCTGTTACTTCCTCCTGGGTCTGGAGGATTGGCACATACTGTTCTAGCTAGGAACACTGTGTTTATTTCAAATATATTTTTCCAGAATATGTGTAGCAATGTGGATCCTTTTTTTGCTATCTTGTAAGAGGTGTCATTTAGATTCTTGATTAGAATAATGGAAAGAGTCTGTTCAGCAACAAAACCAGGGTAGAAATCCTGTATTAGTTTATCAGAATACTTCTAAACCATTTCAGCCTATGATATCCAGGATTATATTCAACCAAGCTGATCTTTGGGATACAGATTTATAAACTATGTTTTATGGAAACAGTGTGTGCACTCAGATGTTAAAGCATTCCAGCATCTCTAAGGAGTCCAGATTGTTCCAAACATTCATGCCAAATTATCAACAATTTAGGAAACAGTTGCCAAAGGTCATTCCTACTACAGCTGTTTGGAAATGCAAAGGGGTTTATTGATCTTTTCTTTTGCATAACTGTTTAAAAAAATATTATTACATCGTGGAAATAAAGACCATGACAGATGACTCAGCCATAGAGGGTAGAGGAAGGTGGGAAAGGGGTTGCTAGTGAGGGTTGGGTTGAGGGTGAAAGACTCCACTGCAATGCTATTGTTAGGTCCCTGTGTGGTAATACTGCTCTCGTGATGTGACTTTGACCTGGCACTGTACTTGTCTCCTAACAAATTAGGGAAGCTGGCTCAGCTGGTTGGGAAAGAAATCATTAGGCATGGCACTTTATGTGGCACAATTTTCACAGCTCTAAAGCAATCTGGAGTCCTCCCAGAAACATGAGTATCATATTCAAACAAATCACCAACCCCAGAGGCCAGCTCTGCCTGCTCTTATGAAGTACTGTGAATCATGATCTTTAGGAAAACTAAATGGCTGTCATCCAGTTTAGCAGCTGGATTATATTAGTTTACGTTTTTAAGGACAAAGGTTATAATAACAAGATCTTGCATTACTCAATTGAATCAATTTACTCAATTAGGTAACATAGTTACCTTAATGGTTCTGTAACAGTTTGTTGGAGTTAGGAACTATGTAATTTCTTTCTTCTAGGTATATACAAAAGAAGGGAATCCCATAGATGAAGGCAGACTAGTAGAAAACAGGTAGTTGGGACAAGAGAGAAGGCAGAAAAAAATTTCTCACTGTTGCCAAGAAGTTAGTAGGAATGACAACACACATTAATGACAGAGATGAAGTCTGAGTCAAAGTACTTCAGAGTCTTGAAAGCATAAGCAAGATGTTTAAACCTGATACACCATGCAAAAGAAAACAGAGAACACAAAAGACAAGTGTGTGTATTAATGCACACATGATCTTACATGATGTACAAGTTTAGAGAGCTTAGACATGAAACAATGGAATTTTTCCTACCCTCTCAACACTACACAACTTTGAATTTTCTATGGGATAACATTTGTGAATCTCATAACAGGCTATTGAATAAGAAAATTTATTCCAGGTTTTAGATTGCTCTGGTTGCTCTTATTTCTACCATACAGTGATATGCCTTGGTATTGAGAAATTTTAGTTGCATACAGTTCATATTAATGTAGCAGTTAGAATTTGGCTTATAGGCTGTAAAAGTGGTTAAACATGTTTTAAAGCATGAGCTACATTATTCAAAGACCTGAAAATTTCTAGAAAGCACTTATCTTGATATGTAGAATACCTGTAACATTTAATGGATGCTTTTTTAAGCAAATAAATTCTGCTTACTAGTAGAATGAGAGCAAGAAGGTTGATGAGTTGTTTGGAAGTGTTGAAAAAGCGCCCTATGTTTTGTTCTTCTGAGGCTGAACTCTTAATTCCTCACTCTGCCGCTCATGTAACTTGGGCCAACAAAAACTCATACAGCTTCAAGAACTGCCAAGAGCCCATATCAAAGCTCGTAGCAGCTTCTCACGCGATTTATGGAGGCTCAGATGCTTTTACACACACGCGTATCCACCGCCCCCCGCCTCCACCCAGCGGAGCTGTGGCTGCTCCGGGGGACACCGCGAGCCGGTCCTCTCCGGAAAGCCCGTGAGTGAGAAGAGGAGGTGAATCTCGTCTCATCTCTGGGGTTCATCCAGGCACTTGAGAGAACGATTTAATGACCTGCTCCGCCCCTGCTCCCCCCGCCCAGTCAGCTCCGGGCGGCTCTCGGTCACACGAGAGGGGAGCGGGGGGGAATGAGCCACAGCGGCGGCAGGCAGAGGAGGGCAGGAGGGAGGGAGAAAGGAAACCGAGCAGGTGACCCGGCGCTGTGTTACTCGGGCACTGCGGGCGCGGGGCGGGCGGCAGGAGCGCGGCGGCCATGCATGTCAATGGGAAGGTGGCTCTGGTCACCGGCGGGGCGCAGGGCATCGGCCGGGCTTTCGTACAGGCGCTGCTGGGCAAAGGCGCCAAGGTAAGCCCCGGGACGCGCGTCCTCCTCTCCCCTTTCCTCCCCTGTGTATCCAGCCGGCACCTACGGGCGCGGTCTGGCGGCAGCCCCGGGGCTCGTCTCGGCAGCGAATCCGTCCGTCCGTCCGTCCGTCCATCCGCACACCTGCCCTTCACTCATTTTCCTCCCTCCCCGCTCAGGTAGCCCTGCTTGACCGCAACTCTGAAGCCGGACAGGAGAGCAAGGCGGCCCTGGACGAACAGTTCGAAGCGCAGAGAACTGTGTTCATCCAGTGCGACGTGACGGACCAGGAGCAGCTGAAAGGTAGGAGGGAAACTCAGCGCTGATTTTCAGCTGCCGCACCGGAGAGCGTCCAGCCAAAGCTTCTGGAGGAGAGCCTGCTCCCGATCGCTTCTGACAATGGCACAAAAAGAATTTGTTTCTGAACCTGCAGATGTGAACTATTTCTACCACTATTTCACTCTATTACTTGGCACGTGGGAAAGGAAAGCCAAAGAAATCCTTTCCATTGAGTTTTGTGTGTGATATTTTTGCATGAAGGCCTCTGCAGAAGATAATTGTCAGTTTATGAGTAATATATATAAACTTTGAAGGCTCAGACTTGGTTTTTATGAGGCTTCAGTACAAATTCCAAGCTGCATTCCCTCACCACAGGAGTAATAAATTCGGCGCTGGGTTGCAGCGCTCCTTCCATACAACACACTTTCATCTCCTGCTGCCACAGCTGACAGCAGAGATGGGGGGAAAAAAAAGTGGCATGCTACTGTATCGTGGTGTTACCTATGGGGTGGTAAAACTCCACACACATTTTGCACATGCAAGGAATGCAAGGAACTTCCCTCAGGAGTTATTTGCATTTCTGTTTTCACTTAGTGAATAAACAGTGTTCCCTACTGAGTTCTTAGAGTATCATATAACGTTGATGTACCCTTCACAATATTTCATAACAGGCACATCATCAGAGTTTCATTATTAAACTATATAGTCATAACAAGTGACTCAGATTCAGATTTTGACATCCCTTTTTTCAGTGCCCTTTCCCCAGATTCATTTCTACCAAGCTAGATGTGAACATTTTTAGTTCTGCTTTTGTTCACCACACCTCAGTGGTCACTTTTTTACGAGTGGTCGTTGACCAGATCCATTCTTCTTTTAGAAAATATTACAGCTATTCCAGAATTCAGCAATATTGTTCACTGTTCTGACCTAGCATGATTATGCCTAATTCCATAGCTTTATATTGTCTGTAAGAGATGCTGGACTTTAAGTATGAGATTTGCTCTAATCAGCAAACACTTTTTATCAGCTTGGTTGAATATCAACTGTTTCTCCAAGTGGGAGGAGTAATCTAGGAGGAAGAAAAGGCATCCTAGGGGTAGGAATAACATGTGCCAGCACGGGTGTTACCTCAGTGTACCTTCTCTCCCACAGTCCCTCCTTTCTTTTGTGCCAGGCTAGTGCAGGACCAACAGGGAGCTGGAGTGAGCAGGATGCATCAGCAAGTGAGGTTTTGGAAGCAAATTAGTAGGAAAAGAGCAGTCAGAGTAGGACTGGAATGGGCTCTCATAAAGAGAAAGGGTTGCTGTTGTTTATGCTTCTCTGATAATCATATTAATCCCACTGTAGGTTTCTTACCATAAAATTGTAATCAAGTCTTGCAATCTTTCAGGATTTCTGGGTTGGTTTTGGTGTTCTTTGTTGCCTTTTTTTTTTTTTTACTCCTTTATATTCATATTTTTTCACTTGTCATTGTATGTTACTACTTAATGAATTTGGATTAATTTCACACCTAGTGTTTAAAGGTCTTATTAGATGAATCAAATCCTGTACTTTATGTTAAAGGTCATGTGCATGAGTGCAGTTCCTTTTTTTTTAACTTTAGCACTTACACTAGGAAACAAGTCCAGGTATTAGAATTACTATCTGTAGGTACGAGGCTTATGCATAGGAAATCAGCTGCTTCATCTACTTTCAAGTCTTGCCTGTACTTTTTTCTCTGGTGGTTCTTTCATATTGTCTCCTACAAAAGTCTTCTATTTTGTCCTACTTCTGAAAAATCACCATTCATTTACTTTTGCTTTCTAGGAATATTTAGGAAGCTTGTATATAGTAGCTGTTTGTGCTTACCTTCCTCTGATTTTTTTGGGTTTTTTGTTTGTTTTGTTTTTTGGGTTTTTTTACCTTTCCATTAAAATGGAACCTCCTAATTTTTCCTGCTTCACTCAATGTTTCATATGATCATCTGCTCTTAATTTTTATGGTTCCAAGAGCACTAACTAGTGTGCAATATAAGGGAATTGTTCTACATTTGAAAAGCGGGGGAAAAGTCATCTTGTACTGATGTGTGGGTTTACCATGACTCTATGAGTTTCTTGTTTTTGTGGGATGGGATTACTGTAGACAGACAGACAAATTTTACCAGAAATATTCCAAATATAAATATGCAAACAGCTGAAAAGCATTTGGCTCTTTTCTTCAATGTGTAAACTAGAAAATTACAATGAGTCAAGACTGTGAATCTAATAAACAAATAATTAGCAAAATTGCTATTATCCATGGTGGTTTTTGAAACCAAAAGATTCTATTAAGAATTAGGCTGATGAAAGATGTTATTTAGAAAACAATCAAAAGGAAATAAACCAGTTTCCAAAATTTGGAAGTTGAGAACCCCAATGGCACTTATTTTACTCATTGAAACTAAGTTAAATACGCACTTCTGCTTGTATTAAAGCCAAAGGTTTCTCATCTGCCATTGCTGATGCAGGATTGAAAAGATGAGAGGTGATTAAAGGTTGAGAGGTTGAGAAACCAGAGAATGAATTGGCAACAAACATAAGAGAAGCCAAAAAGGCAGACAAAACTAGAGGATTTAGTAATATTACAATATTGTAGTATGGGATAAGAATATTAGGAAAATTTGTACAATAAAGGCAGTTGGACAAATAAAATCTTTTTCATCAGCTGCTTAGCTCTTGTTTTGATGACAAGAATATGATGGACCTGCAGCATTCAGGCAGAGAAAAGGCTGTAACAGTACTGGTCATATGGGGCAACAGAACACTCTGTAAATATTTGCAAATGCTGTAAAAATAGGTAGATGTCTGAAAGCTGCTGCTATGCTCCTGAGTAGCCAAATACTAAAGATTAGAGATTGAAGATGCTCCTGGGATCACCTTTCAGTGAAGTGATTTCATTAAGACCTATCAAGTGCAATTGCAATATACCTGAAATCTGTAGATTTTCAGACAGTGACCAAAAAATGTCTTTTAAAACAATATTGGGGTGGGTATGTCTTGGTTTATACAATAATAAATATTTAGTGATAAGGATCAATATTTGGAGGGAAAAACAAACAAGCTGTATACACATGTCAGAGAATGTGTTTAGTCCTGGAAAATCCTGGTCTGGAATGAACATCTGGAAGTCATCTCATCCAGCTATCCTGTCAAAGCAGAGCCAGGCTTGATGAGTTTGCTCCTCACTATAACATCATGTTTTTCCATACACATCTTTTATCTCCATTCTAACACTGTCACCTGGGAGAACACAAGAAAACTGTGGAAGATTCCCAGTTCTTTATTTTGAAATTCTTTGGAAAACAGGACACTATTTTTATCAAGAACAAAGAAGATTTGAATTTGAACAATACATTATAAAAGTTATGTGAGAATAAGAATATATAACAATTTATCCATAAATAGATACATTTAAAAAAAGAATCATGATGAATTATTTGAAATATTAATTATTTATTGAATGGAAATTTTGTTCTTATGTTATATTAGGACTGAATGAAGAAAAATGTTCTGAACACATCAAGCTTATTTTTCATTTAAAATAGGTGGTGTAAAATCTTTAATTCACTAGCTCTATCAAACTGTTACAAATCAAGCTATAAATGCTTTATTTATGTAATTAGATTGTCAAACATACTATGTAATACAAAATGTATAGGTGTTAAGAACTTTCACTAGCTCCTGTTATCAGACATAAAACTGATTGAAAAGGCTACTATGGTACCTTAATCCTTTCAGTCTAATGTCAGTACATCTTAGATAAAGAATTTAATGTTGCTCATTAGTGGTTAAGAAAACAGTGAAGACATTTTGGTAGACTAATAAAGCATTAGCTTTAGCATTAGCATTAGTTTGTATACATGCATTGTATTTTTATATCTTACTTTTCACAAGAGCTAAGAAATTTCACTCTTGGATCTTACTATAGGTGCTTTCAAAAAAGTAATTGAACATTTTGGAAGGCTGGATATTGTGGTTAACAACGCTGGAGTGAACAATGAGAAGGACTGGGAAAGCACTATACAAACTAACTTGGTAAGGTTTATATCCTTTCACATGTTCATATTTCAGTATTTAAAGTGAGAATACAATTAACAACCCTTGACCTGTAGAGATTGTGCCATATGACAGAACCTTATTTATTTGGTTGGTAAGCACAGCTATTGAAACAACAAGCATGCATGTGTACTAACCTAAGAAAGGGTGTGTGGTGGGTCAGTTAAACTGTCTCTCTGAGACATACAGCACTGTGTGAAAGTACTCAGGATATCTATCAACAGACAACATTCTCTTACTGTAAAACCCAATGAAATTCCAAACAGGTGTAGCAACTGATTGTTCAAAGCAGTAAAGCTGCTACAGTAGGCCAATCTGTTTATATTAAAGTTTTAGAACATTTTAGTAACTTGTGAGACTCAGCTGGCCTGCATTAGAGGATAAATTGCTATTTGCTGGGATTATAAGAAAACATGTTCAACCAAGAGCACCACATATTCTTAACCAATGAAGTAAGGTATAATCTGAGCTTTTAACATAGACTATTTCATGGTCATCACTGGTAACACTCATAACAGAAGTTACTTGCTAAAACAAATACATTCAATGAGTCTGTAAAACTCATTTTCAAGCAGACTATTACCAGTTATTTGATATGAGCCACAAAAATCTGTTTTTCAGTTGATTTTTTTTTTTTAATTTAGAGTACACTGGTAGGACATGTAAGCTCTAAAGGAAAGACCAACTTTCTAGGTTAAAAAAATTCTGACTAGCTTGTATTCCACCACATGTGAAGTCCTAATTCAATGGTTATTCAACAACTCACCCATGATCATACTTACTGCAAGGAAAGTAGCAGAAGGAGTCTTTGAAGGGAGATATGTGAAACTTTTCTCATACAAAATTAGTCATGCTTACAAGAAAGTTCAGAATAAGAAAATTCAGTTTTTGTCAAAAGTTCTAAGGATGCACATACCGATCTTTGAATCTTAATGCCTCCATTAAAAAAAACTAAGAAAATAACTCCAGGACAATTAACACAAGCAGTATATGAGACAAATTACAGAAAAATTGATGTCAAAATAGGAATTTGGAAAAAAAAAGAGGATTCATAACACCTTTCTCTTGACCATTTATATCTTTATTCTAGACATATTCTTCAAGTTTTAAGTGCATATATTTCTTACTCCTTTAATTTCTCCAATATTCAGAAAAATTAAATATCAGGAAACTTCATACTGTGAAGTAACATTAGTCTGTCATCCTCAGTGATATGCAAAATCAGTATCTATTAATACAGATCCTTAAATCTGAAAGAAGACTTTACTTGTGTTCTAGACAATTTATTTCCCTCTATTTTGGAACCTGCTTTTAACACAGGACATCAATTACTGTAGACATACATCCAGCTGTCCAATTTGCAAGCACAGATATTTAGCCTTCACTGGAAAAACAGGAGTTCATGTGAGAAATGTATTTGACTGTGACTCACATCTAAATTTAGCTCAAAAACTGAAGGCACTTCTGATCAGGAAATCTTGAAGATATTTACTGTCCAGGTAAATATCCTAACTTAGAGTGCTAACCTACTAATTTTTCAATGCGAAGAGCTTCAAACAGGAGACATTGAGAACCTCCTTCAAGTATTTTGCGGACCACACCAAGTTGGGTGGGAGTGTTGATCTTCTGAAAGGGATCTGGACAGGCTGTATCAATGGGCAAAGGCCAATTGTCTGTGGTTCAATAAGACCAAGTGCACTTTAGTCACAACAGCTCCATGCAGCACTACAGGCTGCAGGAAGAGCACCTGGAAAGTAGCCCAATGGAAAAGGACCTGGGAGTGTTGACTGACATCCAACTGAACATGAGCTAGCAGTGTGCTCAGGTGGCCAAGAAAGCTTGTACAAGTGATAGCGTGACTGATAAGACCAGTGCAGTGCTTGTTTCTCTGTACTCAGTACTGGTGAGAGTGCACATCAAATTCCATGTTCAGTTTGGGCCTCTCACTACAAGAAAGACATTGAGATATGGGAATGTGTCCAAAGAAGGGCAACTAAACTGGTGAAGAGTTTTATGAAAAGCAGTTATGGGAGCTGGGGTTGTTTGTTCTGGAGGAAATGAGTCTCAGGGAAGACCTTATCAGTCTCTAAAACTATCTGAAAGGAGGCTGTAATGAGGTAAGAGTCAGCCGCTTCTTCCAAGTAACAAATGATAGGATGAGGAGATGGCCTGAAGTTGTGCCAGGAGAGGTTTAGAATGTATCTTATGAAAAAATTCTTCACCAAAAGAGTTGTCAGGGATCAGAACAAGCTGCCCAGGGAAGCGATTGAGTCACAATCTCTGGAGGTATTTAAAAGACCTATAGATACGGTGCCTGAGGTTATAGTTTAGTGGTGTATTTGGCAGTGATGGGTTATCAACTGGATTTTATGTTCTTAAAGGTCTTTTCCAATCCAAACAATTCTATGATTCTATTATTTTTTTTTGTTATTACAAAGGATTGAGCAAAAGCTCAATCCTTCAAACTCATAGATGAGTTTGAACCATCTCAAGTACCAGAAAAGTTGAAATCTAGTATTTAAGAACCTATATGCTTAACTATCAAGTTACTGCCCTCAATTTTTATATATTTTTTAAGAGAATGTTCTATAGCTCATACATTATTGTATAGGTAAGTTCACCATAAAGGTAGTCAAAAGTTGAAAAATTTCATCAATTTGTGGTGGTGAGTGGAAGAACATCTAAAATGATCAGAGTAGGGAAGTACAAAATATGTGGGTTAAATCAAGGACACTCTAAAATCCAAATATCTTCACTTACCTTTTGGGTTGATTATTCTTTCCCTGCCTAACACTGGGTCAACTAACTAGCTTATTTCCATAGAGCATTTCTATGTAGTTACTGTAATTTTCATAAGCCAAGATATAACACTTTGTACTTTTTGCTTTTTTTAATTATAACAATGTAAGAATAATAGCTGATGCATATAATATCTTACATTGGTTGGTTATGCATTGGTTACATTGGTTATAAGGTTGGTTACATTGTTTGCTGCTCGTTGAAAGGAGCGAAATATGTCTGAAACACATGTTTTAAAATTGTCTCTATTTTTCTGATGGTACCATATTTTAAGTATTCTTTGTACCATTCCTAAGAACAGGAATAATTGCTATAGCCGCACATTGTGATATACATTATACAAATATTTTTTGTTTAGAAACAGGAAAGTAAATCCTTTACGTGCCAGTTGTTTTCTTAGTGATATCATTTATGTACTGAAATTACAAATATTCCCTGCCCCAGTGTAAAGTACAAAGTACAAAACTAGAGCAGTGCAGAACAAGATAAATCAGAATAAACACATCGGGGGTGTGTTCTTTATGGCTTCACTGAACCGGTTGGTCTGAGAAACATGTTTAAAGGAGTGTAAGGAAGTTCACTGCTAGTACTCCTTGAGAGAGCATGAATAACAGAAATGAAAAAGCAGGTTCAAAAATGGAATTTAATATGGAAGTAAAGAGGGACTCAAATATAATTCTTACTTGTATCCATTGCAGTTTCCTGAGAGCAAGAAAAGACAGCTTGATAAATATGAGGACGGGGGAGACAAGGAGTATCAAGGGCTAAAAAGATATTTCTGTTGAAGTGTTTTTCGCAATTTTTCTTCATTTTGTTCTAAACATCCATCTTTTCAGTACTTTATACATTTTTCTATTACTTTTTTAAGTTAAGTATTTCAGCAATGTGATCTGTTCCTCACCTCAAAACCCGAAGTTCATGGTATTGACTTGATTTGTATCAGCTTGATCAACAGCCACTCCAACTGCTCATACCTATACAAGTGTTCATTTATGTTACTATGGCAAAAAAAAAAGTCCGTTTCAATCAGATATTACCAGTGTAGTTTCAGCACACACACATACTAATGTACAGAATAACACAGAATATTACACATATATTCTTAGTGAGAGTCCTACCTCTAGCCCTCCAGCATTAGAACAGTGTTTGTTTCATTCAACTTCATAAGAACTTTTACCTAAGGGATCCAAAAATTTTATAAGCTGACTTTTTTCTCTTCAAATCCCTAAAGCAAGAAAAGGCTCTTTATGAGCCTTGAAAATATATGTTAGTTAAATACAATTGGACTTTCTAAGGAGCTTTTAAATTTTATCTTGTGTTGATGATGTAGACTTTCTGGAATTGCTGTAATTAGAGTGGCCACCATAACTACAGTATCTTTTCTTTTTACAAATGCACTTAGCACATTTTATACTAAAGATAATCCCCCAAATTACATACAGGTTCCCTTTTTAGATTTTCATGTCAGAGGTTTCTGAAAACTTACATAGGTTGCAATATACAGTTAAATGTAGCAGGATTGGTATCACATTTTCTTGCATTTTAAATATTACCTCAATCAAAAGTTCAGAAACACTTTATCTCTCATTTTTACTACATTTTTGTTTTATTATGTTAAAAAGATAATTTTTCTGTTACATTTAAATCAATTCCCAAAATGTAATTAAGTAGATTTTTGAAAAAAATTGAAAACAAAAGCATAATTATCTCCTGTTTATGTGAAGATTTTACAAAATTTAACACATTCTGGCAAAACTTTAAATTGCAGGCCATAAATCAGGCACATCAAAAAACCTCAGTCATACAGGATCCAATTATTTAAGCACTCCCCAGAGAGAAGTAGTATTCAAATGCACATGTAAAATTTGTTCAGGTGCATAACAGTCTTATCCTTCATTATCAGGCCAAATGTAGAAATACCCAACAATTTTTACATTTTTTCATGGGTTTACATAATTTATTTCAATAAATGACAAAGGTGGCAGGTTTCCATTAATTTAGAAAAGTACTTTACTGAAAGGAAGTCTACCAGACTCATGATTTGTTTCTTCAAATTCCTTAGATTGAAAATACAGGGAAGATAATGCAACACTGTATATTCATGTGTGACTCTGTTCAATACAGCTCATGATGAAATAAATGTTCCAGCAACTAACAAAAACCAACAAATAAGTTTGTTTGCTCATCAGTAAGGAAGTATTCCTCAAAAGGCCAGTTAATGTCTCGGCAGAAACCAGAAGGATAACTAAGCAAACATCAGAAGTGATTAATTGAATTTATTTTGGGGATAAATACTTCATAATCATCACAAGGCTGTTCCACTGTAAAAAAGGATCTCTGGGGAGTATGCTGCAACCTTCTGCTGGTCCATAAACATTGCTTGCCTTTCCCAGTGTACCAATAAAAATGACAAGGACTGAACTTGCATCCCAAAATAGTGTGATCCAGGCACATAGCTGGATTCAGCAGGCAGAAATAACCACTGGATCCCACAATATGGACAAAGGCAAGCACTGTTTCTTAACGCCACCGACGTAGAAACAAACCAAAACAAACAGTGCTACCTGTAGAAGATAAAATGACATGTGATTGGTTTATCAAGCTTGCTTTCTAAGGCAACTAGAAATGCCCTAGCTTAGTTGCCTATTCTTCAGCATAATTTTATGTCAGGAGACCAAGTATCTAGGGAGAGATGTGGTCCAAAAGTAAGAGACATTTCCTTTGAAATTAGTGACATGAGGGTCAATCCCTTAAGTGCATAAAGAAACCTATAGGTATCATTATTTCTGTTGTTCATCTTGCACTAGGCAGTGACCTACCTTAATTGCACAGTAAGTCAATGAACTTTGTAGCTTACAGTTTTAATGTATGTTTATAGTAACCATAATTGAAGTGCAATGAAAAGCAAATTTATTTAAAGTAAGAACTTGGGCCCAGCTATTCAAAGTGCAATACTATTCCTATGTCCTTCAGGAATGGATATGTGTGGAGTGAGGAGGTGAGGAGTAAAGAAAACTGCACTGTAAAAAAAATCCAAAACATAGTGTTTCAGTCCAACCACATTAAAAAAATCTATTGATTTGTAGCAAGTGACCAATTGCATGTTCCTTTTTCCTGTCTGCCTGTCCCTCTATAGACTTCTTGTTTTCCACAGTTTGAGTTGAAAATTCAAACTCAAGAGCCTGCAATTTCATTTCATATAGCAATTAAACTAACCTCCACAAAAGAATGCCAAGGGACTTGCATGCTTGCTTCAGCTTGTCTACTTCCTAGAAAATATACATTAAAAAAATCAGTCCTGTTTTATTGTCCAACAGCAAAATATTATAATTTTCCATGGATACCACTAGCAGCACTTAGTTTCAGACTTTTGAACTTCATCTTACGCAGTTCACAAAGTACTTTCAATGTTTCCTTATAGATAGCCATCAATTTACAACATCACGGTATGAAAGGCAAACGATCTTGGGTCAAATTCCAGCTCTGTGCTAACCTGCTTTCTGAAACCACAAGTCAATGGCTCTTTCATTTTTGTTTAGTATCCCTAGCACTGAACTATGCTAGCTCAGGCATCTACATAAAAACAGGACTGTTTACCCGTTTTTTCCCCCTCAAAGGAATTCATATTGCTGTACCACTCTGACAGCAATATAGTACTCATCTTCAACACTGAAGGTACTGATATATTTTCTCTGTATGAAATACTAACATGCATAAGGAGACAGAGGGAGTATCTGACAAGAGGGAAACCTTATTAAATAAGCATGAGAAACTATGTCAGTTGGAACACCTGCCTTGAAACACTAGAAGAAAGCACTGTGTGCTAAGTTACCTTCAAAGCAATTGTCACTTCCAAAAGTTGATGATTAATGATGTTCTGGGCACCATCACCGAAGAACTTCCTGTCTTCTCTTTTATCTTTTTGGGGTTTGTTTTTTGTTGTTTTTTGTTTGTTTGGGGGTTTTGCTTGTTTTTTTGTTTGTTTCCTTGCTTTTGTTTGGTTTTGTGGGGTTTCTTTGATTATGTCTTTGTTTTGTTTGTTTTTCATTTTTTTGTTTTGTTTTTGTGGGGGTTTTTTAATAGATAAAGCTGAAATGAAACATGAAGTATGAAAACTGAGTAAGAGGTTGTAATGCAAGAACATTATACACATTGGTTGGCATTGGTTCCCAAAGGCAGAAGAAAATGAATTACTGCTCTATTGAAGACTTGGAGTCTGATTAGGTTCAGAGTATCAATATATGATTCCTTTTAGAATGATACAATTAAAGCTATACAGCCATGGAATACATAGAAATGTCAAGAATTAAAAGATTTTGAAAGTTTTTGACAGTTTTGACACTGATACCTAAATTGCCAATTAAGAAATCATGAAATAAGTTACTGATTATTGTTACCGTACTCTCAAAAGCAACTGCAAATGTTTTGAGTATTTGCACAATTATTTCACAATGTTTGCTATGTTGTCAGTTACCGTTTTTGATTTAATACTGCATGGAAATTCAGAGGGTCTGATCTCCTCTAATTTAAATCTATAATTTATGAAAAATAATGCTAGGAGATACTCCCACACTGACATTTTACCTTTATTGAAAAGAATCCTAAATTTTCTACTGGCACTTGAAGAACAAAACTGCCTCTCTTGGGAGCACATTCAGACCAGCAGTGCACCTTGATGCCCCATCTCCACCACATGCTATAGCAAAACACTGTATATTGATAAGAAAATAAGCAGCAATATTACTAAGATCACATAGTTTTTAACAGCTAGAAAGACAGTAATTTAATTTTCTGATTTTAATGATACCAGTTTTCCATAGCCAGGCTCAAAAAAACCTGAGTGAGAGCCAGCTGTCTCAGTTTTTGATTTACTTACTCTTAATTACAAATCTGACTTCTTTCATACTCTGTTCTTGACAAGTTTAGGAACAATATTCATTAAGCTAAATGCAGTTTTCAACAAAGTAACTGTAAAAAATTTGGCTCTAAATTGCTTTCCTGTACAAAGTTTCCCAGCATATTTTCATCTGAAACCAAGACAGGCAATTTTTTTTAATTAGGTAATTTTAAATTTAACTACCAAAATTTCTATTTGCAACATACAATCTATGAGTTATTGCTGGTTAAGAGCATAGGATTAAATTTTTCATTTGAAAAGTACAATTAGAGAACTACACAATCTGAAGAGACCTTTAGCTTCTTTCAGTTTATGGAAAGGAAATTACATTTTTCATCACTTCGCAAAACCAGAAAACTCTGTGCAGAAAACACATAATTCTTCGCCAGTCTTACTTTTTATTGTGCATTTCATGGTACAAGAAAGTAATAGATGATGATCTTTCTTTTAGAATTCAGACTAAGTATTCTGACGTCAACAGTTAAGAATCCAAAGTCACATATGAGAGGAGGCCTGAGGCTGCAATTTATACACTTGTGAAGATGAATTTCATAACAAAACCAAAATCAAATATGTTATTGTTCTTTGCAAAACAGTAATCCAAATATTGTTTCTCATTCTCATCCTTCTTTCTCATTTGAGAGTTTGACACTCGTATGAGGAACCAGCTTCACTTCATGAACTCAACTGGAGCAACAGGCTCAACTGGAAAGTGCTATTAAGACTGCTTAGTACACATTGTATGACTTCCATGGTGTAATAAGTTCAGCCACCACTGTTTTCCTTGGAGAACTATTGAAAGGATTTTCTCTCCTCAAGAGAGGTGGATTCTGGCAAGAGAATGGGTAATTCACACAGCACTTTTCATCTAAAGTGCTGCCTGCTGAGTTTGCAGGCAGATAGGTTCTTCTCACCCTGATTATGGGTTCAGAGTTTATCTGTGGAATATAATAATTCATTATTTTATTAACCCAAACATCAGAAATAGACATTTCACCAAAAATGACGTTTTTATTAGAATTACAGGTAGGATATAGCAGATGGAATGGAAATCAGCATTTATCCTGAAGATCGTGTCTCACAATACCTTTATGTAAAGGAGAACATGCCACTTGAAAAAAATACTAATGTAATGCATTCTAGGAAAAAAAAACAAAAACAAACAAACAAAAAAAAACCAACAACAACAAAAAAAACCAAACAAAAACAAACAAACAAAAAACAATACAGTAATTTTTATAGGAGAGTCAAGCAATCCACTTTT
The DNA here is from genome assembly GCA_013399695.1 of Formicarius rufipectus. Taxonomy (NCBI): domain Eukaryota; kingdom Metazoa; phylum Chordata; class Aves; order Passeriformes; family Formicariidae; genus Formicarius; species Formicarius rufipectus. The sequence continues at coordinate 63,263 of VXAU01000968.1, read as the reverse complement.
TTCCTGTTTTATAATTGTGGTTTGGACAAGGACTCATCTAGCTCTATTATCTCTTTGAATCAGAAACTTGGAGGAATAGAAAAATCCTTAAGAAGCCCCAAGCTACTTACTTCTTCAATTTATTTATTTTCTTTAATCATCCTAAGTGGAATTCTCTTTTTCTGCTCAGCAGGCTGAACCACTGCTCCAGGGCATGACAGGACCTGCACCTGCTCTCCATAGACAACATTAACCCCTTTCTTTCTAAAGTATATTTTGCACAACCCCTTTCTTTCTAAAATATCTTCTGTATGGCCTACCATATGTATATATGAAAGAACACCACCCACCCTTAAGTCCAAATTTAAAATCAGTTGAGGTGCCAGTGAGTTCATGATCCAAATAAGTATGCCTTACAGTAACACTACTGGGCAATAAAACTTTTGGTGTCAATAAATCAAGTTTACATATGGCAATCAACATGAAACAGCACTAGATTACCTTTATTAGGACTCTGCTAGTTGCCAGGGCATGCAAGAGAAATCAGATTTGGTTTGGTATATTTCAAGACTAAACTTCACTGAAGAAAATTTTGAAAACCATAAAGTTTCTGTTAAAGCACTTAATAAATAACATCCTTTTGATATTAATAAAAATATTAAAAAAAAAAAAAAACATGTTAGCTGAAACAAAACTTTCCAGGAAGGAAACAGATAAAAAACTTTTAATGGAAATTTTTTTTCTTTATGAAAAATGTAAAATATTATTTCATAATTTTGAAATACTTATTTTTATGTGATTTTTTACACTATGTGAGGAAATAGGTATACTGAAAATGTATTATTAGTGAAAATATGACATTAAATGCTGCAACTATGGAAAATGAAAAAAGCTGATTCATTACGAAAATTCCAAAGTGAACTTAGTAATGAGGTCTCAGGTTGTTTTATCTCTGTCAATGGGCAGCTTCATGTTACTTGGAAAGTGAACAATTGATATTAATAAAGAAGGACATGCAGTCATCCAAATCTGATTCCTGTTAAAACCAACAAACATGAAGGATAACTGAAACTGAATTACCAGGTCCGTTTTATGATATATAGACATGTATGTCTAAAGGTATCAGTTAATAAAAAATGTAATAACCATCTCAAAATTATTCCAATTTTTATTTGTGAATTTAGATAATGACAGTCGAAGACAGCTAAAGTTCAGCTTTTAAAAGCTTTCTCCCTGCCCCAGTTCACCGAGGTTTTAAGCATATACAGATTTCTCACTGTCTTATTTAATGGGAAATTTCTGTCACCATTATTCACAATTCTGCAGACTTTCTCTGGTCAAAAATCTCAGTGAAATAATTATGGGATCTTCATCTTTTGAACTTCTTAATTTATTTGTGTCAATAAATAACACTAAACAGTCATAAAATACAAGTAGAGTGCTCATTTAAAAGGTGAAATAATATTTCTGTAAGAATAAAATTGACTCTATACATTTGTCCATTTTAAGTAGAAATTGTAATTCAAATGTGAAATGATTACAGGGAGATCTAAAGCAATTGGTAAATAATTATGAAACATCACTAATGCAGTAGCACTGGAACGTTTCAGTTACTATCTTCCACCAGAAGCCTCGTCTGTTGCCTTACTCTTCGTTTAAAACTCAGTTACAGTGACTTACTCTCTGGGAGAAAATCTCTCTCATGATTCATTCAGGAGGCTGATAAGATCAGGCTTGTTGTATCTTTGGACATCTCAGTTTAAATGTCTAAAGTTCAGTGGGAGAAATCTCAGCAGAATTTCTAACTGCAATAGTGTTCAAAAGCAGATTTTAAGGAATCAAGATTATACAGGTTTTTTCATTTTCCTCAGAGTACCTCCTTAAAAAAGATCTCATGCTGCAGCTAATATTATGCTAACAACATTTCTCATCTCTTAGAATACTTTTTGTACCTTATCTGTATTTGCCTATTTGGGCTAATTTTCATTTGAGAGGAATGATAAAACTCCTGTAACTTCAGTGAGAAAATAATACAAATTGTTAATATCCTAGGACCAGAAATATATCCTTAATCCTAAAAAATGTAAATTTCTTGTAACTTGAGCCAAACACAGTTTTAAGTGTTAATGCTGTTTTGAGATACAGTCTGTACATTTTTTGTAATGTAGAACTGTGTCTCATCAAAAATTATGGAATTTAGACCAGGTCATCTGCCATTGATATTTTTAGATAAGGTGTGAGTTTCATCTGTAATTGACTTACTTACTTCATTTCCTTCACAGCTCTTATTTCACAATGAAACATTTTAGTTTGATTATTGATATCTTATTAAGAAAATTTAGTAGCTGTTATTATTTCTATCTATTGCAGCTCTGCTTTTGAAGATACAGAGTTGCAATACTGTGGAGTGCCTTTTGTATTTATAATCTTCAAAGTATAAGTAAGATCACTGCTAAGGTTCTAAGCACCACAATAAAAGCAAGTTTCAGTTTGTAGGAGCACAATAGAACGATACTTCAAAAAACATCAATAATTCAGTAAGATATTTTAATAGCTTCAGATAACCTTTGAATATCTTCAATAATTCCTTCCCCTCTATACCAGACATCTGTGATTAGAGGAACCTACCTTGGCCTAGAATACATGAGAAAAGGAAATGGAGGCAATGGAGGAGTAATTGTTAATATCTCATCCTTGGCAGGTGAGACTATTTTCTGCATAAACACTTTCCACTGTTGATCTTGTTGGTTTGAGAGTTTTGTTTTGTTTTGTTTTGTTTTCTACAGTAAATGAATCATATTAATCAGTCTTTTTCTTCTTTCTTATGGCTCTTCCAAGTTTATATTTATTTTGACCTAGTTTTCATCATAGCAACAGAAGTATATCAAATGACTGCAACTTTCATTTGCTTTACTAAACACAGTTCAATAGCAAAAAACAGTAATTTTCCTAACCTATCAGTCTCATATTTAACGTTTTAAGCATGATGTAAATTCCTCCATTCAATTCCATAGGAGCACAGTTGTAGGAATATCTGAGTAGACTGTATCTACTCTATTAAAGAAGATTGTCACACACCCATTCTGTTCTAAATCCTTTCAGATGTGATCTATGTGTGCTTGAGAAACCATTTCATTGAATTTAAGCAAGTGCTTTCTTTGCTCACTATTTATCTATGCTATAACTGTATTTCACTTTGTTGGCATAAAAATAGAATTATATGGGTCAGGGTTATTGCTGCTCAGTTGTGAGGCAGAATTCTGCACTGTTTCCTGTAGGTACACTCAATGTTGTAATGACTGGGTTCACAGCAAAAAAGCACAGCTGAAGGGAAAACTGTACATGGAGAATGACATTATCTGACAACCTTCCTTAAAAAAATTGAAGTACTTTAATTCTCTCTTTTTTATTTGAAGAGTTTGTTTGCTCTTTCTACTGGCATACTCACTGGGAAAAATAGTACATATGCTGCTTTCCACCTGTATTGTCAGAGCTTTCTTTGGTATCCATGCAGATTACCAATTTATAGCAATTTTATTCCAGGATAAGCGCATTGGCCACAGTTACTGATTGTGGATAGATGTGGATGTTGTGAGTATTAAATTCTTCTGCAAACCTTAGCTTTTGTGATAAAAAGTCTAGTTAACTCTAATAATATTATGCATATGAATCTTGAGCATCTGACTTAATAGATGCACATACATCATGTGGGTGAGAGGCTCTTTATTATAAGTCTCCGTGTACTTTTAAGTCAGTATTTGTAATTCTACCTAACACATTGCCCACTGTGCCTGTAAGTTTATCTCTATTGGTTCGAATGCACATTGTATTGGGATCAAATTAAACTGAAGGAAGCTGCTGCTGCAGTACAAGAGTTCATGAATACAAGTGAAAGATTAAACACTTTCACAAGAACACTGGTGCCCAGGCAGTGCTTAAGAAAGGGCAGAAGTAGCAAGTAGTCTGATTC
>VXAU01000968.1:24425-58074 GCA_013399695.1 Formicarius rufipectus | reverse complement strand
AAAAGATATTTGTTCCTCCCTTCCTGCTTAGTTATTCCTGTTGTCTTTGCCATTTAAGTAAGTCTTTGAATGCTATTCCACTTCATTATTGTGAGCTGTGCACTTCCTTTGTTTTTTTCTTTACTTTTTTTCTCTCCTTCTCATGTAAAAAGTAATTTGTCTTACTTAAAAAATAAAAATAAAATTACCTCTAAATTCCTCCACTGCGTCTCCCAGTAGATTTTCTCTTTTATTTCTGTTAGCTGCAGCTCAATTGGTAGCTTTTTTATTCTAAAGCATGCAAAAACTGCTTAAGAGTTTTTAAAATATAGTAACATATTATTTCCAATGTGCCAATATTCCAGTGTTTCCAATAATTTGAAGAGTGGTGATGATCATCAAAAGTCGACAAAAAGAATATTGAGCCTGTGTTGTGATCACAACATAAAAACCATTTTCATAAAGTGACTTGGAGAAGCATAGCAAATAAATACAAGTTTAAGAGAACAACCAGCCACTAGGTTTAGTTCTTCATTCCCCACTATTGAGCAGCCCTATTAACAGTCTTGGTTTCACTGGATCTCTAAGATAACATATAAATCAAACCTTGAAGCTTGCAGATTTGTAATTAGAGCATTGTGCAGTCTTAGAAAGTTTTGTCCTTCAAACAAAACAGAGCAAAGAGCCTGTGCAAGTCTCTGGCATACATGCATCTTCTGGCAAATCCATACTTAAAACTGGGTAGTGAATCCTTCATCTCCACTGAGATAAGTCACACCCCTTCTTAAAGATATGAAATCATAAAAACAAAATGTGTGTTATTAATTGGGATGACTTCCATTAGAGTCAAACATTAAGGCATCAAAATCACTCTTCAGTTTTACAATACCTCAGTCAGGAACACAACATTAATTTTATCCTCTAATTTCAGGACTGGCTGAGGTTTGTTCTTTATAAGGGTCTAGCTTTCAGTTGAAACTACATCATCCATGTTGTACAGTTCAGCTTTCATTGTACAGTGGAAATTGTTGGCATAATGGGCAGGAATGAATATGTGCTCATGGTCTGTCATTTTTTCTTCGTTGCCTTATTTTGACATCAAACTCAGTCTTGCTAGAACTAAATTCTTCATTTTCCTTCAAAACCTCTGTTCTCTCTTCTTTCTCTACTATAAATAATATTTTGTGCCCGCCTCCACTGACCATCAAGATTCACAATGTTACCAGTAATTTTTTATTTTGCCTGTGCTTTCCCACACTTCTCTGAACTCATTGTAAATCAACTTCCTTTATATACTTTAAATAGCTCACAAATTCATAGAAGATGGCTCAAAAAGTTTATTCTTGAGTGTTTCTTCCAGATCCTGTTCACTCTTCTAAGTCATACGTCATCTAAAATACTTGACATGCTTTATATACTTAAATACTTTAATAATTCATAGCTCACTCAAAAATCTCATTCTTATGTGTTTTCTTCCAGATCTTGTCCTTGCTTTAAGTCGCATTTCATAGATAAAACTTTTTCTCAGAAAGGTTGTACTTTTTTACTCCTCTTTTGACTCTTTTATCCACCTCATATCTTTTCCCAGTCTAACTCAGATTAGAAAATACAATCCTCTACTCTATAAATATATCACAATTTTTCTACATTATAGACCACAGATGTATGTTTAAGGTAATCATAAATAGGAGGGCTCAATATCTTTATTCATCTGCCTTTTTATTTTAAAGGACTCATGCCTGCTGCCTTCCAACCTGTGTACTGTGCTACAAAGCATGGTGTAATTGGATTCACACGATCAATAGCAGTAAGTATTTGTTTTTTGAATGAGTATCAGCAGCTCCCTGGTGAAGTTTGTCACGTTCCTTCTCTATAGACACACAACTGGAATTAATTTTCTGAAGTGTAAGCAGTGGAGGTTCCCTCCTTTCACAAAGGGAATCCAAAAATGAAGTAAGTCCAGCATCTGTGTGTTTATGACCAATTTGAGGTTCTGGGAGCATGAAAGAAAGATGTTGCAAAGTAAATTAAGGACAGTGGGAGGAGCCAAAAAGCCAAATTCTAATCCAAGCTTTAATTTTTTTTTTTTTAGAACCCTGTTCCAGTCACATAACATTTGATTTTCTTATTTGCAAATCAGATTGATTACTTTTCTTTTTTTCTAATGAGAAATAGGCACTAAAGTGTACAAAAGTGACTCAAACACACCATTATTTATTCTTATTGATTCTTATTAGTTTGAAAATGCAAAATGGCACATTCAGGATGGCACATGTAAGGTGGCCATATAGTAAGTTTCAGGTTCTGACTCCAAAAATTTTAGTTAAATTGAACAAGCAGTATAATAAAATACCTTGGAGGGAGCAAATATTATTACTTCTGATAAATTAATCTACTCATGTCAAATTTCCTATCTGATTTCTGGAATTAGCCACCTGAAATTATACTTTGGCTACTTTATCCATATTTTATGCCCCCATATCCACACAAATAATTTCTTTTTTCATATTAACCTAAGGAGAATAGTACGGATAAGTGTTTCATGTACCACATTAGACACATCATGAGCCTGACACATAGACTTGCATTTTTTTTTTCTCATTATAAATATAAATTACACCATCTAAGTGCAAAAGGAAATTAGAGGAAATGCTGTTTTTAAGGAACATGAGAATGTCAAGGAGAAAAAGGATAATAAACATAGTGAACTACAGTAATACCAGGGAAGGCAGTACAGCCTAATGTTGGGCTAGTCTGATTCCTAACATCTAGGACTTTCTCTTCTCCTCCAGACCAAAAGGGCAGACTACCATATCATGAAAATGGCATGTGACTTACATAATACTTGGAAGGATCCTAATGAAATACTAAAATCAATAGAATGCAGTGTTGAAGAGTTATGGTTATTCTTGAATATACCATATATATGTGCTTTTGCTAAGAAAGTTCATCCAGCATTCATCACATGTCTGGATGCTGATCAGACTTCATTTCTAAATACACACTTTGGTAGAACCACAAATGAGGGCACAGAACAACATGTGCTTCTTGCTTTCATCATGTTCCTGAACTGCTTCCTGAAAAAACTCGTGCCTCTTTCCTGGAGTTCACAGGGACTTTCCTGTGGAGATGCTCCGTGATAGATTGGCAGGGACAACAGAGCAACTTGAAAGGTTTAGCATTACAGTTCTAGGCACAGAGACCAGATTCTGTTTCTGTTGATATGAGGAAGGTAAATAAAATCTTAGAGATTTTTTTTTTTTTTAACTCAGAGTTTTCTTTTAATAAAGTTCCTATAAAATTAGAAACATATATTTGGGAGACTTTTTTCCTTGGTTTTGCTTGGAAGAGTTATATCATCACCCTAGAATACTGTTAATGACATGCTAAGAGTATTAATAACAAAAAATACTATAAAAAAAAAAAGGCTTCATGAAAAAAAGTGTTGATTTCTTATAGAATTGTTCTCCAATGGGGTTTTTCATAGTAATCTAGTCCTTCAAACTTAGTTGTTGAAGCAAAATAATCAGTAGTAACAAAATTTGCTTACTAAGCAAGGCTGAAAATTAGTTAGTGTTAAATGTCATTATCTGAAAACTTAAACAATGCTGTCTCAAAACGTTAATGAAAAATGTCTAACCCTTTCTCTTTTCTAGTTGGCTGCTGCTATGGAAAACTACGGTGTGAGACTCAACACAATTTGTCCAGGATTTGTCAACACACCAATTCTTCAGTCAATAGATAAAGAAGAGAATATGGGACAATATTATTCATATAAGGATGAGATAAAAAATATGATGGAGTTCTATGGTGTGATGGAGTAAGTCAAGTTGATATACTGGGATTTTGCCCTTTTTCATGGAGAAAAAAAGACACAATATCCCTTTCAGCAAAATTAAAAGGGAAATGCCTCAGATAAAAGTCTATCAAATGTGTTATCCTATAAACAAAGGAAAAAAAGGCAGATATCTAAAGCTATTTTAACAGTACCACCTGCACAGTAATATATGTATTCCCAATTCCCAGAAAAAGATCTTGGTGTGACCACATAAATTTGTTTAATCAAACTTGTTATGAGATACAAAGTATATAATTTGCATTGGATTTTCAAAAAATTTGCCAGTGAACCAAGATAGAAATCAGACCAAAAACTGACTAAACTGGACTAAGTTCATAAGAGTACAGTAGCAGCCATTGTGCATCTGATCAAAGTTGTCTGGCCCATTACAGTATTGCCAACAAAGGCCAAAAGCAGACATCTGACAGCCTGTGAGAACAAGAAAAGCATAAAGTGTTTATTTTTTAACACTTTCTAGATTCTAACAATTGGCTGCTCAGATGCTTCTGCACAAAGGAAATTTTATGACTATGTTCTGTCACCCATACTTTTCTGTATGTAAAATAGATTGCACCTATTGATCACAGCAAAGTGCATGTGAAATTATCCTTATGCTAATTTGTACATCAGTACTGCTACAGAAACAGGATAAAGCAACAGCAGAGCTGCAGAGGATTGTGTAACCATTACTTCTGTTCACTTCTCTGACAGAGAAAACTTTGATAGAAAGTCCAGTAGCATCTGGAAGTCCACAGCTATTTATCAGAAACTAGAGCAAACAAATGGTGATTTGTAAAGTAGCTACTTTAGATGTATATCCTGATTGAGGAGACTAAATATCTCTCCTAAAACACTCATACCACCTCTGCTTTTCTTCAAAATAAATTTGTCTAATTTTCAGGTTACATTTATATTGAGTTTCTTTACTTGTCCTTTTCACATATTCTATTAGATCATGACTCTGAAATAACTTTTTTTTTCCAGCCCATCAATAATTGCTGACGGACTGATAACAATAATTGAAGATGATACTCTAAATGGAGAAGTTATGAAGATTACAGCATCCCAAGGCATTCATTTTCAGCAATATAGCCAAACACCTTTTACGTCATCAAAGAGATAAATTATAGTTTTGTGCTAATTACTCTTGGCTTTCCTTAAATATAAAAAGTTTTGATAAGAGTAATTTCAGGGGGAAAGGTTAGTGTTGTATCTAGAGCAGTGACTGAATTCAACCATTAGTATTCTAATAACAAAGAAATGGACAAGAAAATCTTGTGTGAAAAGATGCTACACCATATTCTGATTCTATAAACACTAATAAGAGTATTTATTTAGTAGAATAAACACACTGCTCTGAAGACTTTTCTTATTGATTAGTGAAAGGGGACACTTTCTTCATTCTGGTAATTCTGATCTACATAATCCAAGTATATTTTCCTGGACCTGGCTTTGTTAAAATTCTTTTCATTGTTGTGCCTACTTATTTACATCTTGAATCCTTCAGATCAGGAATTCAGTTCAGGTATCTAGCCCACAAACACCATGAGTTAAGAATTTACTTTTTGTTATGAAATGTTAAATAAAACTAGAGGCACAATTCACATTCCTTATATATATATATGCAACCGAGTATGTTGCCTATCATATAAAAAAAGTACAGATTTCTACCTTCTTAGATTTTAGCTATTTATAAAATAGTTCAGAAATATTTTTGGTTTACAGATATATGTGATTTTTCTCTCTCTGTACATAAAAGGATGAATACTTTGGCATTGATTGAAATGTCTGCTTACTCATTAAATCTTATTTCTAAACCTTTAAATCTAATTTCTTGCTTGATTGACTAAAATATTCAATCCTGAATAATCTGGCTTTTTTCATGTTTTATACATGTCCATTTTGGTTTCACAATACATATTCTCAGATGTAGCATATCATATAGCGGCAATGAAAATAAAAATGGAACTTCTTACCTTCTGAGCACTGAATCCAGGTCACTCCCCAGCCACTTTTATGCAACAGACCTAGGTACTCCATGGCTTCCATGCCTGACAAAAATGATTTTTTATGTGGTTACTTAATTAGGCTTATAGCAAAGAAGATTTAATAGCTCTTGGGAAAGCTGGGAAAAGTTAATATTTACCCTTCTTGGGATACGAACTTTATTTTCATAGATCTTTTTTTCAGCATTGTATCTGAAAGAGTGGAAACACTAACATTTACCTTCTGTGGAAGTTGGGGCAGGGAGAAGAAAAGAAACAGACACACATACTTTGAATTACTCATCATTCTCCCAACGCCTCCATTTTTGGCTATGTTAGCCTTATTTTTAAAGTCCATTTTGAATGCACACATGATGCTAGCCACAGCTTTAGCATCCCTGGCAGCATCCATATATCCCTCTGGACTAACAACTACTATGTGATTTGACAGCATTAATTTCTACTTTTGCCTCATTAAAATCAGAGCATTTTATATATGTGGCAGACTAGTATGAAAAATATGAAATAGTTTAAAAGATATGAAATAAACTTGAACTCAGCATGTGTTATTTAGGTCCTAAAGGTGATAATCATCTACCTCTCTGTGTCTCCTTGTTAAGCAATATTTCGGTATAGTTTATAAACAAGGGAAAGCTTAATAATAATGCTACTCTATGCAAAAGATTTAACAAGCAAACACTGCTAAAGAGTAACTCAGCAACTTCTCTTAGTAACATGCTTCAAATAATGATAGGAATATTGTTGATGATATATTGCTATCTTGACTGCTTTTGTGCATCTCTACTCCTTGCTGTCCCAAAAGCAGTATCTGTTAAACAGAGTGGGTTGACTTTCCGAAGGGATCACTGAAAGAACATATAATTTAAGAATGTTAATAATAAAAAGCCATAAATTCAATATATGCTCCCTGAAAGAAGAAAAAAACAGAAACAAATGTAAATTTCATTAGAGCTCATTACTTTAGACATTGCACAATTAACTCGTGATAATGCATTTGTATAAAATTCTAATGCTATGAATCATCAATATTCTAAGAGTGGATTCGATTTATGTGGTATATCAATAGTCACACAAGAAAAAATTAGATTCAAAAAATACACAATTAGACTCCAGTACACCTGGAAAATCTAAGCCTATATCTGGGAAAGAATTTAAGTCACATCTTTCTTGTACTTATGGATATTTTCTTCAGGATTAATTTTGTAACTCCAAAGTCAGATGTTTTCAAATCAAAGCTATACAGAAAACTTAATGAAAGGCACATACTGCACTGATTTCCTTATGATAATCTGATAAGGAAGTCTCAGAATGCAATACATTCTCATTTGATGAAATAAACATTTAAACTAAAATAAATCTCAAAATATTAGCACATCTGGAATTCACTGGAAGAAACACATACTATGAAGCAAAAGCCTTGATGAAAGTTATAATGGGAAAAATAGCCATCAAATATCTAACTTTTAATTAAAAAGTGCCCCAAACCAAATATTACAGCTTTCCAGTTTCAGTTAGTCTGCATTTAAACACATATGAGAGTTTTATCTGCACAGGAAGAACAAATCCTACATATGTTTTGGAAGAGTTTCCTGTAAGACTTCCTCCCAACCATTGGAAGTCTTCCAGTAAGAAAGAAAAAGAGCATATGTTTGATTTACAGAGAAAAACACCCAAAGAAGCAGCAGGTAGAAAGATGAGTTAAAGGAAGAAAGTGAGTTTCATTTTTGCAAAAAGATCGTTTTAAAACTTCGTCTTCAGTTAAAAGCCTTGACATAATTCCAAGACTTAATTTATTTTGCCTGGGAGACAATAATTTTTAAAACAACTGTTCCAGTTTTGTTAGGGAAACTCAGCCAAAAGGAAAAACAAATAATATTTTAAATGAGATACAATAATTGCCAAGAACATAAAATAACAATATTCTAGACTCATATAATGATCATTATTTGGAATGAACACTGAACTCCATGTGACACAAGTTTACTTTCCAGTGGGTCCTTACAGTTTCAACTAGGATTTTTTTAAGCATAAAGAGTAACTATTACTAGTGAACTCTATCTTTTCCATTATTATGATCCTACTCGAAAGTCCAAATCATCAGGCATTTCAAATGCTTTGTTACATGACACTGTTTCTTTATTTCTATTATTTAATGCCTTGAATTAAGGCACTTAGAAGGTACATAAATACAGCCATCAACATAATTATGTGGATAACATATTGCATTATGTACAGTTCAGCAGGCCCAGAATAAATTTGTATTATGAGTATCATAAAATCATACGTGTCTTAATTTTATTATTGAGGGAGTGAGCCATGCAGTAACAAGTTCTTGTAGTTTCCTTAAGTTAAGGAAGTCCTGATATGAGAGAACAGACCCTTTCCTATTGTTTGGAACATAAGTTTTGAGAACAGTACACCAAAAATAAACTTCAATAAAACCAAAATCTGGTTTCCACTGAAATCTTGAATATGAGACTAATCTTTTAAGGAACAGTACTAGACATTTAATTCAATGGCTTTTGGGCAGGATGGGGCTCTCCTGACAGATAGTGATTTCCTTCCTCCAGTGTTGAACTGCTCTAAACTTTCTACATGATGATGCTCCAGCCTGAACTTCCCTTTTCGCGAAGTCTGTTTGCTTTGCGTCAAGAGATGCTGACAGTTTTCAGCTCCAGGAATCCAGATGGTTCAATGAAAGTGAAGGATAGTAGCATATGACTTAGATTTTCTTTTTCCCTGAAGTACAGAAAGGAACAGCCTAATGTCAGGTCGAATTTTAAAATTCAAACTGAGAGGGACAGTAAACAAGAATTATGCTTTTACTTTGAAGGGGACAGTAAAGGAACAGATTAGGTAAAAATATATAAGATGCAAATAAGCTAAATTTGAAATGTCTTCAAAAGAAGTAACTTAACCTTATTGTTTAAGTGGAAAACCATTACTATGAACTGTAGGCCGAATTTAAAACTTAGTGTTTTCTGACTTGTATAGAGTCAGTCTAACACACTGTTCTCAGGGATTCAGAGGATAAAATAAGGATCTTCACAGTAAAAATTAATTTTAATTTATAAAAATCAATCTATTTCAAGTAATCATTCTTTCAGCAGTGAGGCATTTGCAACAGTTATATATTCAGCTCCTTTTATTTTACACAAGCTCTGTGCTAATTCAGTGCTGGGCAAGCCTTACAGAGATTACTACTACTGCAGAGGCAGAATAGATTTCTTGCTAAAAGAATTGCACGTTTTCAGCTTTCACTTTCATCAGAGCATTCCTAGCCCTCCTGCTTTCACACAGAAGAGAGGGACACAGGACAGAAGGATCATCTGGTGACAGGCCCAGGCATTCTGGATGGTTGAAGGCTCTAGATTTAGCCTTGTGAAGCAGAGATTTATTGTAGTGACATCCAAGAAGAGTGCAAAAGACCTGTCTATTTCCTTATTTGTCACCCAGACAACTTCTTCTCTGCATCTTTCCATTGGATTACCTTAAACACAAGCATGTCAGCAGTGAACTGCACTCCAGCTACACCAAAACACAGCTGAGCCTCTTCATCAGTCACTGAGGATGTATTCACTTAAGACATCACTTATTTCACTAATTTCAGACAAACTTCAAAGCCAGTTTATTAGTTCCCATGATGCCTCATACCACAGAAATGGCTCAAGGTATCTTGGCAGCATTTTCCTCTTTGCAAAGAGACCTTTACTCAGCTGTCACAATCTCGAGAAAGTAAAGAAAGAATAGGAAATTAGGCTTTCAGTTACACAGTTTTGAACTCCTTGCTATAGAACATAAGGATAGGCACACTTCTGCTTGCTTTCATTAGAAAAAAAAAGCACAAAGACAACTTTCAGTGCACTTTCCCACAGCTGCAAACAAAACCCACAGAAGACAAGAAGAAATACAGATAGTTTTGGAATACAGTAATGCAAAACTCCTCAGAAAAAATAGTTGTATTTCAGCTAATCTAACCATCCTTATTTACATAAATAACTAAGACTTTGCAATCTTGTACAGCATTTGACCTTGAAGACTTATTTCCACAATCAAAATTGCAAGCAGCTAACTGCAAATACTCATGGGCAGTGCAGTTCTCAAAAAAAAAGACATCCAGAGACGGGCAGAGAATACTAAATTCTCTGCTACTTATTCTGGAACGGTTCTTACAAAAGTGAATCAGCTTCCTTGTACAAAATCCTTCTGGCAATTTCACTTCAAACAGATATAGTGTTCTTTTATCCTTCTCTGTGTTTGTAAATCTCCTTAAATACACTGCCCTCAGCAATGCTTACAAATTAGCTGACAGCTATCAAAAGTATTGCTGTTGTTTTGATTTAAGAGAGTTACTATGCTTGGTACATACTAATGCAAGGCTAGAGAAAATGCAGATTGCACTTTTTTACCTATCTCTCTATAAATATGTATAGACATGTATCTTCACATATGCGTATCTGTATATCTACACACTCACAGACTTCACATACAAACAATTTCTACACATACAAATTATTGTTTTTTCCTAGAGCAGAATTCATTATGCATGTGCTTGAAAATAGAAACTTTTACAAAAGTTTTGAACCATTATTTTTCCATTAGTCTCCCAAATCCAGTATCTGTAGTGCATGGAATATGCTTCAACATGTATAAACTAGATTTTCTTGAGCAAGTCTTACGTAGTCTAATTTGCAATTTCATTTTTCTTCTTGGTTTCTGAAACATATTAAAATTAGATTTGCTTTTTAATTTAAACACTCATACATTAGCTGAAGTATAATCCTTGACATGTTATGTATCCCTAAAATTCCACCTGCTGAGGTAAATCTATTGCCTAATCTAATTTCTTAATTATTATTTTACATATCATCATAGCTAATCACAGTCACTGAAATGTTTGCGATGCTTCAAACTTGCCAAATATTTCATGACAGAATCTTTAGAATCATAGGATCACTTAGGTTGGAAAAGACATTTTAGATCATTTAGTCCATTTCTGTGGCAGGACACATTTCCTTTTTTTCACATGGGTTTTCCTCCTGTTGTTTAAACTGATAGTATTATTAAAAATTAATTGTAGAAGGAGAAAACAAAATGAAACAATAACTCAAAGAAAATCTAACTTTCCTTTGAAAGTCACCCATCCAAATAATAATGACAAGAAAAAGTATAAAAGAACATACACTTCAATTATATTTATTGAACAGACTTGTCCACTGAATACAGCAGTGAGTTCTGCTTAAAAAGAACAGTTGTGTTACAAAAAAAAACACAATCAGGAGGCCTACCTCTATATCTGTGTTCCTTGGAAAATCTTTATATATATATTGGAGTAGCCTCATTATACCTTATCATTCCCCATTATGTCTGTTGTGTCAATCAGTAAAAACAAACAAACAAACAAAAAAAACAAAAACAAAACAAAAACAAAACAAAAACAAACAAACAAAAAAAAAAAAAAAAACAAATGACAAAAACCCCCAAACCAAAAAAAAAACAAAACAACCAACCACAAACAAACAAAAAAAAAAATCAAAAACAAAAACAAAAACAAAAACTTTTTTAAAAAAACACCAAAACCCAAACAGAAAAAAAAAATGTTTCCATAAAGTACAAAATTTGTGCTATTCAATTGAACTGAAGACAAGTATCTATATCTTGCAATACAGGTATTTTTCTATGAAATGTACAAGGTGTAAACTCTGTGGCTGAAAGAGTTAAGTTCATTTCTATGAACAACAAAGATTAGTATAAATATTGGTATGAGTAGTAAGGTTGCTATTGGCTACTAATTTTCCTTCAACTTTTCATCATACCATACTGTTGGAAAAATAATTTTCTATACATTTTAAAGAAGAAAAATGGCCCAGTAATCACTCTACGCACTTAAATGAAATTCAAAATGAGAGTTTCTTAAATCATTTGACCATGACAACACAGTAGTAGCATAAATTAAAATTCTACAGGGTGCCAACAAAGATCTGTATGGTCTGTTTAAAAGACATAGGGACTAAAGCCATCTTAGACTTTGTTACTGGCATTTTCAATTAGCAATAGCTTGAAATCATAGTCACTTAAATAAACTAAATGTGCTTCATTTCTGTAAATTTCAAGCCTTGGTGCTGCATTTACAATAAAACACCTTTATCCTCAAATTAAATGAAACTTTAGCACTGAAATATTTGTGATCTTTCCAGAAACATCTGCTTACAAAGCAGTATTTGAAAATGCATGCTAAGCTTCATGGAAGAGCTTAGAAGTCAGCAGCTTCAGTGAACCTGAAACCAGCCTACAAGTCAGCTGAATCTGCGTTCAGGTCTCTGTGCAGAGCTAAAAAATAAAGAGATAGCATATAGCAGTGAAATATTAACTGCATATAGGTCCTGAAGGCATGTCAAATCTTCCTCTGAAGACTAAGAATTTTGGACATCACTTCTACTCAGGGAAGGTGAAAAGCATGGAAGAATCCCCCAAAGAAATTAATTGGAATTGTCTACCTCCCTCTAACATGACACTGCTCTGCACCTTCTGGATAATTGTGGACTGCATTAGCTGTCATAGTTTGTGAGCTCTTTGCCTACAACTTCCCTTAATTTCTGGATGTTCAGAGAAACATTAATTTTTGGCCTATCCCATAAAAATAAAGGTCATCTCCAAATGTACTGAGTCACAGCTTCTGAGCTGCACAGTTCTGGAGAAAATGCATAAGAAGTTGTTAATTTGTGTGGACTTGGGCACCAACTAACAGTAAATGCTGCTCCAGTGCATCTGACAAACTGTGAAGCTTTGCTAGCAATAGTTGAACATATTCATAAATTGAGGTTTTGTTCAATTTCTAAATGAAATGGTAATGTCAAACCAAACTGATCATAAACTCTTTTGCTCCTCTCCAGGCAGAGGTGATCAATTCCTCAGTTCTGAAAGTCAAAAAACAGCATTTTAGCAGAAATGAAAAGAGAAAGAAAGAGCTGTCATGAGATGAGGCTTTACAGCCTCAGGTGCAGATTAGTACAAATCTACCTATAAAGACTGTGGCATTATAGTATAGTAAAGATTCAACATTTTCAATATTTATTGAGATTTTCTTAAGGGGGCTTGCTATCAATTAATCAGATAATTTTATGCTAGCAAAAGTATCCTCAACAAACATTAATGCTTAACACTCATTGCTATTGAACTCTGGAGTATGAGTACACTTTACACGTCTATAAACAGGCAAATAGCTGCTAATAAGCAGCATGACTACCCTGTCTTGGAACTAGCCTACGTATATAACATTACAATTCTGAGGAAAGATCTGACATGCAAAATCATAGTTATTGGTTTCTATTTACTTTTTTTCCTCCTTACACTCTAGTAGTTTTCATATATTTGAAGCACTCAGAATGTATGAACAGGTCTCTAATTAGACTACTGGATCCTCAGGATTTGCCTGATAATCAAAATCAGGTTTGTAGGTGATCAGAAGCTCTGACAGAAGTGTTTGGCACAGGAGCTGCAGTCTGACTCCCAAAGCAGAAATGCAAATTATAGTAATACAGAAAGAGAATGCATTTTGATTTGCAAATCTTTGCTTTATATTTAGCAGTTCTTCATGTCTGATTAAAACCCAGAGACAACTATTGTAACTGGATTTCTGAAACTTAATTTCTCAACTCACTAGTAACTCATGGATTTTGATCAAATTTTCACTCTCTAGTAATTCTTTAAAGCTTATCTTTGAAAGTGAGCTGCATAAAAAGTTCTATGATTAGCGAGATTCAAACCAATTCAGTAGCTTTGTTTATAAGGCAGCTGCCAAGACTTGAGTCACTAAGTCAGCCTGTGACATGCCCGCTTGTATAACTTGGCAACATTTGAGGGTTTTGCATATCTCTTGTTGGATACATAACTCTACTT
The DNA here is from genome assembly GCA_013399695.1 of Formicarius rufipectus. NCBI lineage: Eukaryota > Metazoa > Chordata > Aves > Passeriformes > Formicariidae > Formicarius > Formicarius rufipectus. The sequence continues at coordinate 44,352 of VXAU01000968.1, read as the reverse complement.
ATGAAGAAAATGAAATGGAGTAATAAATTTGTATAAAATTAGTTTTAAAACTATAATCATTAAATCCAGTGCAGATCAGTGCAATTTCTTACATCCTGCACCACCCTCTTACTTGGTGGTCAAGTCAAGGGCAAAAACTTGAAGCTGCTAAATGGCAAATCTTGCCTTACATCACATTTTTGATTAAAAGAGCAGTTTTAAAATCCACCAGGAGAGTGTATCTTCTCTGATAGCAAAAGCTGGTAGCTATACCAAAAGAGCAAATTTAATGAATTTATCACAAGAATCACCTACTTCAGCCTGCAACTTATCAATAGTCACCTCTGTATGGAGAAAGAAAGCACATTCACTCTTGCTCTTTCTTTCCATCTACTTAATCAAACTAGGGAAAGGAGAGGGGAGAGCATAATATACTTTAAGCACATTTGTTAGCTTTTTAAGCTAAAATTGTATTCAGTACTGAAATAATTGGTCTCTGCCACTCAGAAATCTGTTCCACTATTTTCCTGCAGATTTTACCCCTCTGAGAACTGTTTCCTAACTAAATGGCTTAAACAATATACATTTTGAGAGATTATTTGCTTTGCTTCCTCTAATGTCTAGATTAAATGAGTTTCTGGTTTCTTTTTTACTCCTAAACAGAGGTTTATTTAGTGCAACAACCAACTTTTAACAATTTGATGACTCTGGCATCCTCTTTAGGTGGTATAATACAATCCAATTTCATATCAGATTTTAAAGCTTGTCAGAGCTTGCTTAGCAGTTCCTATTTATCTTTCTCTGGAAAAGAAAGGAAATGTTTTGTTTTCTTTTTTGTCTCACTTTCCCTTGGAGGACTCCAGTAGGCGAGTTTGAAATCCAGAATATTAATTACCTTATATACTATTACGTCAACGTGATCTGGAGGAAACAGATTTTTCTGGGTTTCCTGCCTTAAATGATGTGAGTTCAGATAGAACATTTGATAGCTGAGGACTGGGACCTCTCTATGTGCAATCAGTTCTTCCTTATCTAGAAAACCATTGTTTTAATTCTGATAGTGCCAAGCTGAAATGAAATTACATTATTTTTCATATTTGACTTTTCCACACCTAAAGAGTGTCAGAAGGTCAAGGATGAGAAGGTGAAGTAAAGGTAGACACTAAGGAAGTGAATTCATAGAGCCTGATGTCACCTTAGAGGATACAGAATCAGAGTGTTTCCCTACTATCTAAAATCAGACTGGCATTGGCTAAGTTTTGCTTGAATTATGGTGAAACACATTCCTCAGATAACTAAACAGAGAAGAACTTGAAGAGGAATGTGTCACCCACTGGCTGGAGATTAGTCCACAGCCTCAGAGGTGAAGTGTCAAAATTCCTATGAGGGAAGAACGTGAACCAATTCCAGTTGCGAGAATAAAAGAATTCCAAGCTGCAGGAAAGCCTTGTTAGAGGCATGTCCTCTAGGACAGAGAGTTCTATGATGTCTTAGATCATCTAAATACTCTCATCTATGCATCATTTCTCATTAAAAGTTGAACCAGATGATTTTTCAATGCCTCTTCCAACCTTACCTATTTGATGGTTCCACATATTATTAACACCTTCTGTATGATCCACAGCCATACTATGGTGCTCCTAAAACTACTCATTTTCAGACCACCATAACACCCTACAACCGACCTGAACTCTAATCTGTTGACAAATAGTTTATGTCATATGATGTCAAGCAATGGCATAAAGACCCATCACACAGTGTATGGGTAGGAATTTCTCTCCTAAAACGAAATCAAGTTCTAGGCATTGAATCAGAAGGAAAAGAAGCTCTAAACAACTTCTTGGGTGCAAAGATTTTGGAAATCACTGAGTGTGACTGCATAGTTCTACTTTCCATGACAGATCCAGAGGTTTAGAAGCTACACACAGAAGAATGGACTGCAGCATTTTATCTCGTAACGAGTAACTGATAACAACAGTGTTAATTGTAGTGTAATAGGAAGAAAAAAAATACACAGAAACCTGACACCAGGTATGAGGCTGGCCACTTCTTGAAACAGGATGAAAGCACCACACACACCACATGGCATACATAATTTCTGAGTTACTCATGATGAACAAAAATGATTTAATGAGAAAAAGAGGGTTTTTTCCTAAAATGGCCTAGAATTGGCTGTGAGGAACAAGTATCTAATACATCAAAGGTCTTCCTGGGCCATGGTATGCTGCTACACTAAGGAAACGCCAGACTAACAGACAGGAATAGAAAAGAATAATCTGAATGCTTGTACATGCCTTGTACAACACCAGCTTTGTGACAGGATTGAAGAAGTACTTGCCTTCCTCTCATCCTTTCTTGGATCATGTACCAGCAGGAATTGATCAGCTGATCTGGAATACGCAGCAAGTGTATCCGTGGTTGGTCTTAATTATATAACTTGCAAATCATGGTAAAAACCCACATATTTCCAAGCTTGCAAAGCATGTTGGCAAAATAGACTGAACGACTAAGGAGGGAACTTACACTGATAGGCCCTTGTTGCGGTATTTACTGATAGTCTTTTTAGCTTTTGCAAAAGCAAAAACTTTTCAAGATGGAAGGTAAATTAGAGAATCATAGAGTCGTTAATGTTGGAAAGACCATTAAGATCATCAAGTCCAACTGTCAACCCAGCACCACCAGCATGTTCACCATTAAACTATGTCCTCAGGTGAGACATTCACATGTTATTTGAACACTTTGAGGGACGGTGCTTCCACCACTTCCCTAGGCAGCCTGTTCCAGTCCTTAACAACACTTTCAGTAAAAAAATTAACTGGGATTACTTTAGTAAGGCAGGATCCTTCATATAAAAACATCAAATTCTAAATTAGTAAATATTCTCATACCTCTGATTTCCCTGTAATCCTTTATTTGAAAGAAAATCTTTCTGTCTGAGCTATCATCATGTTGAAAAGGCTTTTAATACTTTATTTGCATAAAGGGGAAAAACAACAGTTTCATTTTATCAAAAAAAAAAAATGCTTTGTATTAAAATTTTAGTCAGTGAGAAATGCAATCCTGAGTTTGTTTGGTCTGTTTTTGATGAGGAGTATCAGATGCAGTTACTGACATTTTTCTTGGCAGGCAGGGAGCTCAGAGCAAAATACTTCTCTTTCAAAGATAGTGTATGCTGTTTCACCATAGAAAGCATTTCCAGCATTATTGGCCTTCACTTATATTGTTTGTTCTCAAGAATCCATTACCTCCTTGGAACCGAAACTTAGTTTGACCTTTCATAACTAAGGGCTGCGGCTACCCTACTGTGCAGGGGTAGCAATTTTATTTTTTAACTAGTAACTGATATTCAAATATGATTTCTATTTTCTTATGAACAGTAGTTGTCATACATTTATCATACTACATTTCAAACTGATTAGCCTTCAATATACTATATATTTTAGAAGAAAAGAAACTGATTGGGTAAAGAGTTGAAAGACAATTTCTTTCTATTAATATTTAAAAAATCTGTGTAACCATACCTTCCCTACTCTCTTGTAAACACTTGAAGTAGCCAGACATGTTTTTGAAGGTCACATTGCATTATTATGGAAGAAGCTCTATATAAAGGCTGAATTATAACATTTCTGCTATCATTTTTGGTAACATGTAGTAATAAACATGCAACTTGTAGCACAGATGCTACAATTAATAAGTTTTTTTCAAAAAGAAACATACTTTAGAATAGCTCTCTGTGTGTGCTTGTTGGTTTGGGTTTTTTTCCAACTCATATGTAATCACTTCTATTACAAAGGTTTCATGAGAAAAAATGGGACAAATTATGCCACCTTCTGTTTCCTGCATTAAAAAAAAAAGTGACAAAAGTAAGCTTATTGAAAAGCCACAGCTTTGGAGGACATACTTAAATACTCAGATAGTACTGAAATTTAAGATAACAGGTCAAAACGGAGCTGAAAGTGGAATGAAGAACCTGCCTATACCCACGCTGCCCCTGTTCTTCCACTGCCAGGCATTCATCCCATTTGGTCCCATTACAGGCTTTCTCAATGTTCCTGTAAACCAGCCAGCTGCTGGCAAAGTGCCTCAGTAATCCAACAGTCTTCATACGTCACAATATGTGACTACTTTCAGAAGGTTCACTCGGTTCATATCACTGGGGAGCACCAACATCAGCACTGGCGTGGGATCATGGAGGTGCAAGGATGACTAGCAAACCCACATCCTGATCATGCAGGAAGATGTTTATAAGTATATAACCAGGCTTGCTTGTTCTGTTTTCCTTTCATACACTTGGCCTGAGGAGAAAAGCCTATTGGATTAACTAAATATTTCATTTCCGAACCATAGATGACACTTGCCAATTCATAGCTGCTGAAATTTTGAGGGAATGAAGCCGTACATTTGTCATTTCCTCTCTTTCAGGTCCAGTTTTTTTCTCTGCCTTTCAGACATCTGATGTTAGTCTGTTATTTTAAAAATAAATAAATAAATAAATAAATAAATAAATAAATAAATAAATAAATAAATAAAAAGAAACAAAGACCTTTCACTTCTCTGCACTTAAGGTTTTGAATTATAGGATTCCATGTTTCAAAACAATTTGTTATTTCTGGTACACTATGAAACAAATTTTTAATTAATATGAATGTCCTCCCTCTCACTAGAAACCTTGCACCAGTCAATGCTGCAGAAGAACATGAAAGGTGTATGAACCAAATATAAAGAGAAGATGGAGAAAAACATTGCAAGTAAAATGCCTTGTGAAATTCCTGCTTTCTAGAACATTTCTGCATGAAGTTTATCCTCAGAAGAAATAGTAGAGTGTAAAATCAGTAGCCGTAATTTAATTTAAAATATTACTTCAGAAAAATTACATTAATTACAATTCTTGACTTTCTGTTAACAGGTTTACAGACACGACAATTTTAGAGTGTGTATAAAAAATTAGGGAGAACTGATGAAGTACTATGTTGTTGATAGGCAATGGCAGTGTCCTGTCTTTGTCAGAACTAGAACATGAAAAACAGTTTGTGTTTACAGGGGCAGGTAATTCTGAACCTCTTTCTTTTTCCTATTTTTTACACTCAAGTGCCTCTTTCATCCAGGAACTTGTCGGAACCACTGACTCTGTCCTTAAGTCTATTAAACTACTGACATTTACCTTAAATCTCTTTTTCAAAATGCCCTTCCTGAAGAAGATAAACTTTCAGAACTTAACAGTACACCACAACTTCTGGCAAAGGGATTTAAAAATTAAACTGGAAAACACAGAGTGAAAAATGAAGGTCATAATTAATAAAACTGTAATTCCAATTAACAGCAAAACTTACAATAGAAACATTACACAATGTTTTATGGTTTCACCTCTTACTCAGCTCACTTTGACATAGCTCCTAAAAAATTTTATGACTAATACCACAGCAATACCAAAAATCTTTCTCTTATCAAGAAAACACTTACCAAGAACCTCTTTTTCAGAAATACAATTTTTACTGCATATGGGCTATGTGGATGAGCTTCTACTAGGAAAAGCAACTTAGAGTTAACTAAGTTTAATTTTTAAAATAAACTGCTTCAGCTTAAAGTCTTTGCATCCCTTGAGGCAAAAATTGTCAACTGCAAGTTTTTGTTTATATACTGATCAATACAATTTCTAACTGCTAATAAAATGAAATATGCATTACTTAACATGCTTGCATGCTTTCCTCCAGAGTCCACTGTATGATTCCTAGAATGCTAATTACTTCACAGTATTTTTCTGCACTATCCATATTCCTGCTGGGAATTCAGACAGGGAGAAATTTAAGCAAAATTAAATAGATTGTAGAAAGCCTAGCCTTGCAATCACATTCTGTGCTACTCTGTTATATTTTACCACAGTTCCTGTTCTCAAGTGAATGAAGCATATTCATTATTTTCTAAGCTTGATTGTGCAGAAGTGAATTATTACAATTTACAGTAGAGCATCTGAAACAGGAAGACATTAAAGACTAAGTTCTAGGTTCAAGAAGTCTATGGGCTTTTACAATTTTCTTTAATGGAGATAGTATATTCTATGGCAAGATTAATATGGTCGCTTGATGGCTATGGGGAATTGAAACAAACTTTTGGGTTTGTTTCTGACTCTTTAACCACTTGACGTGTCCTTGTTATACAAAACAGAGCTGCACTTTGCACCTAGAAAGCATTTAGTCGAGAAAAGCAAAGTACTTTCTCTGGGAAAGTTTACCATCACCAACAACCCCTTTTCCGGCTCTCACAGAGAAGACTGTTTGACTCTAACTGTTGTAATTGCATGTTCTAAGCACTTTGATTTGCAGATTGAATTTTAAAGGAAGAGTTCCTGTAATGTGGAAATTCTATCTCACCAAAACTTAATTTCTGTTTGTTCTGGATACTTTTCTGAAATTAAGATGAAAACAGTTGATTTCCTTCAGGGCTTAGTACAAACAAAGATTCGGGAAATAATTAATCTGAGTGCAGAATGAGTAGTAAAGGAAGAATATTTACAGATAAAATATTTTTTTAAAAAAAATCAGAAAAAATCCATGAACTGCAGGAAATATGCAGTTGGAAAATGAGATGGCCAGATAAGCAATGAACTATATTTTTTTGCTGAACATGATACCAATTTGAATTTGCAAGAATTAATTGTGAAATACAACTGAAAAATGTAGTTGAGTCAAAAACCCCATAGTCAGATACACCGCTAAACTTTATCAAAAAAATCCTTCTAAAGGATGTATTTATAGACCGATTAAAGAGCATGTGTATGATATGCAAACATAACCATTAACAAAATCTCATGAGAAAGCAGTGAAAGTACCGTTGGTTTAGCTGTAAATAAAAGCTGGTTAAACCTATTAATCATTAAAAATAGACACTCATAGAGATGAATATATGAAATGCACATGTCGAGATAATCACATACGTTATTTGATCTGTACTAAAAAAGAAGGCAATATTCTGAATTATTTATTTATTTTTAATCAAAGCAGGGCAATTTTTTCATATACGTGGGGTTTGTTTGGGATTTTTTATCAACTCTGACAGTTCTCCAGTTAATTATTAAAATGCCTAAATCTGCTGCATTTACTTCTTGTAGTTAACATAATGGAAACAGAATTGAAGAGGCTTTCTAAGCAATTCTATGAACATACTGTTCAGAGCATAAGAACAGGGACATCCTACCACATTATTTGACTGTTAAGAAAGGAAGCGCTGCTAAGAAATTCTGTAATATCATCAGAGATGTGGGTGTGTTAGTGTAGCTGTGTAGATGTGTCAGCATCCTAAAAACATTTAACAGTTAGAAAATATGAATTCAAGTATACATGCACCTCCATCCTATTGCTCAGACATTTATATGACATTTCTGCATCTCCCAGGCACCATACCTACAGTCGTCAGACTTTCATTTCATTCCTATATTTAAAAAGGATCCAGGAGCAAAATTGCTTCCTGTGTTTATGGCCACAAGTCAGAATAGCCTTGAGCCATGTTCATAATGACATTCCTTATCTGTCGCAATCTTGGCTTCCTTTTGTTTTCTGCGCTTTTTGGGAACACTTTGTATAGTAATTATTCTAATACTGTTCTTTTTCCTAAAACATTTCCAAATTAAAGAAAAAAAAAAAAGGAACGCAATGCAGGATAATTAATTTATACTTTTAGACATAAATCCAACTGGGAAAATCTATTAATTTCAGTCACTGTAAATAGGGCAGATCCTGAGCACCAAAACTGACTACAGCTGGGCAAAATATATAAATGGGAGTAGTCAGCAGCTGTTTTACAGTGTTTGGATTTTATTTAACAGAAAACAGGGATAAAAATTGTTATGAAATCCCTGAAAGTGGATTTGTTCCTTCCTCCTACAGGGTCAGGAAAGAAAAAAGTTAGTAAAAAAAAAAATCACGTCTGAAATGTACACAGCTTGTTCTGCATGTTTAATGCAGCCCTTTTCTGGTACACAGACTTTTCATTTAGTCTTTTTGGATGTTTTCTCCATTAAAACTACAAGCAATGTAAAGTGAAAGTATATCCCTCTGATTTACATAAACAGTGAATGTATCAGAGAGTACACAGGAATTGTCAGACTTCCATATCCTGTCTCTGATAGCAGTCACTATCACTGTATGAAGATAGTAGGCAACAGTAACAAGATATCCTTATCAACATGCAAAGCTGTTCCCACCCTCTGAAACTGATTCATGTAGAGAAGATAACTAGCCTCCAAAACACTAAAAAAACCCCAAACAAACAACAAAACAAACAAAAAAAAAAAAAAAAAAAAAAAAAAAAAAAAAAAAAAAAAAAAAAAAAAAAAGAAAAAAGGCAAAAAAACCCCACAACCTTGTTACTCCTGCAAAACGACAGTCTGTTCTTCAGGCTTTGATGTTGCATGAAAATTCTGGACTTTCTAGTGTATTTTCAAGAGAACATCTCATTTCTCCATCACAGCACAAGATTCCATCTCTTGCTAAATTCTATTGCCTAATGATAGAAGCCCGTTCTTTTTCCCAGTCAAAACACACACACTTCTAGTGCAGGATTGCCAGTGGCTGCATACAGAAACTAGCTGTACCAGGTTTCTACTCTGCAACCACCCTCAAGATATATTGATGATGTTCAAATTATGCAATGCATTTTTTCATCATAAAAATTCAGAATTTATTCAGATATTATTATGCAACTTTCTATGGAAAGGCACTAGCAATATCAAAGTAGATTCCTTACACTTTCTACTTTGTCAGTGACTGTCTCCAGGACTTTTGTGAACCTTGCACTGCTTTCCAGTATCAGACAACATAATTTGGAAAAGTCATTGATATATTCCTAAAATGCATCTAATTCTTCAGGTATGATGTGAAACCAATCTAAAGGAAAATTGAACTCTTTTTCTACAGTTCTGGTACTCTGTTTACCTGTAAGAAGTCAAGTCTTCTTTAAAGTAATCTTAAATGTGAATTGAAAAACAAAAAAGGAGCTTTTTCAGTATGTGTTGAATATGACCACTGGGAAAACTGTGAAGAAAATTCAGTATTAAAAAATATCATCTTCTGCAAACTCATTTAACTTTCTCCATCAAAAGCTTCAAAAATATTTTTCACCAGCATTTGAGGTTATACAATTTTTCATGAAAAAATCATAGTTTTAAAAAAGATAAGGAAAAGTTGCAATGAATAACATTGTTACTTAACGAAGTTACAAGTGTTCTTGTATTGAGAGGGAAATAAATGATCTAGTGACTAGTAAATCCTAATAAGAAGAATTTAGGTGAAACTTTGGAGAGTTTTAATTTAGCAGTTCACCTTAACACCACCGTATGTTCCCATGTTGCTGGGTATTATCACATCAGATAATTAGAACAGTAGTATAGGATTGGAAAGTTAATTTTTTCCTTATNNTGGAAAGTTAATTTTTTCCTTATCTTTGGTATCCAGTCTTTCTATGCCATTCTAGACAAAAATCTGGACAGATTCTGCTGATTTATATAACCCAGAATATCTCAGTATAGACTCCTCTTTACAGACAGGATTGCTTCTTCTACAAAAATGCATGATAAGATTTTCACAGCCTCTATCAAATGTCCATTTCTTCACATATTTGACTCTAAGAAGCTTTCATATATTCAAATATGAGTTTTATTTTACAGATTACATTGAATTCAGCTCAATGGCCTATTCTAAATAAGTCCTCATAATTTGCAACTGAACTACTAGTATCAGGACAGAGATGCAGGCCATGTCAGAGTTGAGTGTGAAAAAAAGAGACAGCAAAGTGGGAGGCCACCAAGTGCTCTTAAAGTGAAGGGAAATTGCTCAGTTAGTAGGAGATATGCTGGGAGCCAACACAGAGATGCAAACTTCCAAAATAACTTACACTGCCAACTATTCTGTTTAATAAATAATTAGTAACTGACTAATCTACTTTAAATTTCCAAACTAAGAGCAGTGTGAAGACTTATTACACAACAGAAAGCGGGGGGGAGTATAATGTTTACATTGTTTTCACATAGCAGTATCATTTTATACTGAACAAGATAAATAAAAATAGATCATATAAAAATAATTTGCACAAAACTGTTTAGTCTTTCAGGATGTTGAATAACTCCATTATTTCTCTATAAGTGTTTTGGTTAATTCAGAATTCTCACAAAGGGAAGTCTTACTATGAATCGCCTCAAGTCTGTCTGGCTTTCACAAGGCCACAGGAATGTTCCCACTCTGAAATGTACATTTAATTGGAAGGAATTAAATAACTTTTAGAGTAGAAGAAAAACACAATAGACTCCACATGCCTGAGAGCTCAAAAGTAGATTTCTCTACCCTACTGAGAACCTGAAATATCTTCAGCACAAAGACAGTTGGATTCTCACCTCTCTCATCTGTTCTTCTTTCTTTTCTCACCCCATGTTCAACAAGGTGAATTTTGTTGTGTGTATATAACTATTGCTAATTATTGTCCCAGAACTATTCATCCAGGAATTCTAAAATGTTTACAATTTTTCCCATTAAATTATTCAAGCTGCAACCTTTCCCCAAATGAAGGTTGTCATCCCTACATGGAAGTGTAGTGGTACCTGGCAAACCCTATTATAACCCTGTTATTGCCAGAAGACGAATGGGTTAAATTTTAATGTGTTGTGATGGAGACTAGTACTGCAGAGTCATCCCGCAATGAAAAGAACCAGTACATTGCAACACAAAGGTCTCTGAACAGCCTGTACAATTGTTTGATAGCACGTCAATGCTAATTAAACAGAGTTGCCACAGCTTTTGTAAGAAGGTATGGAGAAAGATGCCTCATCCTGGGAAAACTCGCACAGTTTTCTTGACTAACTTACAGTTTTAGGTAGTATCTGACTTATATAACACAAAGACAAGTATCACGTGTGTGTACTCAAATCTGAAAGGAAAAGAAAGTTCATCTGTTTGAATTCCATTGAAGTAACAAGTAATATGTGAATAGTATAAGAAATAAAAAGTATCTGCAGAAAGTAATTCAGCTTATGAGGTAGGAAGATTCCTTGTGCTTGTAGTGGATACAAATTCACTAATATCATACAATTACAATCATACACTCTATTTTCTGAAGAGTTGTTAGATGGGGCAGGAAAAAAAATATTGATTTCATAAATCCTGCAACACAAATGCATAACGAAAGGATTTATTCATTTCACTGATTAGAAAATTAATGTTTTATATTCATTCTAAATGAAATAATATTTACGTGATATTCATTCCATCTGTCTTTTAGATAATTCCATTGTGCTATTTTATGTGGCACCTACACATACACTGTCATCTGATGATTTTCATGCAAACAAGTTATTCTCTTGAAGACAAGGAGTATTCACTTTTGAATAAGTAAGAAGGACAGATCAATAAACTCTTCACATGCAGCACAATACTCCCAAGTTCATTAGGACAGAGTGGACAAGAAAACTTTGGAACAAGTCAACTTACTATTGGTTTTAAGCCAATCATTTTTTTGAGAGAAGGAATTTAATGAAAGTCTAATAGTGCATGTATTGAATTTGAGATATCTTAGAACTGAAAGAGATGACAAATTACAAAAATATTTCTGAGTGTTTGGTACAGGACAATTCTGTTCAAAAATGCAAATAGAAAAGTTGAAAAAAATGTTGAACATTATTTTGTGTGAATGGTAGGCTCAGAGCAGGTACTGGCTCAGTGAGAAACCAATAAAGCAGAAGAGGAATTGCAGTGAAAATTACAGAGTTTTTTCTTCTTGATTAAAGCAAACAAACAAAAACACCACCAACAAAAATCCAACCTGAAACAAAACACCCAAACCGAACACACATAAAAAAACCATAGTCTAAGGGTGTGTGTCGAAAAGATTCATTTTACAGTGACTCAAATGAAAGGAGAGGATGTTTGTAAAGAAGAGTGACTGCCCTATCTTTTCCTGTGAATTAGGTCTTGACCCACTTAAACACATGATACTGGGGAAAAAAAATAATAAGTAATCTTCCAAAAATCAAGGGTATGAACAAGCTTGGCCAGTCAAAAATATCATTGGTTCTTTCTCTCCTGTCTCTGCTTCTAAAAAAAAGCACAAGTTATTCGTTTACATGATGAAACTATTTTGGCTGGACAAAGGAAGAGCAGCGGCCATCATAATCTGAGGAACAGTTGTATGTGCATTAAATATATCAGGAAAAGATGACAGTTTGTGACACATCAGGCTAGCACCCAGTTTGAACCATGTGTAGGGAGGAACAAAGTTCCTGAAGGCAGAAAGCTCTCTAACACACTGGATATCAATTGGAGTTTATGATGATGCTCTCAAGTCTGGCTCTGATCTGTCTCTTTTCCTTGACCAGATAAAAACAGCCAAACACAAGCAGGAATTAGAAAGCATAAAAACTATTACAAAGAGACACACCAGCAAGGGAGTCAAAGACTGACAGCTAAACAAAGTAAGCATTACAATGTTTTTCACCTGAAGCAAGAGAGTACTCCATGAGCTGGAAGCACATGGGACACCAACTGGGTACAGTTCAGCATTGAATTGTGAAAGTGGCTTTGAGGTAGTGCAGGGTTCAATGATTGTCACAGCAGGCAGAGTAGCATGAGATCCCAATTAAAATGGTTTGGCAGATATGCAAAGACTACTGTTGGAGCAGCAAACACATCCACCCTCTGGAGAACAAATTCATTCTCCTGTCAAGTGAATCTGCATCAGAGTGGCTCTCCTGTTGTCTGAGTCATTTACCTCTGCAAATACTATAAATTATGCATAGTTGTTGATATGCTTATAGCATACAGAAATTCTTGGAAACTCCCAGAAAATTTCAAGTGCAAAGCAAAACTGCTGCAGTAGCAAAACCAATAAGGTTTGTTGCTGTATCTTGACACTACAGAGTGCTGATATCAACAGCAGTGACAAATCAACATTCATAAGTCATTGATTATAAAACTGCTGCTAGTGTGACATTCTCAGTTCCTCATGTCACTTTCTCAGTATTGACAGTGTGTGCTGGTACACTGCAAACAAAACTGAAAATATCTATTAATGCTTATTAGTAGCTTCTCTTTATTTGAAAGATGAATCACCTCTTGGCTGCCTGAAACTCTGACTTAATCTTAGCCACTCCTGCACTGACTCACTCACTATTATTATTTTTGTGGGGACTCCAGTGAGATACTCCAGTCCATATTACTAGTGCTATAACACATCTGATTCATCCCAAACAGCATACTGCCAGTGAACACAGTGTGATGCCAGGTTGTATGGGACAAGGGAAATATAAAATCAGAAATATGAAATATTTTAGCTAAAAGATTGGCAACCTGACAAGACACTTGGTAGCTCTCAACAATATATGCTGCTTGAGTGATTGAGATTGAATTAGAAAGTATAAATTCTAAGGAAACAGAGAAGAAAATCATTCATGTGCAGGCAGGCCATCATCAACCAGGAGCTTCCTCATTTGTACTCTTGCCTTAACCAAAACAAGGGGAAATGCACTCTGACCACTAGGGATCATTTTCATCATTCAGTTTTCTCTAGAATCTTGAAAAACCTATGGTAAACGTGTGCATACCTGGTAATCTCTTCACTAAATGAAGATGCTATGGGCCTACCACTATCACATATGAACAGGTACTTAAAATGAGATTCAGAGGAAGTAAAGATTGTCAGGGTTTCACACGTGAGTCTTTACAACTTCAGAACTACCTTACTAGAAATATGTAAAATAAAAGGTGCTATTCCTTAGACCTATTAGTTAAACATCCATTTGATAAGGATTTCAGAAAGAGTAGAAGCAACAAGAAGTAAGATCCTTCAGGGACTATTTAGCTTCAGGTTATAATATCCAGCTGTGACTCCCATCAGTACAAAGTTTCTATCCAGGTCACAGATAATACAGCCACAGCTGCTACCCAGCAGTATAGTAGAATGATTACATGGTCCACTGCCTGTATCCTAAAGCAGCCTCCCAATCTGGCAGAGTTGGTTTCTTGGGTTTGGTGATATTTGTTTTGTTGTGTTTTTCTTGGTTTTCTTTTTTTCTTTTTTTTTTTTTTTTTAATTCGAGTGACATTTCCCTTTTCTGTTCCTCCCACTAGATTTTGCCACTAGGAATCTGAATAGGAGAATAATACACGGGTCCATCAATCCACAAGCTGGGGAGGACAACTGAACTGAAACATACTCCTGAGCTTGCTTAGACTGTAATGCACCAATCTCCTGGAAGTGTTATTCTAATTGAAGTGATTTAAGTGAGAAAAATAACAAAATAAAACAAACTCATGTTTCTACTTTATTGGACATGGAGTTGGTAAGGGTAAGACAAAGTGAAGAAATATCTTCTTAATTAAAAAAAAGAAGATACTTTTCACCACTTCTCATACCTCCTTTAGTAAATGAAAAGTCAAAAATTTGCTATTGAATTCAAAACAGAGTGTGATTATCAGACAAGATGGTCCACCTGCATTATTACATTCAGTATTTACAAACAGTTATTGTAGAGGATAAACGTAATTTCTAATAGTCATCCACCTTCCTTTTCACAGTCAAAAGCAGATTCTGTTTTAATCCAAGAAGTAACCATCATTAAGTCTAATGTCCTGTTTTGTGCAAGGACATCATTCTCTCATGCTTTGGATCACTCAATAATCACTCAATAATTTAGGCTTGAAAAGACCTATAAGATTATCAGGTCCAACTATTAACACAGTACTGCCAAGTCCACCACTAAATCATGTCTCCCAAGTGCCATATCTACAAGTCTTAAATACCTTTGGGGATGATGACTCAACCATTTCCCTAGGCAGACTGTTCCAATACTTGGCAGTCCTTTTGGTGAGGAAAACTTTCCTCATATCTGATCTAAACCACCACTGGCACAAACTAAGACCATTTCCTTTTGAACTACATCTTGTTACCTGGGAAAGAGACTGACCTCCACCTGGCTACAACCTCCCTTCAGGTAGCTGTAGGCAGTGATGCATCTCTTTGACAGTCCAATATTCCTCTTATGCCCAATTTCCTCTACCCCTACACCACGTTGCTATTTTGAAAAGGTTGTCTAAGACTTCTTTCTCATCAATTTTCTCTAGTACTTACTTTTATTAACTGTTCTGATGGATCTTCCTTCTATTTACTCATTTTTGGGTCGGTTCCTTTTGTCCTTTAAGTTCATGTCATCAAAGTTCCTGACAATTCTAGTCTTCTGAGTTTTTTAATCCAAAATTTTCTTTAAATGTTCTTGATACTAGGAAGATTATTGCTTCTTTCCTCACAGCACCTAGCTTTCCCTTCAAATTTTTCTCTACTCTTTTCTGATGAAGCTTTTTCTATCTGAACAAATGAAAACACTTAAAGGTGAATAAGGCAAATCGATATTCATTCACTCCATCTACCAGATTAATTTTCAAATCTGAAATTAGAGGAACAAATTATTTCTTGTGTCGTTTTTTTTAAATCTTTTTCATCTATCTGAAAAAAAAAAAAAGGCAATATAAATCAGTTCAGTAAAACTGAGCAAGAATTAAGGTAACCCTGATGATGAATGTGGCAATTGTGTTACATAGATAACAATAGTTTTACTGACAAGACATGTACAGCAATTCCCTTGTAAGTGATAAAACACATCACTATCAGTGTTGGATGAGATACAAAAGGACAACTTTAAGTCTGATTAAAATTCAGTAGCCTATTTTAGCACACACAACTATGCAGGACTTGCACTTGAATGCTCTGTGAAGCACTGACACTGATGTGATGAAGTACTGTGTTCTGAAATAGAGAAAACAGAATTGAGCAGGCTGGCAAGATTGAGATTGCCAAAAAACTGACACACTTAGTGACTCTGTTGCCTAAAATGGGAGAAAAAAACTTCTGAGACAATATTAATATAGATAAAATAGAGAGCTGATCTTTAATGAAAGCACTTTCAAGTGCCACAATACATAAATGCACACCCAATATAGGGTTCCTACATATTTATAACACTACTTAATTATATCTAATGGATACATCAAACCTGAAAACCATTTGCCTCTGGTACCACCTCAGGACTGCCCCACTGGAGCCTTTCCAAGGGATCTGGGGCCTCTATCTTGTTCTGACTACAATAAACCTTCTTCCAGTCCAGGTACATGTCCCAGACAGGATGTCCTTGCTAAAACCTCTTTCCTGAAAAGATTTTTAAACAGAATTTCAAGAATGTGGCACAAACTATGAGCAAGGCGTTTAGAAACTGTTGACTGTGACTTAAGTGTGAGAAATTATAGTTATATTAAAATCTACAAATGTATAGAAATCTGTAGACATCAACTCAGCCCCATTGACCCAATAAACTAAATTAAGCAAATTGTTGTCAAGAAAAAACGTATATTCTGAAGGCAGTTAGAAAAGTAATTTCCTACACGAAGTTCATACCTGTTCTTTTGTCTTCAAAATACTGAGGAATAATTGAAAATCTCATAGTATTAATTCTTAATTATCTCAACCTGACTTTTATATACAAAACTGAAACTCAACCCTTTCGTGGCCACTTACTTATGTAAACACTTTGCTCTAAAGAATAAAATAATCCTGTCTGCAACTTCTATATGAGTTTTGAACATAAAAATCCACTCCTCTTATAGCTTTCACTGGGCAATGCAAGCTATCTCCTTTGCCACAGTATTCCCCCAGTCTAATTCAAATTTAATTCTTCTTGTATTTCATTTATAAATTTGAATTATTTTTCACTGGCTTACTAATTCTGGAATGCAAGGTATATGCTATCTGTCGTGTTTGGCTTGTCCAACAATTTTTAGTGAAGTAAACTCAATGTGGGCTTGCTATCTCGAGTTATCTCTGATTGTAAATTCCTCAGGGCAGTGACTGAGACCTCAACAAGGTACTGAAATCTACTAAGCAAATAACAGTAGTTGACTTGTACAGTAAATTTCCATGACTTCACTGACAAACATATTGCCAAACACTTTTTACTACAATAATTGCCAGTCAACTAGCAAAGTTTCTGAACATTATAACAGTTTGAGAAGCTGATATAAATTTAAGAAGCATATTGCAACTGTATGATAACTCCGGTAACATAACACAAATCCTACTGAGCATCAAAATAGTAAACTATTTGCAGCAAATTACTGGTTGTCAGGATTAACCAAACATATTCCTTGTTGGCTGTCTTCCATACACTAGCAAGATGTTCTCCATCCTATCTCAATACACTTGTGGAGACATATAACACACAAAACAGCCATAATGCTAATCAGTAACATACCTGCGTAAAGTACTAAAAGCCTCAACACTTCCCTGAAACCCACACAGATTTGGCCACGCCAACCAGATAAGAAATAGGGCAAAAGGACAGAGATAAACTTGTTAGTCTCCAAGATTGTAGCATAGTTTTTTTGTGCACTGCTGCAACACAGCAAGCTATTTGATACAGATACACCATTACATTTTACATGGTGATGAAAGATGGTTTCTTCATACTGAAGCTCCTCTCAATTTTTTCCACTTTCCCATGGCTGCAGTCAAATCAAGTTGCAGAAAGGCTAACTCTTCACATTCCGGCTTTAATTATAGTTACACTTAATTTGGAGCAAAGCAGCTCACCAATTTATTAATGGGATTTTAAGTTTGTTACTGTCAGATTGCACTCTGTAGCAAGCATCTGGTACCTACACATTCCTCAAGAGAAAACAAACAAACAAACAACTCAAAAACAAACAAACAAAACCTCAAACTAAAACATAAAACAATCAAACAAACTTTCTATCACTGCTACTTCAATGATAATTCTACAAGTTAAAATCAACACAAATTATACACTAGAGACCCCATATTTTCCTAATTCCCTACTTGGGCAAGGAACACTGACCATGGTTTGACCTTTATTTTTTTCCAGATGTATATTTGCCTTTTCAGGTACTTGGGAACACAAGCTGGGGAGGGGAGCATACTCACATATTTCAAATTACAGAAAATTAAATCACTCATTTTACAAATAAGATCACTTACCTTAACTGAAAACTCTCAAGTACTGTGTGAAAAAGCCATCTGGAGCACTTATCAGTGGCCAATTTTTTAATACTGATTAGAGCAAGATATCACTGGATACAGTATGTAGAAATTCTTAGATGCCAGAAGACCTCATTGCTATAAGGTAATGGGATTTTTGTCCTTTTTTGGAGAAGAGTAGAGTCAGCAAATTCACTTTAACTTTGGAAACTTTCCTGCCCTTTATTGATTCCTGACATGTAAAATAAAGCATTTAAGGTTCAACTTCCAAAAATATGTAACAGTCAAATATATTGTTTAGTAAGTGTTTAACCTCCAGTCTCTATGCCTCTCCACCTTCCTTAAGTGTTTTCATTATTTCTCATACATTGACAACATAAGCGTAGGCAGAATCAAGTTGATTCCACACATCTAGTAAAAAAACCTTGAAGAACATTCATGGAATACTTGTAAATTACAGCTTTTCTTATTTAAGAGCATAATCCTCCCTTGCTCCTAAACTAGTATCATAGATAGCAGTTAATAGCAACTAGAGGACTGAATGCATTAAGAGGCCTTTAAGAATATACACACAGCTAAATGGGTAGCCAAGGAAAGGACCCCATATAGTCAGAAATTCTGACTACAATAGTGAACAGAAGTCCATTTTCAAATATTTGATGAATCTAATTCAACCAAAAAGCACCATTAACTCTCCAATTTGCGAGATTCTATTTTTTCAGTCCAGTAGTGATGTTTTAAAAACAAGTTTGTTTTTTTTTCCTTTGAAAACTTGGTTGCTGACCGCTTATGATTAGTAGGAAGTTCTTTCATTTTCAAAAAAAATGGCATAATAAAACTATGTTCAATTTTCATCCTTTTATATTCATTAGTTCAAGTCATTTTGACTGGAAGATTAATTTCTTTTTTTCTGCTCTATAATATATCATCATGTTATAAATATCAAATATATTGTGTATTACAATAATTTGTTCTTCTGTGATGTAGAGAGTGACCTAGAAAATGTCTTTGAAGTTACTAATGGTGTTATTTCATCTAAATTTTAATCGTTTATTTTCAAGACTTCAAGGTATTCTATATTCTATAATAGCCTAAATATCAGAACTTTAAGACTCCTTCATCCTCTTTTGAATGTTTACAGTAGTTTTGTACAAATGGAAACAGCCAGATCTCACAAATAAACTCCATTTTCTTAGCCACAGGAAAACACAATTATTCCTGATTTCTCCAATGAATAGTCTACAAAAATCAGTAAAGCAGTCTGACAGAATATATATTAATATCTTATAGTACTAAAAAAAAAAAAAAAAAAAAAAAAAAAAAAAAAAAACCCACCAAAAAAAAACCCACCAAAAAAAAAAAACAAGCACAGGGGCCTGTAAAATAGTCTTTGGTTGCTTCCCAGCTCTAGTCTAAGCAATAGCTATCTAAGACCTTTTTGACAATTCCTAGATTAGAGAACCTAGCAGATATTCTGCACAGCTCTTTCTGGAAAGCAGTGCTTCCAGTCATCTCCAGTGCCACCCAGTTGCGTTTTCCAGTCCTTTGCAGATGCACCAGGTGCTCGTGTGCACAATGAGCCATATGGTGGAGACTCTAAATTTGCATTGATGAAAAGCTGAAGTTTTGGCAAAATAGTTTTGTGATGTTGGCAGTCCCCAAGACACATTGCTATCTGAAGTACAGGTTAGTATTTTCTTATGAAATTTGCACTCTATCTCCATGATTAAGGAGTTTTAAAGATCAGAATATGTCTGTGGGTGCACATGAAATTCCACTCTGACGGGCCAGAGAGAGATCGGTCTGGTTGAAGGAAATACACTGCAGAAAAATTCACACAGACATAAACACTTATGAAAGACCCCTTGCTACACTGAGCAGAAGAATTAGTTAAAACCCTGAATTAACTTATAAGTGGAGAAAGCAGAGG
>VXAU01000968.1:1631-24413 GCA_013399695.1 Formicarius rufipectus | reverse complement strand
GTATTTTTTTTAGTTAGAAAATTTTACTCTGTAAGTTTTGGTGATAAACCATATTGTTGATTTTACCTTTGGGTTAAAAGATGCAAAAGTTTCTCATCATCTTTTGTGTTCTTTCACCATACGTTATCTAAACAGATACCTCATTGCTCAGACAGTCTATGATGTCTATCCACAAAACAAATAGCAAGAAAATAGTTTCATGCGTTTTAAATAAATCATATCAAAACACAGTGATAATGGAAGTTAGCGAAATTCTGTATGACCCTGGATGTGACTAATTACAATAATAAAACACTTAGCAATTATTTGTAGCTATAAATCCCTAGGTTACCTCTAACATTCTCGGGTTTTGCAGAACAATTTATTTTAGTTCAGAAAAGTTAAAAAAATGCACATACACCGCCATCTTGTGGAAAGTATCCATTTTCCATTGATTGGATTTTGCTGGATCAAACAGCACTTCAAAAGGAAATTTCTGTTTCTTTAGTAGGTTGCTTTAGTATGTGAGTATGTTGCTACTAGACATGTAAACATTTATTTTTTTTAACAGGACAGTATTAATTTAACTTCATCTAATTTTCCTATTTTATAACCATAAAAAAGATGAGAAAGAGTCTGCACTGAACTTGTAGTTCAAAGTTCAACTCAGATAAAACCAGCAAATGAGAGAGAAAAAAATCACATTACACTGAATGCCTCTTAGTGACCAACTGTAATATTCTCGTTTTTCAGAACCAGATTTGTAGAATCCCCCCTTTGAACACATCCTCTCACCTATAATTTATCCATCACCTGCTCAGCATCACCAATAACACCTGTACATTTCTCACCCTCAGAGGAGCTGTCACTGAGCAGAATTTATGGTCAGAGTGGGACTAGCTCTGCCATGGATCTGAAGAAAGCACTTCATCACCCTTTCCAGGCTAAAATACGCTTCCTTTCCAGGGTAGGCTGAAAGAACTACAAGGTGTGTATTTTTCACACAGAGCTGGTAAAAAAAACCTCACTGAGCAGTTACATTTAGTGTTCTATCAGATAGACACAGCAAAAAGATAAGAACTCACCTTATTTTCTATTTTCATGAAATTCATTATATTCAGATTGATAAAGGAACCACCCGTAAAAGTTAAAAAAGCAAAATACCACAACACAGGATACAAAACTCTGCAGCATGAACAACCACTGCAGCAAAACTAAAGCTGGGATCAAGTCTGAAGATTTGCAAATGTGCTCTGATGTCTCTTTTATGGGCAGCCAGTTTGATACATTTAAAAAACGTGTGTCCAAATCTTTTACATTTTCACCTGGACCTAAACTATATTCAAGTTAATCTCCCTTATCCATGTCTACTACACTTCCACAGGCCACTATGAGTATGAATACATCTTTGTGCACATCACATTCCCCAAACAGTTCTAAAATAATACTTTGGGATTCTTGAGTTCATAAAAATTATACAGCATTTCTTAACAGTGCCACTCTATTGTCCCCAACAGGAAGACTACTGTATTCTAATATCCTGAATGCCAAAAAAAAGAGTACATTTTAGTCCTGTCTGTGCTCAAAATACAAACAAGCCAACCTTTGTCCATCATGTATGGGGCAGAAAAGATTACTGGGAAAAATGAGTGGGAGACATGGAATGAGATATGGAACATGTTTTACTTGAGTGAAAATTGCAACAACCAATAAGACCCTCCTCAGTTTTGATGAACTACCACATTCAGAAACTCTCACTGCTGCAGATTCAGTTGTGAGAAAAAAATAACAAAATTATAAGAACGTTCCATTTAATAGGTTTATTTAAAAAATGTTATTCAGTTAATAATATGTCTGATATTCATCAGTATCGTGAGACTGTGAAGTTATTTTCTCAGAGTCATTTTGGGGCATGTGCTGTTGTTCAAGTTAAGTCAATACTCATAACAGCCTGGGATTTTTGGCACAAGAGAGGAAAGTGAAAGGGAACTAGATTCTGGGGAAGTTTCAAATGAAGATAGAATAAATCCAGGTATGAGTCCAAGAAATTCTGAAACCACCTGTTTATTAATTTCAATAAAAGATAACAAGCATGAAAATAATTACTTAACAGAAACATTCAATGCTTTCAAACGTGTACCCAGAATTGTGTGTGCATACATTTGGTTTAAGACCAAATACACTATCGGTCTTGACCAATGTATAACATACTTTAATATGGTACATAAAAAAAAAACTTCATCAAATAATTTCCACTTCAAACACAGACCATGACACAATATAAGTGAGATTGGCAAAGACCTAGGCACTGCTGTTTTCTGGACTTGATAGAAGATATACTGGACACTTGCCTGGTGCATAACTCTCGCAAGCACATCGTGCATGAATGGATAAACTGCAGTAACTCAGGTATGTGCAAAATGCTGTCACAAGCTAGTTTCATTTCTATCATATAAATTAAATAAATACATGTTGTCATATATATATTTTCTCATTGTGTTATCAGAATATTAATGCTATTTTAAGGCTGTTCCAAAGATGAAGGATGAAATTACAAAATATCATGTAAACATTATTGTCACAGTTCTAGTGTTCAGAAAAGTAAGTATCTGTTATGGGAGGAATGTCTGGATTGAAGTGCTCAAAAAATAAAGTTTCTTTTGTGAAATCTGATGACAAATAAGCAAAATGCATTAAAAAGGGAACTAACTGAATTCACAGTGAAATTAAAGTGGTAGCAGAGAGGTTTACGTTTAAATATTTGTACCTGGTGACAACTTATTCTTTGAATTCCTATTCTTTATAAGACATGATTATTTTAACAGAGCCAAATAAGTCTGTGAACATGTGTGTCTATCAAACAGCTTGCTTGGCTTTAGAGAAAAACAAATTCAGGGATTGCATTCCTCTTCAGCTGCCTACAAAAGTTTATCTGATGTTAAAAAGCAGGTGCAAAGTTTCATGTTCCTAGATATATTTTTTTTTTTTTTTTTTTTTTCCAGGCCATATAAAATAGAATGCTGATATTATGTAATGAATGCAAACTGAGAACTAACAATAAAAAACTGCAAGCTATAAGTAAAAATAAATGCCATCCTTCAGAATTTTGACAAAAACACTTCCAATTCAATGACTGCCTCTCAATCCTCATGCTACCATTTCTTTTTATTTTATTTTTTTTAATTCATCATTCATTCATGCAGAAATAATAACAATAATAACAAGGGAAGTTTTCCATGGAAGAAATCTACTCTCAAGAAAAGAAAAAAAAAATTAAAAATTAACACCTCTGTCTAGTTTACTTCATTGCCCTTCTTCCAAAGGTATCCAAGCCAGGAATGAAGAATAAAGCCGTCTGTTATGAAAGGTCTTTTTTCTTCCTACTTTTAAAACTACTTCAAGACACTTAATGCTTTCTTTCAATTCCGAACAGAAAAGAATTAAACTGCTGTGCCACAATGAGCAAACTCTGACAGCTGATTGCAGAGCAATCCTTCAAGACAAGTTCTGACTTGCCACACTTGAAATCAGCACTGAAAAGATTACTCAAAGCTTGGATGAACAAAAGCTGTTGTTATACAACCTCAGTGGTCTCGAAACTGCAGAAGGAAATATATGGGTAGCATATCAGTACTGAAAATGGCAGCATCCTCCTGATGGCAAATATTATTATGTAAGCCCAGTGCTCAGACACAAAAATCTGGAGATGTATTTTTATTGCCTTAGAGCTGAACATCAGAAATCACTTTAATATTTTAGTGCTCTCTCAACTCAGTGTCTGAAAGGACCATGGGTCTATGCTTTGTTCAATAAGGATTTCATGTTAGTACAGCATTTCTCTGTATTATTTAAACATCCATCTTTAGGGGATTTTGTGTCCCCTCTCCCCACAGTATTCTTGCATAATTTCCCATAGATTCGTGGAAACTCATACAAGTTTTATATAAGCGTGTCAAGGTACAAATAACCACTTTCAGATAAGTAAAAGTAGTGTCTATTCTGAACACCTGCAGACATCAAGAGAGCTCAGTATTTCAGGGCTGCTTTAGTGCCTTGACTTTGCATTTATTCATATGTGTATCTCAGGAAAATTTCTACTGTTGCTTATATTAATGGCACAATGATATACACAATACCTTCCGTGCTATACCCTATGACATTGAACAGTTTTCAGGATGCAAAAACAAGGACCCTTCATTAAAGGATTTATTTTTTAAGTCTTCCTTCTAGAAGTTATGATTTTGTTCTGCTAAGGCTCACAAATACTGTTTGAGCCTTCAGACTCTCCTAAATATGAAATTATTAAGGTGATGTTTAAGGTGATGTTTTAAAGACAAATGATAGAGTTTATTCAAAATCAAGTGATCAGTGCACAAGACAATACTGTCACCAACTTCAGTGGTGCAGTATCATGCCTTATAAGAGCAGTCATTTCTGCTTTTTCTGTGACTTCTAAATTCAAGTTATTTTACTGACAGTTTTCTTACAAGAGCTGCATTTTTACACATTAGAGAATGTTTGCAATGTTCAAAGTATTAATTCATAAAGTAATTAAGTATATCCCATCATATTAATTTATTTAGATACTATTCAAAAAGACATAAGATCACAGTATTTTATGCTCATGAAATATTTAAACTGTCTAACCAATTTTATGGACTGAAGTGTTGGGTTTTTTCACATATATTATTCTGTATTCCATCTCTGTATGGAAATTTCTTTATTTTTCTCTCTCCTTTTTGGTACACCTTAAAAGAATAGAGAGCTATGTGTGAAAAGACAAAAACAGACCAAACAGCAGCATGAATTCTGAGTTATGACTGATACCCTTGAAACAAGTTTTCTTTGTGCTTCTCTCCCTTGTTGTTGAATGTTGGTTATAATTTCAGCAGGTGTCCAGAAAATGGGTCACACCAAACACTCTATATCCCTGAGAGAAATTAAAAACATGCTTACTGTCTTCCTTTGAGACAATGATATTCTCATGCAATAGGGATACATATCAGACAAAAATATTGCACTAAAAATAATAAATTAGTTGAAGTAAGAACTGTACAACAGCTCAAAGACTTGAAAGAAAATCCAATAAGCCATTTCCTCAAATAATGAGACTTTTAATTATTATACACTTCAATACAATTCACTTACTGCACAAGGAATGAAAGACCTGCCCCAGACTCCTTTACACATAATAAATGAAAGAGTTAAACTTGGGAGTATCAATACTTAAACAACCCTATAAACTTGAGCAAGACTGACATAGCCATAAAAACTCCATTCATCACCAATAAATCACTCTCTTTCTGTCTTTTAATAGCACTAGCATAAAAACAAATGATACCAGTTACCATATAGATTTACAGTGATGTAACCAAGGTTAGTGCTTTGTGTTTTAGTGAATGGTTATTTCCAAGAATACTTAAAACTCTGGACCATATAGAATTAATGAGGCTGCAAGCAAAGGAGAATAAAGTTCTGCTTATAATTTATCTGTATGCCTGATACACAGCATCTGTGCACAAATAGAGAAACAGGTATTTCTACAGCAGAGCTAGTTTGAACTTTATATTTAAAGGCTTATACTGAGCTGGAGGGAAAGAAGCACACAGTAAAATATAAACCAACAAACTGACTTTCACTACTGTCCTGCTCGGCCTCTCTGCAGGCAAGTGATGATTAGATTCCATGACAGATATGTGTGGTTTCAAGAGGTCTGTTGAACCCGAGGACCCAGTAGTTCAGTTCTGGAAAGAAAACCAGTCATACTGAACACAGATAGATCAATTCAATAAATATCACAAACTACAAAACAACTTTGAACATGCAACATCAATTGCAGAAATCTTGTTGTTTAATTTAGTTGGGGAAAAAAAAAAATCCTGTGACTGTTTGTTGGAGTGCTGTGTTTCACTTCAAGTGGGATAGGTAAAAGAGGACAGAGAAAGGGAAGGAGACCAAAACTGTTTTTCTGCTTGTACTCTCTGGCAGGGAATTGGGCCTGAGCTCTCTATGATGCCAACAGACAGTCATATCACATGCCTTTGAAAAAAACTTCCAAAATGTTACCATTGTTTATAGCTTATTTCACTCTCCAGCACTGCACTGCCAAGCACTGTAGGACATGTAAGCAGAACTTCAATGAATCAAAACAAAAAAAATGGAGATAAAGTTAACAATGAAGAATGCAACTGACTTTATTATTTCATATTGCCTCTTATATTCTAAGCTTGTTTTGATAACCCCTACTTTCCTTTTTGTATCCACAAAGCCAATAAGGCAACAAAGTCAGATGCTTTTAAAGGAATTTGAGAATACTCCTGGCAGAAAATAAATGCATATGAATTTGTTATTTCTGGAGTACTTATTTTTGTAACCAAATCAAAATTTCTCTGCACCTTGTTTAGAGCCATCTTGCCCAGAAAGTTTCTTCACATATCTAGAAAAATCTCTGTAAACACACATCTCACATGCAGAACAACAAAAGAACCACAAGCATCATTTTCAAAAATGTTTCTGATAAAAAAATAAATGTAATTTCTTTTGCTCTCAATTTTACACGTTTATACCATGGTTTATTCAAAAGTGTCTAGGATTACTATGCCAAGGTTCAAAAGACTGCATAAAATATGTTTGCCACTTCTGCACAAAATGCATTTTGTTTATATAGAAAACAAACCAATGAACTCCTTGCCCTTCACTGGTTTCTTAACCAAGCTGACATGCACCCTTCCACACCAGTTTCTGACAAGTTGGAAGGATTCCAGAGAGTCTCCTAGGACCAACTTCAGAAGGAGGCTCAAGTGAAAAGATTGGCAGCACATAAATTTGTCTTTTTAATGGTAACCACTTTACATTGTTTAGCACATTCAGCAGATTTAAGGATGAATCTAATACAGTCACAAACTCTCAGAAAAAAAGCCTGTGAGGCGTAGGGGAAAAAATTGGTGAGGAATGAAATATATAGTCACTGCCAACAGGTCTTGAGCAAGCACTGCATGAACAGGTGAAAAAATATCTAGTGACTGTGAAGAGCTTGACGACAGCTCTGGGTCTGCTTCTCTTATTCAACTGTTTCCACTTATATTCACTTCTGCATCTGTTATATATTTAGGGGTGTTTTTATTAGTAGTTTTATGTCCACTGAAGCAGGTGAGCATGTGTTCAAAAGACAACTAAAGAGAAAATAAGACATTAAAAAGAAAACACGAAGGAGTTCAAAGTAGAAGAACTAAGTGTGCTCTTTGCAAATAAAGGCATCCAAATTTTAATTGAATCTATGTCATTTGAATGTAGATTAAATGAATAAAACAGTTTAAATTAAATCAGGGGAACGTAATTGGTTGCACATAATCTTTCTTGGCAAGGACTAGCTAAGAAGGATAGCAGCAAACATACACACACGCCACTTGCAAGTATCTATCATAAAATGATCTTCCTTAAGCAACTCTCCCTCATCTTCCCACCCTCCTACTTTAAACAATTATTCAAGACTCACTTTATAATCTTACCTGTTTTCCTCTGCATTTACGTGTTGACAGAGCTCCCAAGTCAGGAAAGCACACGGCATGCACTTGAGATGCAAACGCATAATGGGAGGCAGAAGAGTTAATTCCCCACAGAACACCTTTCTGAATATGAACCTTTTGGCCAAGAGTGATGAATTCATGCTTTTGTTTTCAAGCTGATCTTGGAGGAAAAAGGAAAAAAGAAAAAGTAACCCACAGACTTCTCTTCAAAGTACTTCATATATTTTGGGTTATATGTAAATATGTTTTTGTTAGGGTTTGGAGTCTTTTTACATATAACCTTATTTTAATACCTTAATAGCTGGGTAGGACAATATGCAGCTTTATGACTGGAACTATATGTAAAAATATTAAAATAAATTCTAACAATTAATTTTCTTAGTATTACTGAGGTCATGTAATTTTGACATGGACTGTGAAGGATTTCAGTATCCAATAAATTGTAATTTCACACCTAAAAAGTTTAGAGGTGCTGCAGTCAGTGTCTTAAGCACTTGACCAGCTCCTCCCTGACACGAATACAAAAGAATCCAAACATCTGTATTAAAGCACAGTTACATGATACATTGATTTTTCTTCAGACAGCAAAGCCAGTTTAAGATTTTCCCATACATTTCCTCCCTGACAGCAACCATTAAGCCAATCATATAAAACCCTTACAAAAACAAAACAAAACAAATCTTCTTTGGGGTTTTGATGTTTTATCTAAAGTAAAATACCTCTCTCTATTTGTGACCACAGATGAAAACACCCTCCAAATTACAAGCACCTACAGGAAGACACTTTTCTCTTTTAAAATACCCGCGGTGTTGGCCACCTGGGCACAATGCTGGCTCATGTTCAGCTGCTGTCAACCAGCACTCCCAAGTCCTTTTCTGCCAGGGTGTTTTCCAGCCACTCTTCCTGCAGCCTGTAGCACGGCAGGGGGTTGTTGTGACCCAAGGGCAGGACCATGCGCTTGACCTTGTTGAAACTCATACAACTGACTTTGGCCAATTGATCCAGTCTGTCCAGATCCCTCTACAGTGCCTTCCTACCCTCCAGAAGATCAACATTTCCACCCAACTTAGTGTCATCTGTGAACTTCATAAGGGTGCACTCGATCCTCTCATACAGATCATCGATAGATATTAAACAGGACTGGGCCAAATACCGAGCCCTGGGGAACACCACGAGTGCCTGGTTGACAACTGGATTTAGTTCCATTCACCACTACTCCAAGCTGTGGGCTGCCAGCTTTTCCAGGGCAATGCTATGGGAGATAGTGTCAAAGACTTTGCTGAAGTCCAGGTCGACTACAGCCACAGCCTTCACCTCATCCAATCTTGCCACCAATCTTACAAGCAGATCAGAGCAGTAAGTGGGCTCCAAGAACATCTATCAGACCAAGTCCCAAGGAAATATGTGAAAATGAGCTGGTTGGGTTTGGATGCTGACTGAAATGCTTCTCAGCACTGTTTAGGTCTGGACAAAAAAAGATGTTCAAGTTTGTGGAGCTCTAGACTATATGAATTTTAATTTTAATGTTTCTTTTGAATTCTGGGGGCTTTTGAGAGACATCTTTGTGCTTAGGCATCCTAACTTGATGCCAACTTTCTTCAAACATAGTTTAATAACTTCTTTTGAACAGTGCATTTACTCTAGTTTATAAGGCAACATCTTTGTTCATATTCAGATAAAATATATCAGATTAACCACACCTAATGTCACTAAAAAAATGTAGGTGGATGCTCATATGCTCAAATTATCATCATATGGAAGAGAACATATGATGATTTAATCAGTGAAAACATTTCAGTTCTTGAAAAATATATCAGTAATAAACATATGTCAAGAAAAGCAAGGCACTGATAAGCATAGAATTTTGATAAATATTTCTCTCTGAAAACCTTTTCCAAAAGCCTGCAATGCTGCAAATTAGGTCAATGTTCTTCATTTTGTCCAAACTGCATTCACAGTGTGAAATTTAAAGTACAAAGCATGATAAGATGATAAAATATATTATCAAACTAATTTCCTACTAACTGTATGTTAGCCTCACAAGAGGAACTAGATTTACTTTCCTTTTTTGTCACATTTACAGATACCACTGGAACATTAAATTGGTCAAATTTAACAAAAAACAACCATTTGCCAACTGCTGAGTTGGGGGAACTAAAACATTCAAACTACTGATAGGTATTCATTCTGCCTAGCCAGATTGTGTCTAAAATCAAAGCAAGCAGAATATATGCCATAGGGTCACATCAGCTGCAAAGGAGTAAGACCTATTCATGGCACTAAGTAGGCTAAGGGTAGAAAAGGATACAGGGAGAGGAGACAAGACAATGTATAAATGAGTCATGAGGATTCCGGCAATAGAAAAGAAGATAGTATAGTCTATTTGGGGAAAGATTTGCCAAATTTTGTTAGTTCACTCTAATACTTGAAAAAAATCTGGTTTTCTCCAGGATATACTTAGAGAGGCAGACAAAAATAATTCATCACAGTGTCATAGAAATAAATGAAAAAAAATCAAATATTTAACTTTCATTTATTTTGTGGTGCTTTTAACAGAAAACATGTTATCCTTTTCAATACAGCTGCAACACCTACTTCTGCTGACAGTCTCAATAGAATTTGCTTGTTCCTTTTGTGTAACCATAATTGATCACCTTCGCTTTTACATGCAAAACATTTTATATAGCTGCAGAAATACTGGAAACACTTATTGCTTTCATGTTCCAGAATGTATTTTAAACAATTACATCTCAATATCCCATTTTACATAGAAAAGAGTATAGAAGAGATTATCCCAAGACATATTTGCTTCTCATTCCGGAAGTAACCAATCTTTCTTAGTCAAAATATCCAAATACAGGAATGGACACCTCTAGAGGTGCTGTTATGATTAAGTCTTTGACATTCCATTGCACGGAAAGACTAGCATTATATTCTTAACAGATGTAGTGTTAGAATGATTTTATGCTCTTCAGAGAAATTGCAGAGTATGATTTATCACCCTAATTCAAGTGAAATGATACTGAGTGGAGTGCTGTCAGTGATGAATGACAACTCCAGCTGATTGAACTTTTCTAAGAAAAGCAGAAGATGGCAACATTTCACTATTTTACAATTTGGGAAAGCAGTCTGAAGTGTTAAAATCTGCCAGAATTTCTATGATTAGTGGCCTTCTACTATCTACTTTAAGCAAAGGAATTATACTACGTAGGTTATGGGGCCACACACAGCGTAATTTTCATCGTCTCTGGAGGAGGATTTAAATAGGAGTACAGCTTCACGCAAACACAAATTTTCTAAATGATATAGCATTACTATACAAAACCACTCAAATGTTTTCAAATCTTTGCAACTTTTCCAACATTTCAAACATCCTACATTTCCAACATACCGGATTTGAATCTGCTACAAGAAAAAGCTAAACACAATGGGATATTTCAATTGAGAAATAAACCAGTTTCAAGTCTGACTGGTGTACATAACCTATGAGGATTTAAAATCTGCACATACTAATTCCAGTGAAACAACTTCAATTAGGACTTGAGATCTTTACTTTCAATACCAGATCAGCAGAAAATAAAGAAGCAAACCTTGCTAACATTACCATAATGTCTCTCAAATTCTTTAAATCTAGATTGTTTGGGGTTTTTCTAAGAGGANCCTAGTCAGCATTGCATTAACTGTTGCTTTAACAAGTGTTAATGCAGTTCCTGCCTTTCCTCGGAAGAGCTATAAAAATACAGTGCTTTCAAAATTTAGGTAAGGATATAAATCTCAGTTCCAGGTGTTCCTGAATTACTTTTCACAATCTGAAATGAAACTAGTCTTGACCAATGCTGAATAAAGTTTGAATGCAGTATAGATTTGTACTAAGTTAAATTACCAGAAGAATGAGTATGTAAAACAAACCAAAAGTTACTGACATATTTACTTTCTGGAAAGCATGTTAAATGAACTTTAAAACCAGATTTGAAAATCCAGCTGTAAAGGGGGTATGCAAAAGTGATTAATGAGTGCTGAACACCATCCAGATCACATACTTGTAAGAACTACAGCAAGCAAGTAAACATTCCACACTGAAGTGACAATTCAATTTAAATTAGAACTTGCAGTTATTCTTCTAATTTAACTCATAGTAATTCCACAATTGCCATATAACAAGAAACTTTTCTAGTAAGAGTATAAAAGAGCTCAGTGCCACAAACATAAACAACCTTTTCAAATTTCATTCCTTAGTGAAGAGTGCACAACTTCTTCACTGCCAAGCCTGGCACAAATCCTCCCGAGTCTGTACCCACTAATCATGTTTCTACTTTCAGTGAGTTTCTGAATGTCGCTCCTGTCCCCAACCACCACCACCACTCACTAGAAAATCCTCCCTCATTATCTTGACTGATTGCTTCAATTAGTGAGCAACTCAGTCATTCAGATTATGTTCAATGTTTCAATTCCAGGAAGGCAAAGGTTCAGTGATATAACTCAGGTTTACTTAATTAGAAGGAAAATTAACTTAAATGTTCTCTAGACAATGTGCGGGGTTAGACTGCCTGACTAATGCCCATAAACTGCACAAGCCAAGGCCTTCCTTGCCAGCCATGTCCTGGAGGGCATAAGGCAAAGCATCGCCAGCCAGTCAAAGGAGGAGATTGTCCCACTCTGCTCTGCACTGAGGTGGCCTCATCTTGAATATTGTGTGCAGTTTTGGGTGCCACAATATAAGAGATTAAGCTGTTACAGAGTGTCCAAAGGAGGGCAACGAAGATGGTGAAGGGCCTTGAGCGGAAGTCATATGAGGAGCGGCAGAGGGCACTTGGTCTGTTCAGTCCGGACAAGAGAAGACTGAAGGGAGATCTCATCGGAGTTACAACTTCCTTGTGAGGGGAAGACAAGGGGCAAACACTGATCTGCAGTGACCAGTGAGATGACCCAAGGGAATGGCATGGAGTTGTGTTAGGGGTGGTTTAGGTTGGGTATTAGAAAGAGGTTCTTCACCCAGAGGGTATTTGGACACTGGAACAGGCTCCCCAGGGATGTGGTCACAGCACCAAGCCTGACAAAGTTCAAGAAGTGTTTGAATGATACTCTCAGGCATATGATGTGACTCTTGGAGATGGTCCTGTGCAGGGCTAAGAGTTGGACTAAGTTGGCTAGGAAGGATCCTTGTGGGTCCCCTCAAACTCGGCATATTTTGTGATTCTGTGATCAGAGATTGCTTTCTCCAGTTGACAAGAAGCTCAGCGTGATATAGCAATGTGTGTTGGCAGCCCTGAAAGCCAAGTGTAACTTGGGCTGTATCAAAAGCAGCCTAGCCAGCAGGTTGAGGGAGGCGATTCTCCTCCTTGAGTACTGGGTCTTGCTAGGAGATCCCAATGTAAGGACATGGACCCATTACAGCAAGTCCAGGGGAGGCCACAAGGTTGATCAAAGGAGTGGAACACCTCTCCTATGGAGACAGACTTAGGAGAGTTGGGTTCGTTGAGCCTGGAGAGAAGCCTCCAGGGAGACCTCATCGCAGTCTTCCAGTACCTAAAGGGAACCTGAAAGGGATGAGGAGAGGTACTTTTTACAAGGGCATGGAGTCATGTGACAAGGAGGAATGGCTTTAAACTGAAAGAGGGTAGGTTCAGATTAGATATTAGGAAGAAAGTCTTTACTGTGAGGGTGGTAAGGCCCTGGAACAGGGTTCCTAGGGAAGCTGTGGGGCACTATCACTGGAAGTGTCCAGGTCAGGCTGGGTGGGACTTTGAGCAACCTGGTCTAGTGGAAGCTGTCCCTGCCCATGGCAGGTGGGCTGGATCTAGATGTTCTTTAAGGCCCCTTCCAACTCGAACTGTTCTGTGACTAAAGGTATTCAGAGACATGTATTTCTCTTTGTATTTGTTTCAGAACAACAGATGGGTAATCGAGATTTCAGCTATAAGTGCTGTGAGATTAATATTTGGACCCAGTGAAACATCCACTATTAGATAATAATGCATTGAATAAAAATAGCCCAATTTTAGTGATTATTTTCTGGTCATTGTTAGTTTCAAGCAGAGTTCAATTATATTTACTTTAAGAAGGTTATGGAGTATTTAAATTTTCTTTGTTTAAAGGACTTATACACTCATTTGGACCTATTTTCCCTTTAAATTATATGAAATACTGTTTACATTTTATCTGCCAATGCACTTTTGTCAATTAACACTAGTTCTATGTTGATTGACCCTATCACATTCAAAGTTTAGAGTTCAAATACTTTAATCATCTTATTGTTTTTCAAAATTTTTATAACAATTCAGATTTTCTTTCTCCAGATACAGAAATATTCCTCAACAACAGTTTCTAGATACTTCTTGAAAAAAAGAATCAGGGATCCATACAGGAAGGCTCCAAGGAAAAACAGGGGGTTTTAAATTTTTAGAAGTCCAGAAAATTCAAGTTTCACTAACAAGAACTGCAGTTTAAAAATCTCCAGGCTCTGTGAGTTTTAACAATTAGGTAATTTTTCTAAGCTTGTTAATGGTAGGACCTTTTGACAAGACAGAAAAAATGAGGAGACAAAGACCCTGTTTCCTGTGGGATTCAGACTTTATTTCCCAAGACAATTCTAAGTTTAAGTAATTCTAAGACAAGTAATTATATGATAGCATGCACTACAAGCAATAGGTAGTGGCCTTTCTTTTCCTTTTCCAAGTAAATGAACTATCCCATTGTGCTGGTTTAGAGTTAAACTGGCAGGAGACATCAATCCAACTCAGAATGGGATTGCAAATCAGAATAACAGTTTAATAAAAGATCACAAAATACATTGATACAGAAGGAAAATTCGTTTGTGCCACAAAAACACCAGATGTACAACCCAGCACAGCGGGGCACAAGTAGAGTGGAGCTCACCAACTCCTGTGCTGAACACCACGTGCCCCCCCCCCAAGTTCAAAGTAAAAAGAAAACAAGAAACCTGCTTGTGAGAATGATGGTTGCAATCTGGTGGCAGTCTCAGTCCAGTCGAGGCTCTGCTCCTCCTCTGGATCTGAAGAGAGATCCCAGTCCCAAAACCCCAAGCTTATCTCTGCTTAGGTTCAGATGGGAACGCCCAGTCCCTCCCCAAGGGTGGAGAGTTTCACAATGGTTGATTTACTCTGTGAGGTGAATAATGGCATATTTTTGGCATCCCTAATGGCCCATTAGCAGACATGACCCCTCAGGTGGGTGTGGAGGCAGGAAAAACATCCTTATCCCACAGAAGTTCCTAAACACCCAGATTGTAGCCTGAGGGGTTGGGTGTGCCTTATGCAGCTGCAAATGTGCCACTGTGAGCAGTTCATGAGAAAAAATGACATAGAGGGTTTAGAATACACACCCACCCAGTGACAAACTGATCCTGGCTACTGTAACCAGGACACCCATCTCTAGTCAACAGCAGCAGTTAAACTCTCTATTAAGGTGACAATATTTTGTTAAAAAACAGCCCTTCACCTTCCCCCTTTTACCCCATTTGGAAATGCAATGTGAAATCTTGTTTTTTCTTAGCTTTCAGACAAACCTGAGCTTTGAAAACTTCTGGAAGGTATTGAAGTACCTAAAAAGAAGAATCTAAGAGAATCAAGCCCATCCCTCTGATAAAACGTTGAAATAGCAAGCACATATATTAAAGCAGAGGAAGAAGCCACAGGGAATATTATGGATAAATAGTCAAATATTTACCATTTCAGAAAATGAAGTTCATTCTGGTGACTGGGTACAGAACAGGGATATGGAAAGATCAGAAGGCTTCTGCTTATCTCAGAACTATTAAATACTTAATTTCTTTACAAACAAAAACTAGCACAGCAAATTTAAGCAGTTTTAAAGAGAGACACAATACATTCACATGCAGATATTTTTTATAATGCAAAGATAAATAACAAAGTCTAATGAAGAAGACTTAAACTGACTGCATAAATTAGGTTAGACAGGCTATTTCTGGAAAATTATACCACCAGTGTCACAAATGTGACTTCCCAGTATATCAAAGAAGTGCTGAAGCCTTGACTAAGCAGAAGCCTTTTGGACTAGCTGTGCTTCATTATGGGTTTCTACCCTAGCTGAGAGTTAGATCCTCAAGTCTCTGCTGACAGATGTTTGAGTAATACTTTATTTGGCTGCTTTGCAAGAAAGGGTTGAAATGATTGCCTTTGCTGACAGGAATCTTAACATTAACTTGAATTTGCAGTGGTACCTGTTTCTCACAGGTCATCTGATGCAATTTTAGCGATATAAGAACCTTTGATTGTTCCACAATTTCATCAGAGACTTCTGTGTGGCCCTAAGGTCTCAGGCAGACACGTTGTTAAAACCTAGTACCAGACAGGGCCTCAGAAACCCAAAAGGAAGAGGAAAGAAATGCATAGTCTTTCATACCAAACAGACAAAATGGTTAAGTGAGCTGAGGGGTCAGTTTAAAGGTGTTTATCTTTTTAATGGGAGTCTAAATGTAAAATCAATACCTCTAAGTTAAAGTTGTAATTAAGTACCAAGTAATCAGTTATGTTACACCACTGACAGGATGAAATTCAATTCCCTTTGAAGGATGATGCACTCAGCTTAAACTGAGTGCAAATATGTGATAGGCATGCTCATTCTCCAGAATCCATCAAGTTTATCTATATTGTCTTCTTGCACTTATCTGTGACAAATACCTTATTTTCTTCAATTCATATAAACACTAGATATACAATACCCTCAAATAGAGAAGCAGAACCTTTGTTCAGCATCTCTATTTTAATGGGATTTTTAGGTGAGAACTTGTTATGTTTCCAAAATTCTCCATTACAGATCACATTTCACATAAATCTAAAATGCCAAAAATAATCCAATATTTGACCTAAGAAAGGTAAGAAAGAAGTGAAAAAATAAATTGGGAGGAACAAGTAAAGAAAGAAACATATGGATATACAATTCTATAATTTGGAAAAGTTTCTGAAGATCAAAAACATTCCTGAATTTTGGGAATTTTTCTTTCAGACAATTCTCTGAAATTTCTAGAGTGATAGTTTGTTAAGGGTCAGAAAACAGAAAACTGAAGAAAACATACATGAAGGTTGTTTTGACAAAAATTTAATGTGTACTACTCTTTTCACAGACTTAGCTGAGCAACTACTGCAAGAAAGTAGAAATAACAAATGCAAATCTATTCATAAATGTTCTAGAAGACATGGTTATCTTGTGATATGATAATTTTGGCTGATAATATTCAGACTGTTAAAATGAGAAATGCTGAAAAAATATTTACTGAAAATACTGAATGAAAAGAAGAATTGCTGAAAAAGTTCAATGCTGACAAATATTGAAAATATATTACAACTCTAACTTTGCAGTGATGTATTGAGTTAATTCTCCTTATGTAAAAAGGAGATACTGGGTGTACAGATGTGTCTAAGAGGCAAAATAGGCCCTTCGGAAAAATCTCAGAGATATCACATTTTGCTATGAAGAATTCAAACAGAAAAAACAAAAATATGATTTACACAGAATACCAAACTAGCACTTATCTCTTCAAATAACATTTTAAATACTCATGCTAGTTCCTTGCTGACCTGTTTATGTTTGGCAAACATTGTTTTCATAATTGAAGTTGTCTATATATTTTGACTCTACTGTTTCTCTACAGTCATGCAAGGGATACAAATATAGTCACAATTTTACTTATACTCTTATCTACACCTTTCCTGGTATATCTCCCACATTTACGTTTTCTAGACCATGACTTCTCTCACAGTTCACATTCTGCAAGAGCCTGCACAATGTCCCCAGTGGCCTACATTTTTGAAAAATTATCCTAAGTGATGTAGAATCTCTACTAATAGAATAAGATAACAAGAACAGCATTTTTGCCACAGTATTTGAGTGATTTTGTTTAGTTATTCCCTCCATTTTTCCTAGATTCCCTAGTACACACAACCCATCACAAAAATAGCTTCTCTTTCTGAAATGCAAGATATAGAATAAAGTATTAGCAAGCAAAATATTCACCTGATACAGCAATAAACACCATTAACAGTTATTGAAGGAGAGAAAAACAGATCAGCTTAAGTGCTATGCAAAAGAGATAAAGCAAGGGCTTAAAGTAACAGGTATGTTAAAAGCGGTATCACAATAATATGGCCAGAAATGAAAGGAGAATCAGCTTTCGTAATGGTAGCTGAAGCAATGAGATTGCTTTTCTCTCTTTCTCCAGATACGTAGTCCAGACACTGAATGCAAGAAGCAATTTCCTAAACAGAAAATATAGCTTCAATTTGTACAGAAGGAAAATATTAGCAGGTCAGGTATAAGGAAAGGAACTAAAAGGGGAGTAAAACCCCTTTACAGCTACAAAAACAGTTCTAACTGAACTTACAATAAGGACTATGTGACACACCTGCTCATAATAGCAAAAAAGCTGGAATTAACTGAGCCTATCCACCACTGTCATTCTTGGGTATCTTTTCTTAGGTGTTAGAAAAAATTAAATTAGAGGTATTATATCTGCAACATAGGCTCAATGTTACAAATAACAGCCCACATGAAGAATAAAAATATTAAATTGAATTTCTCTTATTAAGAAACCCACAATTTTTAAATATTCTCTATATTGCAGTGGATAACTTTAATGTCAAACTTTAAGAGCTTGAGCTTTTTATAATAAGCTGTGTAAATTAACATATTTATCTCAAGTTCATGTTTCTAACTGATTGAGAATTTTTATGTTGGGGGAAAAAAGGGCTGATTTTATCAGATTATTAGGAAGTTCTTTAGTCTTTAATCTTTTCTCAAACACAAAGGCCTTGCTTCACCATATTCAAAGTTGTTCTTGTCTTCCTCATGACTTACAGAACTGCAGCCAGCCTTTTTTTCTGATAAGAAAACACTGGTTACTGTTATCTGGAAAAACCAGCAAATGACAATCTTTTATTAAAAAAAAAATAGCTTAAGGACTGAACTGTTCCTATTACAGCAGACAAGTCTGTTTACATTTGCCAATGAACTACACTGAAATAGAAAATGTGTATGATACTTTATATCCTTTATTTAGAGTCTATTTGGCAGTAACAGTCAACTTTTTATTTTGCATAATGACTAACAGTGGAGCAACAAAAAAAGAATGATCCTTCAAGAAATTCTCTGACTTAACATTTAGATTCAAAAACATCATTTTTGCATGAATAACAGGCTTACTTTACATGGGACAGGATGTTATTTCTTAAATCACTCCTAATACAACTTCAATTTTTAACCGGAAAGCATTGAGCCCATTTTAAAATAGAAATCTTGAGTTCAGATACTCCATACTTGATTTTACTGGTTCTGTTAAAAATGAGCACTAATTATGTTATGGACATTTTATAAATATATTTAAATATATTCTTCCCTTCAGGCTCCACAAAAAATACACATGCAAAAATCACTGTGGGATACATGAACCGCGTAACATGACCTACTGAGAACACCATTTAACTTTAGATCCCACACTGTTAATGAGATATGTGATGCTGCCCAAGATACCAAGACTAGAGTTACCAAACCAGCCTGGTTATCACCAAGAACAGCTACAGCAACAGAGACTAGTGTATTCTGACTCACATACCTACTGGGTCCTGCAGCCTTTGCTGACCTCAACCTGAGTAATTAACACAACTTCAGAGGATATTTTAAAGTTAGTTATGTGCCGAAGTGTACTGCTGAGGTCAGTCAGCACAAGTCTGACAGGTTTATTACCTAAAGCTCAAAACCCCTGACATCTATGCAATTTTAAATTACCTGTCAAATTAAGTTTTCTCATTCACATGTCTGTGATTTGTACAAAATCCAAGATACTGTCACATTCCACCTTTGCGTTGAATAACATTCTATGAAACCATTTGCTGAAGTGATACTGCTGTTTGTCCTGGATCTGGCCAGGACAGGGTTAATTTTTGCAGTAGTCAGGAGGGGGCATGATTAGGACATAGCTATCCGGGTGGATATATGTGTGTGTTGAGCCTCGTTGGAGTGTTGGGTGATGATGGTTGCAGTGGTATGATATTAGTCTCCTAGGCTAGGCTTTTAGTCCATGTAGCTAGGAGAGGAGGGGGTGCTCTCCCCTGGTTCCCCCCTCCCCGGCCGCGTGGTGCCCGAGCCCTAGGCAGAGGACAAAGACACCACAGCAGCTTGGAGAGGGTCCGAGCAGAGAGAGAGTGTTTATTCAGGAAGCAGGGACTTTTTATAGTCACTTGGAGGGGGTTCAGATTCTCCAATGGGGGAAAAGGTATTGTGTGGCTTTGGGCCAACAGGGATGAGGGGATTAACATATAGGCGGGGAAAGGTTTCAGGTAGCAAGGTGGGTCACGCCCCTCGGTACCCTGAGGAGGGGTCGCAAAGGATCTCTGGGAAGCACATGGTTTCGGGGAAGTGGTACAAATGGATTCTGGGAAAGGGAAGACATGGATTCCGGGGGGGGGAAGGGGAACACACATTCTAAGCAATATTAAAACATCAGTTCAAGGTCTTATCAGTTACATTCTGCATCATTTCAAGGTGTTATCAGTTATATTCTTAATCCATTCCCAGACATAGCAGTTATTCTATACTACCTCATGTCATTGCCAGGGGCTCCTGCTTCATTTGTAGTTCCATTTTTACCTCATCCAGATGAATCTCCTGATCTATGTGGACCTTATTTCAATAACCAGGAAAGATCTTCATACTCTGGGTTTTGATATTTCAAAGCCATAAAAGTTTCTATTAGGACTTCACTCTTTACTCAACACAGCTTCTCTCCTTAAGCAGGAAGGAGTCCATAGATCATGATAACTTATCTAATTTATTTCTAAGGGGAAACTATACCTGCACAGCAATGCTCACAAACCTTACCAGAACAACTACAGATCATTACAGCTACTTGTAGTTCTACATTGGTATTAGTTAGTACATATTTGTGTGAAATCTTTAAGATGGGGGAAAGACCATCAGAAGACTCACTAAATCAAAATCCAAACACATAACAAAAGATGTACCCGTAACAAAAACACATTCACTCAAGGCTGAAGTAATGAAATCAACTATGAAATAACATTAATCTCAGTGCCCTCCCGATCACCAGAATAACTGCCATTTTTTTACATGCTAAAGCAATGTAATATTTGTATCTGTACCCTCAGGATATTTTATACCAAAGACTTTAAAAGAAGACTGAAGAATTTATGATCAGTGTATAACACAGTATAATGGAAGTAAAAATTAGTTTCAAACAAAAAGTTTTAACAGTTTTTAACATGACATTCAATCACTAAATACTCAGAGCAATAAATTGTTTGCTGGTATGTTTTCATGAGAAGGGCTGTGTGTAATATAGAGACTACAGAATGTTCCAACAGTGATATATGAAAGAAACTTGCAGAACATTTGAGTCACTGGTCTTTGTTATATTGTTAAATCTCAGTTTAAAACAGAACTTATTAAAGTATTCAGGTGAATTATCTCCCACCACACCAGCACCTATTTTTCTGTAGTTGACACAAAAGCACAACTACTTTATCTGAAATTATCACAGCTGTCAACTACTTTTATAACTACAAGAAGCTGACACTTAAATTCATGCTAACACACAAGTTCAAGTTCATTAATTTAGTCTTACTTCCTTCAATAGGTTCCACTGGAATGGTTTCAATTACAAGAACTCTTAAAACCATACTACATTTCTTTCCATTAGCTTTTTTCCAAAGTAATTCTTAGAGTGGGAACAAACAGTGAACCAAACCATGTAATACTCCCATGAGAAAAACAAGGGGGAATCACATAATTTTACAGGTGGAGAAAGTAGACAACAAAATTAGGAGAATTATGCAACAATGCAGACAGAAAGACTATGCAATCCCAGATCATGTTAGTGTGTAACAGGAGGGGCATAGTGCATTCTACTTGATCACCTATGTAGAAAAACAAACAAGCACTGGTAAAAATAACTGGAGAGTCTTCACACATATTAAAACTTACTAATATTGATAGCATGAAATACTTCAAACTCCATTAACTATATTATTTAGCTTATCACTTTACAGTTACACTAAGGTTTCATAATAGTGTGAACGCCTATCTGATATTTTACATGCATTACACATTCATACATGTTTATTACACAATATGAAAGGTTTCAAATAATATTCCCCAAGGATTGAGTCTGCATTTGCCTGTATATCTTACAGCCATTTTACACAGCAAAGGACAGGTTTAGGTGTTTTGGGTTTTGTTTTTGGGTTTTTTTGGTGTTTTTTGGTTGGTTGATTGTTTTGGTTTTTTTGGGAGGGTTTTTTGAGCTTTGTTTGGTTGCTTGTTTTTGGGGGGTTTTGTTTTTGTTTTGTTTGTTTGAGTTTTTAGGTTGTTTGTTTGTTTTTCTTTGTTTTGGTTTTTGTTTTGTTTTTAATATATGAAAGATATGACTATATCCACAAAAATAGGCCAGGGGAAAAAAAAGAAGTAAAAATCACAAGCACAGGTAATAAAAAGAGCTATTTTAACTTTTAACCTGAAAACTGACCCAATTCAATGCTGTAAATTTAGATTCCTTTCAATTTTATTCTGCATGTTTTTCTCAGACACATATTTGCCCTTTTAGTCAGTGAATTCAAAAATAAACAAGTTTTCATGAATACATACACTGGGATTCCGCATAGGAACTTTTTCACTTATATTTCACTACGGGCTCAGAGAAAACACCCTTTTGCAGTAAAACACCACTTAATCTAGTCTTTCTTCTGCTGCCCAGTTACTTGTATACAGCACAGCATGCTGCTCCAACTGAAAGTTCAGGCACAAATGTTTGTCTACAATGGCATAAGCTGAATCACAGAGCCGAGTTGAATCAGAAAAAAAACTCACAAAAAGGCAGCACCAAAAAAAAAAAATCAGAAAAACAAAACAAAACAAAACCAATGTCCCTCATTATGTATTTTCTGAAGAATATACTTCAGTTCTATCAGTTACAAAACACAGTTCAGAACATAGATGGATGGGAATGACCAGCACTAGGAGGAAATCCCTTAAGCTGCCAAGACCTTCAGCTTTGTGAAACTGCTCTCAACATTCAGGGAAAGTATTCAAGGCTCTCTAACTGCAGCTCTCTTAATCCTAGTTCATATTTCAAAATGCACTGCAGTGAAGCGACATTAGGTAAGAGGAGAACAGACATGCAAGTGTGAAAGTTATGAAGATCTTACAGTATGTTTTAGAAATATAATTGCACTTTTGATTAAAATACCCTGAGGCATAATAGTCTTGACGTTGTTTATCCTAAAAATTA
>VXAU01000967.1:86736-100729 GCA_013399695.1 Formicarius rufipectus | reverse complement strand
TTATATACATTTAGATGGCTCACAAATAGCTAGATATCTTTGGGAGTAACTCCTGCATTGCACATATATTGCACAAAATGAAGTTTGCATAATTGGTTGGCTAATTAATTTTCTAACCTAATTTGGACTAGATTGTTTTATTGTCTATTAATCTTTCTAAATTTGTTTTGAAAGACCTGAAGATACAATCATACTGGGGTAGTTTCAGAAAACAACTGACATTTCTTGCAGTAAGTTACATAGTTTGGAGGAAAAGTTGAAGACTAGGCATGAGCATGCTACACTTCCCTCTGGGAACTACCAGCCATTCAGTTAAGAATTAGACTTAATGATCCTTGTGAGTCCCTTCCAATTCAGTATATTCTGTGATATCTGTGAATTTTCTTGGTACCTAGCTCAGAAGAAAGAGTGAACCAGTTAGGACTGTACATCATGAGAGTGAGAGAAGCACAGGAGTAGTTGATGAGCTAATTAAGTTGGCTACTTCCATATTGACCCAACTTTCAAGTATAATATCAAGGAAGAATGATGGTACAAGATGTACTCAAAAATCCATAATGTTGGTAGGAGTTGTTGAAGTGATCAATCATCTTCAGAAAAAAAAAAAAAAGAAACAAGAAGTGCCTGTTGTGATCCTGCTTCTATACAGTATCGCTTCATTTGCATTAGAAAAGTGTTTGGTTTCTGACTTTCCTCAACACTCTGCATTTCTCCACCAGCAATAGAGTAATCAAGTTTAAAATCTCTGTTGACAGGAGGAAAAGTGCCAGCAAAACCCAAAAACTCAGCTCTGGGCATAAGGAAAGCAGAATTCATGCTGCTCAAGCAATTAGTAAGGAAGGTCCCCTTGGAAAATATTTTTTGCAGGTGCTGGGATCACTGCTGGTCACTTTCGAAACATCATTGCCTAAGGGCACAGGAGTAGAAAATTCCCAAATGTTGGAAGTCAAACAGGCAAGGCAG
Organism: Formicarius rufipectus; assembly: GCA_013399695.1. NCBI lineage: Eukaryota > Metazoa > Chordata > Aves > Passeriformes > Formicariidae > Formicarius > Formicarius rufipectus. The sequence goes on along the minus strand of VXAU01000967.1, from coordinate 99,766 downwards.
AAGGTGGCTTGGCTGATCAGGAATCTTCTCTTGGAAATAAGAAGCTTTATTTGCCTCTGTCTTCAAGACAGATGATGGACCAAGAGAATCTCAGTGTCCTGAGCTGGAGGACTGTGACTGTGAGAAGGATCAACTCCCAGTCAACCCTGAATTTGTGCAGGATCTGCTGCTCCAGCTGGATCCCTACAAATCTATGATGCCTAATGAGATTCACACCAGGATCCTCAAAGAGCTGCTGATCTATTGGCAAAACCTTTCATGATGATTTTTGATCAGTCATGGGAATCTGGAGAGGTCACAGCTGACTGGAAGCTGTCTCAATTTTCAAGAAGGGCAAGAAAGAGGACCGCAGAAACTACAGGCCCATCAGTCTCACTTCAGTGCCCTGTAAAGTTACGGAGAAGATTATTCTAGGAGGTATTGAAAGATACCTAAAAGACAATGCAGTGTTTGGTCACAGCTAACACGAAAGGAAGCCAGTTGATGTAATCTTTTTGGATTTCAGTAAAGCTTTCAATAGTGTCTCTCGTAGTGGTCGCTGCACCAAGACTGAGAGAGTTCAAGAAGAGTTTTGATAATGCTTTCAGGCACATGATGTGATTCTTAGGGATGTCCTGTGTGCAGAGTTAAGAGATGGACTCGATGATCCTTGTGGGTCCCTTGTAACTCAGCATATTCTGTGATTCTGTGACTCTATGATCTTGATTCATATGCTTCTCCATAATTATAATGTCTGAGAGAAGCCAGAAACTTGCTCCCTGCCCATTTTTCTGTTTCTATCACAAAACCCTGGATAGGTCTCATCATCATTGTGGCTAGACTTTGTGAAGATTTGGAAAGTATACTGAAAGCATGGTGATGGCTGATAAGGCTGATGTGAGACAGGCAAGTCCACTTGCCAAAGGCACAGCAGAAAGTTCCCATAAGTGGTACTGTCAAGGCACGGTTCTTTCTGCAGTAACTTTTCACCTCCAGACTGATTCTGCATGTGATTTCAAAGGAGAGAGCAGCATTATATATGGTGTGTCTCCACGTCTCTCGACTGGAGGCCAGAGTGGACCACTGATGGTGGTCAATATGGCCAAAGCTGAGGTGTTGTTTCAGGGAGTCCTTGTATCTCCTCTTCAGGCCTCCTCTCTTGCAGCAGCCAGTGCTGAGTTCACCATAGAGCACAATCTTAGGGAGGCGGTGATCCTCCAACCTGGAGATGTGCCCTGCCCAGCACAGCTGCATTCTCAGCAGCATGGCCTCCATACTGGTGATCTCTTCCTGTTCCAGAACAGACACATTAGTCATGTAATCAAACCAGTGGATGTTTAGGATTGTACGGAGGCAGCGCTGGTTCGAGGAGACGCAGGTGGTGGTGGTAGATGACCCAAGATTCAGACCCCTATAGAAGAACAGACAGTACAATGGCTCTGTAAACATTCATCTTTGTACATTTCTTCAGGTGTTTATTGCACCAGACTCTTTTATGGAGTTACCTGGAAGCTGTGTAAACCTTTGCTAACCTGTTTTCTATCTTACCTGTCAATCTTACTGTCTGAGGAAATGATGCTTCCCAGGTAAGTGAACTGCAGGACTGACAAGATCTGATTCACTTATGGTGATGTGAGGGTGATGGAAAACTTCCTGAGGTGCAGGTTGATAAAGAACTTCTGTCTTCTTCAGGCTGACTTCTAGCCCAAAAACCTCAGCAGCCTCTGCAAAGCATGATGTTAAGCGCTGCAGAGCTGTTTCTGTGTGAGCAATGAGGGCAGCAATATCAGCAAAAAGTAGCTCGCAGACAAGTCGTTTAGGGTCTTAGTGTGGGCCTTCAGTCCCCTTAGGTTGAATAGGTTCCATCGGTACAATATTGGGTGTAAATGGTGTTTTCTTCATCAAGGTTTGCTATGGCCCTTTGGAGCATCATGCTGAAGGAGACTGTGAATAGGGTTGGTGCTAGAACACAACTTTGTTTCACACCACTGGTTATGGGAAGTGCTCAGAGAGAGCATCGCCATGTCTGACTTGGCCACGCTGATCCTCATGTAGCAGGATGACCATTTAGAGGAACTTGGAGGGACATCCTAATCATTCCAAGATGTGGCACAGGCCTTTGCTGCTCACCGTGACAAGAGCTGTGGTGAGGTCAACAAAAATTACATAGAGTCCTTTGTTCTGTTCCCTACTCTTCTCTTGCAGTTGTCTGAGAACAAATACCATGTCTGTGGTACTCCTATCTAGTATTCTAGCTCTGAAATCACATTGGCTTTCAGGAAGAAGTTCTTCTGCGAGAGTGGGTACTAATCTATTCAAAAGTATTCTTGCAATGATTTTACCAGCAATGGAGAGCAAAGTAATACCTCGGTAATTTGAGGACTCTGATTTTTCTCCTTTCCTCTTGTACATGGTAATGATGACTGCATCATGGAGATTTGGTGGTAGTTCACCTTGTTCCCTGCAACGCACAATGAGCTCGTGAAATTTAGCATGGAGTACTTGGCCTCCATGCTTCCAGACTTCGAGGTGGAATTCCATCAACCCCAGCTGGCTCGCCGGTTTTCACCTGCTGTATGGCCTTAAAGGTCTCTCCCATCATAGGCGCTATATCAAATTTGTTTTTCACTGGTTGTTATGTGATGAGCTGAATTGCTGAGCATTCGACTACACGGTTGGCACTGAAGAGAGACTGAAAATGTTCAGACCATTGATTCAGGATGGAAGTTTTATCTGTGAAAAGCATTTGGCCATCTGTGCTGAGCATGGGGCTTTGAATCTGGTGTGTGAGACCATATACTGCTTTTAGAGCCTCACAGAATCCTCTGTGGTCACCCAAATCTGCACATAGTTGAGTCTTTTCTGCTAGATTCATCCACCACTTGTTCTGGATGTCTCAAAATTTCTGTTGGAGCTTGCTGCATGCAAGACGAAAGGCTGCTTTTCTTACATGGCAAGGGGGCTGAGTGAGGTGTGCTTGGTCAGCAGTTCTCTTCTTTGTCAGCAATTCCTGGATCACTCGATTGTTTTCACCAAACCAATCTTTGTTTTTCTTGGAGGAGAACTCTAAGGATTTCTCAGAGGGTTGTAGAATGTTATTTTTAATATGATGCCAAAGCACTTCAGGAGAGGGATCTGTGGGATGATCTTCAAGTCTAGTTTGAAGGTTTACCTGGAAGCTGTCTCTCACTGTAGCTGAAGATTGTTAACATTGAGCCTCCCCTTTGGAATGCCGCACCTCCTATGTGTGGACTTAAAGTGGAGGTTACGTTTGCAACGCACAAGATGGTGGTCTGTTTGACATTCTGCACTAGGCATCACTCGGGTATGACAGACATCACCAACATTTCTCTGTTGCACTAAGACATAGTCAGTGAGGTACCAGTGGTTGGAATGAGGATGCACCCAGGTTGTCATCAGGCCGTCTTTCTGCTGAAATTGTTGGTAATGGTGAGCTGCTGCTCTGCACAAAACTCTATCAGGAGGCATCAGTTGTCTTTGCAGTTTCCAACACCATGCTTGCCTAGTACTCCTTTCCAGGCTTCAGAGTTCTTTCCTACTCTCGCATTGAAGTCACCAAGGATTATGATTTTATCATCTGCAGGAACCTTTTGGGTAAGGTGGTGCAAGTCGGTGTAGAATTTCTCTTTTTCTGCAGGGTCATCCTGCAGAAAGCAGGAGAGCTGGGGCATATATGCTGAAGAGAACAACATGTTGCTTGTTGCGTAGTGGGAGACACAAGGAGATAATGTGATCGGAATGACCCATTGGCAAGTTTTCAAGTTTAGAGGAGATGGACTTTCTAATCAGGAAACCAATTCCTGAAAGGTGACTTTTGGTTTTGGGTTTGCCTGACCAATAGAGTATGTAGCCAGCACCGTGTTCTTTAAGGCTGCCTACATCATGGAGACGAACTTCACTGCTTGCAGCAATGTCAATGTTGAGTCGTGCCAGTTCGTGGGCAATTAGAGCAGAACGATGCTCAGGACATCCGCTATCCACAGCATCAAAGCATGGTTCTGATGTTCCAACATGCCAGTGTCAGTTTGAACACGCCTTTGGAGGCAGGTGTTTGCCTTTGTCTCTTTGTCAAGATTTGACCGCATCGGAAGATGCCCGTTGGCCGCAGTTCGCCAACGAGGAGAAGGGTGGAGATGAGTTTTGGCTAGGCCACCTTTTCTAGGCCCCTCTCCATGTGGAGCAAGCAGTGCTCTCCTTGAAAAAGGCTGCTTGGCCATTCAGGATGCTGCTGAACAAGACTGTCATCTCCGGGGTCAGTCCTGAGTGATCAATGTCCTGACCCGCCTGCATGCAGGGTTGGGTCTGTGGCTTCCAGTGCACCTCATCTCCTGCTGTTCTGTCCCTTGCCTGTTGCTGCAGGGCTTTGCAAGTGTGAGTGAATCCTTCAAGCCTGCGCAGTTGATTTTTTTAGGTGAGGCACAGCATGTGTGGAGCTGGCTCTACCCTTTACTCCTGAGGTTCATCTGCCAGGGCCTAGCAAGCTTGGACAATGACTGCAAGGTCCTCAGGAAGTAGGTTTAGTTAGAGTAACAGCCTTATTTTCAAATACAGAAAGAGTGAGAAGTTCAGATCTTGCAGAATATAGCATAGTAAAAACTGCTATAACTGAGTGCTCTAACTTCAATGTTAAGTGGAAGGAAAGAAAAATGTTTTTGCTTTGCCTCTTATAATTCCACTGTACCAGAAAAAAAGAAATGGAAAATAGATATATGAGATTTTGGAGAATGTGCTTTGCTTAGCAAAATGTGGGTTATACGATTAATGGAAGGTAATATTTGTAGCCACATAAGTATACCCCTTGCCTTTATATTGTAAATTCATAAGGGAAAAAATAGAGTACACAACATCACATTTTATCAAAAAATACATTAATGTTTGAAACGGAAATTCTTCCAAGTATCTTCAGCTCAAAATAGGCAATGTTATAAGTTAATCTTTTTAATATAGGATAAGGATAAAACTTTATGAACTACATTAAATTTTCCCACAAAAAGCTTTGTTAAAAACAAAACATTTATACTTCTCTCTTTTACCAACTCTAAGGAGACAAGGCAATTGTCCTTGCACATTATCCAGTTTGGGAAACCATCTTGTAATGTAGAAAAGCACTTCCTTTGAGAAGCACAGTTCTCAGTAACCTATTGCTTCTTAAATGAACCTTTCTTAAGCTGTATGAAGAAGTGATAGTATGGTATACACAGTCTTATAGGAATTGTTTGCAATCAGAAAGCAATCTAGAGTGGAAATTCTAAAGAAGAAGAGCATCTCACTTTCTAGTACATAATCTGGCTGACTATAGAGCATTACTCAATATATGTAACTCTTTGTAAGTAAGATCATAAGGAAATGGAAGGAAAACTTTCATTTACAAAATGCCTTCTTCAAACCTTTAATCAGACTTGGAGCACTAATATTTAACAAAGTATACTTTCAAACTTGTGAAACATTATATACTAAAAGGAGGAAAAGTGTAATTATTTGTAAGAAAGCTAGAATTACTGATGGGATCCCCTTTTAAGCAGAGAAACATAGAAGTGGTAAGCTATATTCATTAATTTAGAGGTGCAATCATTGTCATACATATAAGGTAGATGAAAGTTGCTTCCGAGGTTTCTTCAATCAAGTTTGTTAGATGAATACACCAAAAAGTTAAGCAGTTCTGAACATTGGAAATTTCTTCCACTAGGATAAGGTCTTTGTTAAGCCCCCTCAATTAGTGGTTGATTTATATTCCTTCTGAAATTATGTGCATTTCTTGAAGTTAATGTAAATACAGAAGTGGGGATGATTTTCACTCTCATGTTCTAAATGTAGCAGATTACTGTTTAAAAAAATACTATAAATGTCTGTAGTTTCACCACAGTCCACAAGAGACTGGGTGCTGCAATTCTTTCCAAATCTACATGATTTCAGAGCCTTGCCCACTCCATAAAATCCAAACTACTTGATGTTACTGTTGACCTGACATAAAAAGCGTTATTATACAACTAATACAAAATATGACAGAAATAATAACCCTATTAAAGTACGAAGAAACATCTCAGTATATCTCAGGCTTGGATGGATCATATAACAATTGAGATAAAAAGACCTATCTCTCCGTGTCTCTGTTTATTCATTACAGAAGTGTCCTAAAAGCAAGGTTAGACTAGATTTTTAGTATTTTTCCATTAGTGAAACTAGGCAGGATGTATGCTAAGCTGTGTGTCAGTTTCAAAAATGACTTAAGCAAAATCCTAAATAGAAATGAATCCCAGACTTGGAAGCATCTGAATTTCTGAAAATGGAAAGGAATCTCTTAAATTACTTAGCCTTTGCAACTCAGCATAAAGCAATGCCTAACACCAACTCAGATAGCCACTATGGAATCCACTTTATGAAATTAATAAATTCTTTTCAGTTTTGCATTATTTTCTTGCAGAATCTTAGAAAGTATTTATATTGAATAATTATAGCAGCAATAGTACAAAGGTTGGTACTATTTGCTGTTTCTCTGTTTGGATAGACTCAAAATACATTTCTGTCATGAGTTTTTGTGGCTGGGTTTTAGTAGAAGGAGGGGCTACCAGGGTGGCTTCTGTTAGAAGCTGCTAGAATCATCTCCTGCCTTGTGGAGCCAGTGATTGCCAGGTCCAGGAGGGACTTCCTGCTTGCTGGCCAAGACCAAGTCAATTAGGAATCACAGTCACACCTCTGTGATAACATATTTAAGAACACAGTGTTACACAGTTGGCAATTCCAGATGTGGGATAACAAGTGCAGACGCCAAGGTTAGTGCAGGAGGAGGAGGAGGAGGGATCCCATGGGAGCAGGAGGGGAGGGACTCAGAGTTATGGTTCCCTGTAGCCTGTGGTGAGGCAGGCTGTCCCCCTGCAGCCCATGGAGGAGCCCGTGCTGGAGCTGGTGGATGCATGAAGGAGGCTGCTACCCCATGGCTGTTACCCAGGATGGAGTGAGGTTCTGGAAGAGACATGTGGCCATGACCCATGGAGAAGGAGACCCACTCTGGATCAGGTTTTTCCCCCAGTAGAAGTGTTGCCCAGGGAATGGACTCACGTTGGAGAATTCTATCGAGGACTGCTTACTGTGGAAGGGACCTCACGGGAGCAGAAGGACTCAGAGCTGTGATCCCCCTGCAGCCCGTGGTGAGGTCCATGGTGGAGCAGCTGTGCCCCTGCAGTCTACAGAGGATCATTGGGGTGCAGAGACCCAACTGCACCCCATGGAGTGACCCACAGAGCAGCAGATTGGGAAGAATTGCTGCCTAAGGGGTGGAATGACATTAGTAGTGGCAGAACCAGCTGACTGCAAATCCCCATTCCCTGTTCTCCTGCACTGCTGGGGGGAGGAGTTAGAACACGGAAGGAGAGAGGAGGTGGGGGAAGGTGTTTTTAAGACTGTTTTATTTCTTACTTTTTTAGCTCTTATTGTTAATAAATATAAGTGTTATAGCAACCCTGAGTCTGTTTTGCCCTTATCTCTCTTAGCTGTTTTTTCTCCCCCTTTCCCTCTGAGACAGTGGGGGCTTGAAGCAGTTTGGGTAGAAACTGGGCATTCAGTCAAGATCAAAATTGCCACAATTTCTTTACCAGAATTATAGTCATGTTTCCTACAATCATCTTTCCCATCTCTTTGCAATGGAACATGTTGAAACATCCTCTCCATTTAAGAAATAAATATTACACTCAGTATTTCTCTCATCCTCTGAACTTAATCATTGAACCCAAATAAAATGTCCTTGGAGCTTTCTAAGGCTATTGGGGACTTCATTGCTTCCCTTGATGACTTTTTATCAATCAGTTTTCTTCATTGTTTGCAATTATTCTTCATTTTTCTTATCTTTACTAAGCCATCTGTATCAGTCTTCGTAGCTGAGAGGAGATATGGTTAATCTTGAGCTGCTTTCCCAGTGTATTTCCTGTAAAATATTCCAATTTAAATAACAACTTTAAACCTTTTTATTCAATTCAGCATTTAATGGACTCCTGTATTTGGAGTACTTTTATGAAAGGCACTATAGGAAAATCAATAGTGTTCATTTGCCTTACAAAATGCCCTTGTAATGCATTTCTGCAAAATACACTGTATTTTCTATTTGACTGTTCTGTAAAGAGAACCTCCACAGGAAGAAATTCCGTTTATGGAATTCTTCAATATCTCAGTATGAAGAAGGAGGCAGTTCGTTGATTTCTAGCTGAAAAAATACTATACAAAATAGCAATTTCATATCCAACACTGCTACATGGAACACTTTAGAGTCAGTAATTGTTGACTTTACACAAGAATAGGAAGGTTTTGAAGCATACTTGGATGTGGATGTTTTATTCATTTTCAGAAGGGATGATATGATGAATTATATATATGTCTTCTATCTCCTCAGATACAACATGGCAGAACCTTTCTCGTGACTTCTAATAGAATGCAGGAACAGAAGAAAACCAACGGGGGATCACCGTGCACTACATCAAATTGCAGAGTGGGCTCAAATCAGACCTGCACTTCTTGTCTGCAAAGAGTGATTTGACACCTGGAAGTAACAACCATGAAATTTCCTCCTGTTGTTACTCCAATGCTCCAGTATTTCAATATTGAAAATCAAATTTCTGTCTGCTCCTTACAAAGCTGAAAACATGAAAGGAAAATGAGATTTCCAACTTAATCCTTTAGAGAAAATCTTGGTGTAACCTCAACTTGATGTTAGTTTTGAAGAACTGATTTACAATTTCAGCATGGTATTTTGTAGCCAGTGGTGTTTTCGCTCTTATGTAGAAGATGCAGTGAGTGCCTCATGATGATATTTCAATATATGTCAAGGTTATTGTTAACAACAAACCCCCCCTATATTGGTGACATCATTTAAACAAATTATGTAAAAAAACCCTATTAATCTTTCATTCAGTCTAGCTGTTCCATTAGTTAATGGCACCATTATATCAATGAATAAAACCCATTCTGCATAGACAACAAAGTAGAAAATGATAAACAATAGCTTTTTCATTGGTCATGATATACTTCTAACAAAAATGATTTTGAAATTGAAAAATGGAAGCATTTGAGCAATGTGTTTTATGGTCACTTATAGAAAAATATGCATCCTTCTTTTAATCCAGAAAGGCAAAATTTGGGAAAAAAAAATTCAAAGCAGGGCACAAATTCAAGAAATCATCACCAAAATTATAAATGTGAGAAAGTGTTACACAAAGTGATAATGCTAATGGGTTGCTCTATATAGGAACAGCATTTAAAAGTAAAAGAAAGCTGAATACCACTTTCCCCAGCCAGCATGCCCAGGCCTGAGGCAGTTCACAAATCTGCTTTTGTGTAAGAAGTCATGTGTTGTGAATTGAATAATTTACAGAAGTGAAAACTTTTTTATCTTTACATTCTAGTGTCACTGGTTTGATTTATTAAACATATTACTCCCTATAATCACACCTGACCTGGTTTATTTTGGTGTGTTTTTTTTGTGGTTTTTTTTTTTTTTTTTTTTTTTTTTTTTTTTTTCCTTTTCATTAAGGTCTGAATTCATTAGACATAGAATTGTCAGGTAGCCCGGTGAATCCTGGACTATGAGAGTGCTGTTTTAATCAGGTCTCACATCTGCTTCCATGCCTTCAGACTGGCCAAAGTGGTGTTGTTACAGACCTGCAGGTCCTGGACTATGAAACAGGGATGCTCAGGGCTTGCCCTTCAGTCAAGCTAGTCTTTTTGCAGGTGTCATCTGAGAGCAAGAGGACATGTCAGCTTAGGTGAGTGGCTCTGCGTGACTCAGTGTTTCAGTGGCATGTGTGAGCCTCAGCACTGGTAGCTGAAGGCACAGGTCGAGTGCTGGGAATGAGAACAGAGATTCACATTATATAGTTGATAGATTTCAGACTCACAGGAGTAGGTAGTTCCTCTGCAGGAAATAGCTCTCCTAGACATGCTGGAAATGGGACATCTCCACTTCTTCCCACTGCTGCACACTGATCTGTTCCTCCTGGGGTGTAGCACAGGTTCCTCTCCAAGGTCAGTACCTGCTGCAGCCTGGGACATAGAGGGGATTGACTCAATGCTCAGTGGCTCAGGCAGTCAGAGGTGAGCAGAAATATCTGCTTCATCAATGCTCTTTCTATTTAGGGAAGCTGAATTGTTAGGAGGATGTGATAGGTGAGATTGCATAATCAGCCTTTAATAAATGTCACAAGTCCAAAGGTAAAAATTAAAAATTAAAAAAATTGCAGCCTTCTAGTACTTGAAAGGAACTTAGAGGAAAGATAGGGTGAGACTATTTACAAGTGCATGTAGTGGCAGAACAAGGAGGAATGGGTTCATGTTGAAAGAGAGTAGATTTAGATTAGATATTATGAAAAAATTCTTCACTGCGAGGGTGGTGAGGTGCTGCCACAGATTACCCAGAGAAACTGAGGATGCCGCATTCCTGGAAGTGTCCAAGGCCAGGCTGGATGGGGCCCTGAGCAAACTAGTATAGTGGAAGGTGTCTGTGCCTATGGCAGGGGGGTTGGAACAAAATGATCTTTCAGGTCCACTTCCAACACAAACCATTCTGTGATTCTGTGATAACTGGAAATGGGTCCAATTTATTTTCTGTTGAAGATGGTTCAGATTTTTTTTTTCTGAAAAACAAGAACAACAGCAGTAAGAATTCTAAAGTTTCTTGATGGTCCTAATTCTGCTGCTTATTAAATTAACTGATTATCAGAGGCTGATTCACCATTGATGACAGTGAGGGATTTACTACTTGTAATAAGCTGCTTCAAACACATTCTATTCCTCTCTAGGCAGAATTAAAGCTGCCCTTTTTTTCCCCCTGTATGTTCTCTGCTCTGTGATCTTGCTTTAAGTTATTCACATTTGTAAATTAGTGTTCTACAGAGATAAGGCTTGTCTGTGTCACTCTGTTCCAGAACACAGATAAAATAAAAATAAACAAAAACTCAGGAAAAAAATATTTTTGTGATTGCCTCTTTCTTTTTTTTTTTTTTTTTTACCAAGACCAGCAAAATCAGAAGTTTAGAAATATGAATTGTAGTGTCCCCTACATCTGTGGTCTTCTCTGCCACAGGAAGTGACATCAAGGAATTTAAATGTCAATAATACGAACACAACTCTTAGTTTTTTTTTACTACTGGTGGAAGCCACTCTCATTGAAACAAGTGAGACTCCTCACTGATTACATTCAGATTGCATTAAGCTCTTAGTTTCTATGCCTGTTCTGTTGTTGTTGGCTAGACTTTGCCAATGAAGATTTTGGGATAAGCCTGTGCAATGGATTTTTTAGGTGAGGCACAGTGTGTGCAGAACTGACCCCACCCCCTTTACTCCTGAGGTTCATTTTGCCATGGTTGAGCACGCTCAGACAGTGACAGAAAGTTCCTTGGGATTCGAACCAGTGTCCTCAGAGGAGGAGCCGGCTCCACAGGAGGCGACTTACACCACTCGGCCAATGCCCACCGCCCATTTCAGATTAACATTAAGAATAAAACAGCAAACAGAAAAGCAGAAAAGCAATGATGTCAGGTTGTTGAACAATCCTGGGAGCCCACGTGGGTCAGAGCACCAGGGGAAGACCTCACCTTTTCCTCTCTGCCACCGAATGACACAAATGTGGCACTGCAGCCACGCCTGCAACACAAGCAGGGGCAGGCATGCCTGTTATAGTGATAATATATTAAAACTGATCTTTGTACAAAGATCAGTGTTTACAGAGCCATTGTACTGTCTACTCTTCCATAGGGTTCTGAATCTTGGGTCATCTACTGCCACCACATGTGACTCCTTGAACACTTCCACCAGTGTTGCCTCCGTACAATCCTAAACATCCACTGGACTGATTACAAGACTAATGTGTCTGTTCTTGAACAGGCAGAGGTCACCAGTATCGAGGCTGTGCTGCTGAGAATGCAGCTGTTCTGGGCAGGGCACATGTCCAGGATGGAGGATCACCACCTCCCTAAGATTGTGCTTTGTGGTGAACTCGCCACCTGCTGCCGCAAGAGAGGAGGCCCAAAGAAGAGATACAAGGACTCCCTGAAACAACACCTCTGCCTTGGCCATACTGACCACTGTTAGTGGTCCATTCTGACCTCCAATTGGAAGATGTGGAGACACACCATCTATAATGCTGCTGTTTCCTTTGAGAGCACATGCAGAATCAGTCTGGAGGAGAAAAGACAATATAGAAAGAACAATTCCTTGACAGTACCACCTACAGAAACTTTCTGCTGTGCCTTTTGCAACTGGACTTGCCTATATCTCATCTCTCTCATCAGCCATCACTGAGCTTGCAGCAAGCATGGGTAGAGCCCTTCCAAATCTTCGTTCACGAAGCCTAGCCATGATGATGATGTTAAAAACTATATGTCAGTGCTGTAATTCCAATCCAATTACAGTTACCAAATCCCTGGGAAATCTTTCCTCACCTCCTCCATATGTTCTTTATAAACTAGAAAACATGGAGTACAACCTGCCTCCATAGATCTGTGTAAGACTGATTCTTTCATACCAAATTTTTAACTTCATGAAAACAGTCTACAGTTTCAAATAGCAAATGGATCTTCCATTAACAATACAGGTTCTTTCTTTTGAAGACATAGAATTATAAATTGTGTACATTTAGACAATGATGCTGTTATAGTTTACAATCTCGTGGAATTTTTCTTCCCCCTACCACCAGAATGAGGGGCAAATGAGCTTATCTTTGTCCATTTGCCTCTAACAAGAGAAGCAAGATGACCGGTGATTTATGGAGGGGGGAAGCAGACACTCTGGTTTTGGCAGTTGGCAGCGGAGAGACGGCTCAGGGAGAAACCTCTGCCTAAGTTTGGTTTCTTTCCTTGTTTTCCTCATGGTTTTTTTTTTTCTAATCCCTGGATTTTGCGGAGTTCCTTGTCCCCAAGAGAGAGAGGAGACGACATCGCTAGCCGGGGCTCTTACATTGGGCTTTCCTGAGGGAGCCCAGCGGAGCCCAGCCCAGACGTGAGGGATCTTTACGTCGGAGGCTCCAGCCCAGAGGCCAGCAGACCACAAG
>VXAU01000967.1:75311-86667 GCA_013399695.1 Formicarius rufipectus | reverse complement strand
TATATATATATATATATATATCAATCATAGCTAGGAACTGTTATCCTTCCATTTATCATATCTTAATTAAAATTTGTTTTGAAATTAAAGGAGACTTGTCTTTCTGCTTTAGTTATAAATTTTCTAAGTTCTCTAAACTTAGACAGATGCACAACAGACAAACAAAAACATTCACTTTACTCACTTGATTTGCTAATGTTAAAAAAACATCCCAGAATGGCCATTAACAACATTCTCTGGCAGCCACACTCCCAAATGTCAGTGACTTTCACTGCTAGAACTTAAGCCCCACAACAGGTCACTCCAGTGACATGACAGGTGCCCTGCTTGTCTCCCTACCCCCCCGCACATGCAGTCAGGCCAGGTTTCCTTATTGGTTCAACCCTAGATTTCCTATGGCATAATCTCAGATGTCTAGTTCCATAAAGTAATTTATTTGGGGCAAAGTAGCATAGAAACAGCCTGAGCTGGTGCCTCCAAGGAGGACCCCTAGCAAAGGAACTCCTATGCTTTTAAGCCCTCACAGTTTACCCACACACAAGTCTAACTCTTGCTTCAGGGTTCCCCGCTCCTCCTCAATCTCCCAGAGTCCATCCATCTGTCCAGCCTTCACCCATCTTCACACCTTTTGTTAACCAAAGGATAGGCAGTTCATGGCCTCTTGCATATGAATGTTTTTCTCCTGTATTAAACTATTTGCTATGGGGCTCAGAGGAATCTGTATTCTACTGATTTTATTTCAGTTATTATACTAGTTATCTATATGGGGTAGCTGAAGCATAAAATTTAAATATACATACATGAATGGCAAGAAAGGCTGCAAATTATTCAGATTGCTTGGGAAGGTATCTGAAGCTACTGTCAAGCAGACTTAGACAAGTTAGAATTGCCTGCTGTGATGCCTGCACTTTAGATATTTGACTATAGAGTAGGCTCTAGACCTATGACTGTGGGGCCCGAATCCCTTTACAAAGGAATAAAAAAAAAAGAAGAAGACAACTAGAGAATATTTTTTAAATGCAGTGTTGTGAGATTCCTGCTGTTGTCCAGATAGTTTTCTGAGGTGTTTGGGGTCTATACTTTTAGGTTCTCTACCTTGTAAAAGTTGGAGCCTGGAGTTTTTAAAGGAGGCTAGGTGTCTGTGAGGTTCTTTCTAAAGATCTGATCGAAAGAAATTCCCACCACTTACTCCACTTGACGTGTTTTAAACCAAAAAGGACCATCCTCTGCCCTCCGCATCCCTAGCTTCCCCTTCCCAAGCACTGCAGTGCAAGTGACTTTACAGTAACAGGAATCAACTGCAGGACTTGCAGGTCTCTACAGTCCATTTAAACTACTTTCAGCAGTGTGACCAGTATTCAGATTCATCTGAAATCTCCTTATAAAGCACTTCTTAACATAGATGCCTTATATTCCCTTTCTGGCAGACAGATGGTTCATGTTTCATAAGGTCAGGGTAGATTAGGCAGCCTTGTCACTGCTTGGTACACCTCCATGGTGACAGTTCTGAGTTTCAAAACACAATGGAGACTCTCACTGGATCATAGGTAATGCAATTTTAAGGTCTTCGATGATATCCTACATCCTGATTCCCACAGTGGAAGAATGTCTGTATCCTACTTTTTGTGTGTTCCTTTTTTCCATTAAGTTTAATCATTTAGTTTTAATTATTTCAGCTCTCATGTTACAGAGTTATCTCACGTTTGTAGACCCCATGTGGAACCCGTGAAGGCTTATTTTGGTCAAATCTTGCAATCATTCATTCACTTGTGCAGCTTACCTTAGGTGATCAGTGTTAGTCACTTAGAGGCTCTGGCTGTTAGGTGCTACTGCTTGGATATTTCTTTTCATCAGCACCCTATCACTTCCAGTTAAACCTACACAATTAACCTCCTGTATAGCTAAAAGTGGTATATATAGTAGAGAATATACCTATATGCCTGCAGTGACAGTCTATTTGCTATATAATCTAAGAGAACAATTAAATTATAATAAAGCATATCACTCACTTGCAATGACATGAGAAAAATTAGTGTAATGAGAATCAGAAACCTTTCAATACTCCAAATGAAAAACCACAAAAGTAATGAAAATGTCTTAACATGTTTTAATTAACATTAATAAAAAATTAACATATTTTTTTGGCTTTGGATATGAAAATCAGATTCTGATGTGCAGAGGTAGGCTTGTGTGAATCAATGTAGAGATCATCAAAACCTGAAAAGTATAGGAAGTATTTTTTCTAATTTAAATGTATTTACCAACAGCTTTTCATTCCACTTACTAATGAGGAGAGTACATTTGGCTTTGTAAATTATGTGTTAGAGACTATACCTGCATTCTGCCACATTTTGAATAGTAATAAACCAACACTGGTATGAGTTTTTTAGAGAAAGTGTTATTAATTAACAGTAACTGAACTGGGAAAGCTAGGCTGCCACGGCTTGCAAACTCAGATTTGATTTTTACATGTACACCTCAGAAAAATTGTGTTCACACCTGTAAGGTAAAGATAAAATGAAACCACTAATGTACTTGTGGGTAAGAACCTGTTTGAACCATGTTGTGCTACCGACTGGCAACAAGGAGCACTGAATCACATGAACATTAAAATTCCACCTAATCCAGGAAAATTTTAAGGGTTTTTCATTGCTTTTAAAAGGAACGTCAAGAGTAGTTTATTTGTGATGGAGCACCATGGATGCTTACATTGCAGACATTAAAATCTCTGGTATCTTCATTTTTAGTATATTCTCATTGTGATGCTTTGGATGTATGTGCTTGTAACCATTGTCCTTCAAACAGTCATATGTGGAACTAAAAATAAATGCTTTTTCCTGTCAGATGCATGACACTGTCAGATGCAGTGAAAACTGAAAAAAAACCCCTCTGTAACTTATGCCAAGAATTGTTTGGCAATGTATTTTAAAGAATAGATATTTATAAGCACACTTTGAAATGAAAGTGAGTGGTACTTACGGTCCTGAATATACAAAATATTAAGGCTTTAGATAATGGTAAATGCAGGAGTAAAGCTGAGATACCTGATAACTGCAGACCTCTTTACTGCTAGACACATTATTCTTTAAAAGAGAAAACAATACAATGAGCCCCTTTTTTTTTTTTTAGAAGAGTTTTAGCAAGTGCTGTATTTCTATTTTCTTAGGATATCCAGTGACTGAATTTGGGGGAACAAAAAAAATGAATACGCTATGTCTCTATACTCTTTGCACAAAGTCATACAGCAACTGAATCTATTTAGATGAACCACACAGTGTCCAGCTCAGAGTAGAGCATGTATCCCATAAAAACTAAATCAAAACTAATAAACACCACCTGGAACTTCTGTGTAGTTCAATTCCATCATTTCAAACAATGAGGAACAAAGGGATTTTGAAGGGAGAGCTGCAAATGGCACAGAAGCAGTAGTGCTTTATAAAGGTAAGGTGTTGATACTAGCAGAGAAGTGCTTTCAGGAACACCTCTTCACAGATCTGGAACTGCTATAGACTCTGTCATCCTGTTACCAGTCCATGCATTAGTATTTAAAGCTTCCAGCAACAAAGGCACATGTTTAGGTTCTTCCTTTAAGCACTAATACTGCATCTTGGACTAAGTCACATGGTTTCTTCTGCCAGTGTTACCTGCTTCATGTCTCTAGAAAAATAAAATGTCAGGTGATGAGTTACTGAGACCTTTTCGGTATTAGAAATTTGTGCAGATTTTCTACCTTAAATATATCTTTAATATGGATTCACTGGATTAAGTACTCTTCATCTTCCACTGAGTGAGTATTACAGAGGAAGGAATTTCAAAAATAAGCAGATAGCATCCATTTATTACAGTAAGGTTTTAATTCTGTATCTGTGTATCTCGGTGCAAAAAGGGCTGGGCATTCCATGATTCCAGACTACTGCATCTGCCACAGTTCAGCTGTGGAATATCTAAAAGGATCTTTTGCAATTTCATATTGCTTGCTTCTAAGTTGTAACTTCAATTAGTTCAATTACTATATCATATAGTATAAAAAACCTATATACACAGACTTTAAAGTAATTTATATTAGACTTTTGCTTTCATTACATACCTTAGTGATACATTTCAACCCATTCCTATTGTGAGCAAGTTAAAACTGTATGAAAACATAAGTGTTTATTAAAGCAAGTTTCATCGATTATGGTCATTATTCAGCATTATGTCTTTATAATCAGTCACCTGATCGACGTGTTATTTTTTTCTCTCCAGTTTGGAGATTAGAACTGTAAGGAAATACAGTTTGAGAGAGATAATGTAAGGAAATACAGAGTGAGAAGTATTAACCAGTGGAATTACAATTCCCAGAAAGAAAGTAAAATAAGGGCATGGAATCCACTTATCACATTAATACTTAGGAACTGTAATTACTATTTCTCCTTTTGAATACAGCCTCACACACAAAAAACCCCAAAACCAAACCAAAACAAACAAACAAACACACACAAAACCCAAAACCAAACAAATAAAAACCCAACAAAAACAAACAAATAAACAAAAAACCCCCCACAAACTCAAAAACCTGAAACAAGTCAACAAGTCACAATTGAAATAATAGAGGAAGTTAATTAGAATTCAAGCTTAATTCAAGCAGTTGGAGAAGTTGTTGATTATCTAAGCAGAAAAGTCTGTAGTTTGCTTCTTCTACTTCTAATAGAGCTATTAAAGTCTTGCAAAACTCTCACATGTATAGCTTTGTCTTCACAGTTTTCAAATATGTAGACTAATGGTGTTGTGTTACATCAGTTAACTGCAGTCTCCATTTTTGCATTGTTTGCCTCGGTTTTGTCTTTATTATTTGACTTTACAATGAGTACGGCTCAGCATTATTACCCTTGTCATATCTTTCTTAGATCATGGTGACCGTCTCCTTTTTTTTTTTTTTTCCTTTTTTTTTTAATTTGAAGAGCTCTCTTGGACAGTGGAAGAAAGTGGCTATAATTTCTCACACAGAAACAATTTAAACTTCAGCTGTGAAAAGGTATTTTAGTAAAATAGCATCATAATAGAGGAAGGGCATGAGGGAAAATGGAGAGCTCAGTGAAAAATAAAAAGCCAACACACTGAGGAAAATGTGTAATGGCAATTGTACATGACATGCAATGTGCTCTGTGAAAATAAGCAAATAATTTGCAATGAATAATTCAGTTTACTAATGTGGCTGTTTATCACTCAGTGGAATATTTGCAAGCAAGTGGCAGTGTCCTCGAATCTTAACTGCATAGGATTAAGGTTTCAAAGGGAAAAAATTAATCAAGTTCTGCATTCCTTGATTAGAAAATGAAAAGCATGTTTCTGTGGGTTTCTTCAGTGAGAGCAACACATACTGCTATTGAGCTTGTTTGAATTTGCCTTTCAGTAAGGATAGCCTGAGGAAAATAATATCTGAAATCAGAGCTTTTATTAAAAAGAAACAAAACCCAGACATATTGTGAGGATTTTCTAGGTCCTGGAGTTTTAATTTTGCATGTGAAAATAAAAAGGGAAAATACATTGTGGGAGGTGAAATAAAGAACTCCGCTAGTTAGAACTCTTCCTCTTTCCATCTCTCTAGCATGCTAAATAGTATACTAAAAGATACTTTGTATACAAATAGTTGACATACAAAATTACTTCCTATATTAGATTTAAAGAATTAAATTTGAAGTCTTAAATGTTTTGTGTAAACTACAAGAAAATACTACTTTTTTATGCCAATAGGCACAGTGAGTTTAGTCATTCATCTATTCAAGTTCAATTGTAATTAGTAATTTTCTTCTTGAAAAACAAATCTGAAGTAAATTTCCTGTAACAAAGGGGTAATACAGTTTAGCAAGATTACATGAGATAAAGAGAAGGGGCATTTCCTGCAATTTGGTGTTTCCAACCTGGTGGTGTAAATCCTTCCCACTGCTTAGTAGGAATTTCAAGATAAAATGAGATACCAGTGTCAACAGAACCTACAATGAGCTGTACCACTCTCAAAGGAAAATGCAAACCATGCCACTGTCAAATATCCTGATCCTATGTCCTGACCAGACAAAATCTTGTGAGGCCTGGAGAGAGTCTTCCACTCTATGCTTGGCTTGGTCCAGCCCCTTCTGTCACAAGGCTGCATGGAGATCTACTGGGGGCTCTACTCTGTGCAATGAGCAATGGCCAGGCAGTTCATCAGGCTTTTGTCTAAGAATAGGCTGAACCTTTTGCCTGTTTCTGAAGACCAGAGCCCGGATGGTCAGTGTATCACATGATGGAGAACATATGGGGTTGAAACATTCTGGTTGATTTGTTGCAGTGAAATGAAATAATCCCAGATACTGTGCTTTAAAATTGGCTTTTTGTTTTAGATCGATCCATAGTAGCATTTGCTGATTTTAATGGATAAAGAAAGATTGATCCCTTCAAGGATGACAAAAGATTATAGCAATAAACCACGAAACACCTACCAACTAGAATTATGACTATTCAAATAAAACATTCCTGGAGAACATAGGCAAATATTAAAAGTATTGACAGATCATAATATCAAAAGATGAAAAATCAGTGTGACTGCTCTTAAAATAGGTGCTAATCTAAGGCTTTCCGTTATTAAAACAGAAAAGAGATCTTTGATCTGTAAGATATTTAGGTACCCAATGTCAGTTAGGTTAATGATAATTAGAAACATGAAGTTGACTTAGACTACTTGCAATACTGAGGGGTTTGTGAGCTTTTGGTTTAATAATCTTTGGATGTCCCTTGACAATTTAGTTCAATAGATTTTATTTTTTCCCCTCTGAATATCTTTGAGTCTCAGAAACATTATTGTCTCTTGAAATCATTCTCTGATAGAGAAATAAATTAAATGTCCCTTCTTATTCTCTCTTTAAATCTTTACTATAAGAATTAATTATTACACAATTTAAAATCCTATTTTACTGTGTAAGTTATGGAGTTCAATGATATGTGTTTGTAAAGTACTCTGTTCACTATCTGGCAAACATCTACAGGAAAATAATGGGGAACTACAGGAAAGTGATAGTTCAAGCTGAGAGAGGCAAATAGAATGGAAAAGGCCTCATATGATCATATATGATTGATAGAATTTTTTGAAAATATTTATGTTTCAGTTAAACAGGCCACATATTAAATGGAGCACAGGGAAAGTACAGTTTCTTCTTGATTAATACCTACCGTCTGTATCTCTTATTAAGCACTCATGAGATACAAGTCACCTAAAGCAGAAAATCCCTATTGAAGTTTTTCCTGTGGCTCAAACTGACACAGAAATAGGTGCTCCTCTCTCATTTCTGTAATTTTGTCTTAATAAGCTTTTCATATGATTGAATTAAAGACAAACCAAAGATGACCTACTTAGTCAACTTCTATCTGGAATAAGTATACTGCATTTAACTGCCACCTCTAACTAGAATAACAATAGTAAAAAGAAATTACTTCACTGTAAGGTTTTGATTCTTCCACTGTTCACATTTCCTACTGGTATCAATGATGCTGAATCTAGCCCTAAAGTCTCTATAAATGTGATTAAAAAAATACTAGAACTTTTTTTGTATCATAGTATCTGTCATCTCTTTTGGAGGGGGAAAATATTTCGACCAACTAATTAATGCTTCACCCTTTAGTTCAGAAATCTATTGAAGTAGTGATGCCAATAGTATTGCTGCTGCTAAACAAGATTCTAACCCGAATATCGGATTCCTCAAATTGCAGCTAGAACCTGGAAATCTTCAAAAGGCTTTGGTGGTAACAATATGGTTGTTCCAAATGAGTGGTGGTTCCTAGAAGCACCTGCCTTGACTGCAGTGCTAATGCAAAAAAGACTTAGAAGGTCAACTTAGTTTTATAAGGTGCTATATACAGCCTCAAAGTTGGCTTTTTCAACTCCATAGCTTGTATTACCCTTTAATGGAGTTCAGCTTCTACCATAAATAAGTTGAATAAGCTTTTCATGAGTAAATGTGTTTAGGAGACTGACAAACAGAGGTGAAGAAACATAGTAAAACTTGTTTCAGGGGCAGGGGA
The DNA here is from genome assembly GCA_013399695.1 of Formicarius rufipectus. Classification (NCBI taxonomy): domain Eukaryota; kingdom Metazoa; phylum Chordata; class Aves; order Passeriformes; family Formicariidae; genus Formicarius; species Formicarius rufipectus. Next base: position 78,633 of record VXAU01000967.1, on the reverse strand, counting down.
AGGAACTAACTTGTTCTGCTTCTAAAAATAAAAATGAAAATGCCACCAACTGAGGAAACTGGGAGGCAAATCCTTTTTATTTTAATTTACATTTTGACATTAACAACTGTCAACAGAGTCTGTAAGTTTCAGTAAAGATATTCCAAATAATCAATGCAGAATTGAAGTGCAGATGAAATTCTGTAGAATGAAGTCTCATATTGCTGGGTTATTCGTGGAATAGCCTTGTTTTCCAAGGATGCCAGTTTGATCCCTAACTGACCTCATTTTCTTGATCTGGTTTTGAAATAAAGATTTGAGTTTTTAGCAATGTGCCCAAATAGATAATTCTATACTGCTGTGATTGATCTTAGAATGAACTAAAAGTTTAACATATAACTTTACTTTGACCTGAAGCATAATCTTCTAGGATGACCTTCAATAACACTTTTGCCAAGAAGTTCCCTGGGAAACTGAATTGCCAACAGAACACTTTAGCACACTGTGACAAACTAAATGTAAGTAAAAAACAATTTTCAGCTGTAACTAGGAGCTGTCAGACAAATTCAGTGCAATACTATCTACACATGAATTGCCCTATTTCATACTTGAGACAGCAACTCTAGCAGAAATTCTAATGTTTTACCACTAGAAGAACTTTTGTTGTCATGTAGCAATCAAAGGAGATTCCAAGTGCTTAATTCTTCGGGTTAACAGTAAAACACATGTTTTTTTTTATCTACCCTATCTTCAACAAAGTAGGAGAACAACTTCTTTCCAGAAATATGAGTGCCAAGTGTGTTCACATCATCAATTTATTTCCCTAATACTTTATGTAGAGGCTTCATTTATGAAGTCTTGACTCCATGAATAAATATATTGAATTTAATGAAGTCTTGATTCCACATGAATATGTCTAATTTTATGTGCTGTAGTAGTCCTAATACTTTCCTCAAAACAATTGCATGTGACATAAAATAATAAATTCATAATTTCTTAACAAATTCATTCATGTATCACTCATTTAGCACTGAAACAGAGTAAAATTAAAGCTTTAACTTCTCTTAGTCTGACCCAAAACACTCATGGATCTCAGTGGTGCAGTGGTGATGCCCTGATATGCTGCTACAATAACAGCATATTGGACAAAGCTCTTTGTTTTCATCTTAAGTGTTTCATGTTCTGAGCTAGGTACAGACATGACATGATTAGTATATTCCTTCTACCGTCCTTTTCATGTTTTCTTTTACTTTCCAATGTTTTCTATCAGTTTCAGGTTGTCATGTTGAAACTCTCCTCTGCCTTTCTTTCTTGGCTGAGTCATTTAGCTTTACTTGAATTTATATATTATCTTATTTTTTATCTCTTTCTATATTTGTGTAATGCTCTTTTAAATCACAGAGACAGTCTTTGCTTCCATGGACTCCTCCCATTAAAATTGGTACTATACTTTCTGGATTGAAGGATATCTGCACTGCTTCCGACACCTCTCCAGCAGAAGCAGTACAGGGGAAACCTGGGTGACTGAGACCTTGCTCGGGGCAGAGTCTACAAGGACTTAAATATAAATGACTGAGCTAGAGGTTTGGCATCACATATTCCTCATGTCTATCCAAACTTCACACTGGATGAGGCTTTAGGTCTGGTAGGACAGCAGGTGATGCTGTGATATTACCAACATGCTTCTGCTCCCCTTCTGCTTCCATTTTAAAATGCTGCTAGGCTTTCCAATCATATTTTTAAAATGAACAAAGTTAAATAGTTGCAAAGTACTCCCCAAAAGAGATGAGTTATAGTGAATTTTCTTACTATGTTGTTGCAGAAAGCACTCCAAAGTAGATTGACATAGGTGTTTTCTAGCACTTTTGTCTCTTTCTTTTGCCTGTCATTAAGTTGAAACCTTTGGGTTTTCAGACTTCTGGTACCACCTATCAGATCCAGAGGAGGACCAGAACCTCAGCAGGACTGTGACCACCACTCTCAACCAGACTGTGACCATTGTCCTCACCAACAGGTTTTCCTTTCCTTTTACTTTGTACTCAAGGGGACCACGTGGTGCTCAGCACAGGGGCTAACAAGTACCATTCTGTATACCTTTTAATATTTGCTTTACTACCTTGTTACTTGAGAAAAACCTAGAAAATTAATATCATATCTTATTTTAATAGCTACTTAATACTGTGTTTTCTCTAAAGAAATTTTTGCCTAGTAGTTCATTATTTCTTCCAAATGCCAGTCAAGCTGCTAGGCTAAAATTAAATAAATACATTTATAAAGTAGTATAATTTTTCAGAAACAAAAGTAAGATTACCCAGTACAACTGCTGAACAAAACCTGAAGATTCTAAAATATTACTCTATAAACCAAATAAAAGCTGCATTTCAATATTTCAGATATTTTGCATATCAAATGTATGAATGAGGTAAATACCACAACAAAGCACTGCCAGTACAGGATTTTGGTTACAAGGCCCACCTCATCTTTCAGATGTGACTGGGTAATCTCAGAAGTCTATTGATGAAGCAAATGGGCTTTTAGGGCTGGGACGAGTCACTGTAATTCTGGATGATAAACTAGGATGTGATAGAGAATAAAAACAGTTGCATAGCTATCTAAAGCTAAGGAAACTGCTTAGAATCCAGGTGGCAATTTTCTAAATGTGGGCTTCAGTGTTTAATAAAGAGTGACTGAGAGAACTGTGCAAAGTGGCAAAGTCTCTCTGCTGAGCAGATGCACTGACCCAGGGCCTGCAATTCTCTTGCTGAATGTTTGACAAACTTTTCAAAAGCCTAATCCTGTAATGCTATGGACATCTGATGTAAATCCACTCAAGTGGATGAAAGACTTTTAGTGTTGAGAGGAAGGTTGATTGCTGTATTGCATTTCTGTTTTACAAAGCTTATTTCATTTAGTTGTCTAATCTTAGCAGAGAATTGAACCAGGCACTAGGCAGGTTTATCATTGGGCAAGCCATATTGTTAAAGTGTAAAGATTTTATCTCTAATTCAGTGTACATGAGTATTGCAGTTTCAGAGAAAAATAATAAGAAAAAAAATAATCCACAATTCTGGAAAACTATTATTTCTTGCTAAACACTATTTACTGAGTACAGTAGATCTTAAAAACTTTTATAAAAGCTATAAGTTATTACATTATCTTTTCATGTACTTGCATAACATGTCTAAAAGTACAAAAGAGGAATGTACTAAAGTTGATAATACGTGTTTCTAAATAATCCTTTCTCCTTCAGTCTTCATCCACTGACTTTCTTCCTGAGATTTGTGAAAACCTCCAGTTAAGCATGTGTCTTTCACATAGAGCTCATCTAGCTCTGAACAGGGTA
>VXAU01000967.1:48900-75243 GCA_013399695.1 Formicarius rufipectus | reverse complement strand
TTTTTTTTTTCCTCCTTTTTCCTGCCTATAATGGAATCAATTTGTCTACACAAATTCTTCTTAAATTGTCTCTGAGATAATATAGAACTTTAACTCAGGCTATAAGAATTATGAAGCTTCTTGGCACCATCATTACACTAAATAGCCTAAGAGGCACTTTTGACAAATGTAGAAACAGGTAGAAACAGATGAGGCTCATATGAGAGAGAGGGAAGTCAAAAGTAGTAACCAAACTAAATTTCCACATCTTTCTGTCTATGACAGGCAATAAAACTAATCAATAAAATATTTATGTTCTAAATATATATGTATGTGCATGTTTGTGTATTTTAATGGTGGTAATTTTTCTCTTAGAATCATGTGGAGGCATAATTCAGTCTTTTTGCAGTGAGTGGTATGTGTTAGTTGCACATTTCTTTGTTCTTTAAAGCTGACATAGTCTCCTAATAGGATGCATACTAACAATGGAGATTTGAAGTGCATTTCTTTTGAAGTTTCTGTGTATTAACTACATATTATTGCTGCTAAGTATTGACAATGAGGAAAAACAAATTTCTTTTATTAGGTTATCTGCTAGGCGTTTAAATTTTGACGTGGAAGCCAGCTGCACACGCATAGATCTATACATATATAAACTGACAGTAGCTGTATGTGGACTAAGAACCGTTCAAATCTTTAACAAACTTTGGTTCCACCATTTTGTGCAGAAACTGTATTTGAAAACTAACTTATGTGATATCACATTGCATTCTGCCATCTCTTAACACGTAGGGTTTTATGATACCAGTGGAGGAAGGTGTTGAACAGCTCTTGGGGTCTGTATTGCACATGCAAATGTTAGTCTGAGACTTTCTGTTCCAAACTAGATCACTCATTTGTGTAGATGAACTCTGAGAATTGATGAGCTACTTTCTCAGCACTGGCAAGGTTATGAACACTTTCCTGTTATTGGAGAGGAGCTCCTTGCACAAGTAATTCCTCTAGCCAGAACTACCTGAACATGGAAGACATTCACATTGGAATTATGAGCTGCATGGATGCCAGATGTATGTATATGCTGTTCCTCTTGCAGTGTTCACCTTGAGAGCTTGAAACTCCATTAGATCAGTGTGTTGTTGGTGCTCAGTTCAGCTGTCTCTAAATGTATCTTTTTACATTGTTTTTAACACTTTTTAGAGGACCATCAACTTTTGAGAAGATAATTTTGTTCTGTTCAGCTGAGACCCTGAATGGAATGAAGCATTCCAGTTTATAAGAGCCATCACTTGTTTTGTAAATGGTTTTCATCTGGGTTTTTTCCCTAATGGGAATATCAACATGGTGAGTCACTTGGCTGAAGGGCGGATGATCTTGTTGCTTCTGGAAGAACTGACCTGAGGAAGTTATTATGTGGCTGTAATGAAACGATGGTGCCCACTTCAGGATTATCTCTGAGAGGCTGCTGCTCAACTACCAGTTTAAACTGCTTTCCATTAAACAATGTCTAAATTTTATCAATTTAGAAACTGTACCTAACATATGCTGCAGAATGCAGACAAAGTAATCCTCTTAATTTAAAAACTTTGAACCTTCCCCTCATCTTTTATCCTTGTTTCTGTCTCCAGCTCTAATTTCCTCTTTGCTGAAAGCATTTATTTATCAAAGACTGACTTCTGCTCTAAATTTTTATGTTGAATGTAACTCTTTATTGCACATGTCCAAATTAAACCTTGACTTTTTACTTAAATACTTTATGGTGCACACAGGCATTCATATTCTGACATGTGAGATATTTATTACATTCAGTTTTTAAGGGTATTGGATTTATTTCAATAAAATGTAAGTAATTTTGATTTTGAAGCTGTGTTTAGATTAGAGCAATAAGTGATTCTTAACTTAATTTCCCCCCCCCCCACTCTCCTGGTATTATGTAAGGGATTGTTTAATTGAAAATATTTCTAGAGATATTTATCTCTAAAATCTAGCAACAAAGACACATAAAAGAATTTACAATAATGAGTGAAAATTGCACTAAGGGTGCTAGAGCCAAGTTCTTCTGTGCCAACCTCTATTTCTACATCATTGAGAATTCACTTTTTTGATGTGCCTTAGTTCAGTCTGTAATACTGAAACTTTTGTTCTATATTCCTTTCTAGTTTCGGCTTCCTTATACCTCAATTAAATAACATGAAAATGATGTCATAGCCATTTTTACAACAAATGTTCCCTGTGGTGGTAGGCCAGATGTGGATTTGATTGAATAAGAAAAAAAATTTAGACGCTTTTTATTTAGAGAAATGCAAATCTTGAGTAATCAAAAGTGAGAAAAAGTTGTGAAAACTCTGTAAATGTGGAAGTTCAATGCTGGAAGTAATATCCATGTCAAAACGATTAACAATGCTTTTGCAAATAAATGTTACCTTTTAAATTTTCAACTGCTTTTAATTAAGATATTTGGAAAGTAAGGAATAAAAATTAAAAAGTCCAAAAGGCAGGATTGGTCTGTCTTAAAAAACTGTAGTATAGGTCTGCAAAAGACATTCTGAGTGTTACTGCGTTCTAACCTCTTCTGCCCTGTTATTATAAGTTGTTTCGGTATTGCAGAATGTCTTTTCTAAAAATATATAAAACAAATTAACTATTGAGGAATACATCTGGTGCAGGTAGCTAGGTTTGCAACCTGCAGATTCAGATGCAGGTTGAGCTCTGGGTGCGAGCTTAAATATCTTCAACAAAAGAAAGCTAAACTAAGTCTCAGATGTAAAAAGTAATGTGTGGATATGGCAATCATTACAAGGAAAGGATAAAGCCTCTTTACTAGAACTGATATTCGTACATACTTTTAAAAAGACTTTTCCTGATGTAACTGAATGAGTGAGGAAATTCTCTGGGAATCTATACACTGATGGCATAAAGTGTCAGCAATCTTTTTTCCTGACATATCATTTATTTTTAGACTGCCCATAAATGTCACTGGCAAAAACTCTGCACTACAAGCCAGACCCAAGGGAAACCAAAGAAAGAGTAATTAATTCATAAGCACTTTCTAAAACTGCCTCCAGTAGATCCATCAGAACTCCCTGCTTCAACTGTGATACAGCTTGAGGCAGTGACAGCAAAAAAGGCTCCAACTGCACTTTCTCTTAACCTGCACCATAAAGTTTTTCCTCCCTGTCTCTCCCTATCACTGTTAATCACAATCACACACCAAGCGGTAAGGTCCTAAGAGAAACAGAAAGTTAATTCAGTTTTCTTGATGGAGCAACACAAAGAAAATGTTTCTGAAGCATTTCTAAAGACTCCCATTGTCAAGAAACCTGTGGTTTCCATATCGGTATTACAGTGCAAGAGATAGAGCACATCCCTTATGTACCCCCAGGAAACATGGCAGCAGAAATGCTCATATGCTACTGACAAAATGATTTGGCACTTCAAACACAAAGTCTTCTGTGATGTAGAACTTTGTGCTGGAAAATGTCACAAAGCAGAAGATACTGAATGTAGGTCTGTTATGGCTTTTTAGGAAAAAACCTCAAGACACTAGCCTCTAGATTAATACACTAGAGAGTTATTTTTTGTGGTTTTTTGTTTGGTTGGTTTGGGGTTTTCTTTGGGGGGGTTGTTTGGTTTTTTTGTTTCTTTCTTTGTGTGTGTGTGTCTGTGTCTGTGTTTCTGGCCATTCCACTCCCTTTGCTTTCATGACTGTTCAAGCCAAAGTCTAAAGGAGAACACAAAGGAAACTAAAAATGTGTCCTCAAGATATCTGGTCTCCTCTATTCTCATCCATTTTCACATCACAAGTGTCCATAACTGCAAATCTCCCTCTGCATTACTGAATCAATCAATGAATAAATAAGCAGACATATTTAAGTGCTGAAAGGACACAAATCTGAGTAAAAGAAGTCACAAAGCAGCAACAGGGAATGGCAAGTGGGACATTAAAATCATTAAATTAATCATTCTGATGACAGCCAATGGCAAAACCTAAGTTTGGTTTTAAAGGCAAGTGCTTTATTAGGCGGAAGAAGACAACTTTAGAGTAAGAGCATCATATTTAGCAATGCAAGCAATGTACTTTGGTGGGCTGCATAATGAATGTGGAATTAAAAATATTATTTGCCTTACCTTTATATCCTTGATAAGTGACATACTTTCTCAGTACTGTAATTTCTATATGCTGACCAATTTCCACACATGGCATTAACACAGTAGAACAGAGAGGCTATTAGGTTTTGCAGATGTGTCTAAGTTTAGAGAACTTAGAAAATTTATAACTAAAGCAGAGAGACAAGTTTTCTTTANCTGTGGGGTCGGTGGGGAGAAAAGTCGCTCAGGAAGGACAAAGGGCTGTAGTCCTCTTTCCCTCGGCTTGTGGTCTGCTGGCCTCTGGACTGGAGCCTCCGATGTAAAGGTTCCTCACATTTGGGCTGGGCTCCGCTGGGCTCCGTCAGGAAAAGCCCGATGTAAGGGCCCCCGGCTAGTGATGTCGTCTCTCTCTCTCTCGGGCACAAGGAAAAAATCCAAAAGGCTCCGTAAATCCAGGGATGGGAAAAAGAAAACAGGAGGAAAAGCAAGGAAAGAAACCAAAACTCAGGCAGAGGTTTCTCCTTGAGCTGTGTCTCCGCTGCCAACTGCAAAACCAGAGTGTCCGCTTTCCCCCTCTGTAAATCACCGGTCCCTGGCTCCTTTGTTAGAGGCAAATGGATGAAGATAGGCCTATTCGCCCCTCATTCTGGTGGTGGGGAAAGAAAAATTCCATTAGATTCTGAAACTATAACAAGATGACAACAGAATATGAATAGTAAGTGATTATAATATTAAATTAGAGGAAATAGAACATTCAAACATTACAAAAGTGTTACTAGAAAGAATGAAGATACACTTCAAAAATGTATAAAGCTCAGTTTTGTTACTGCTCTGCTCTATCTTTACTAGAGGAAGAAAGTGGGTACTTACAGAAAGTTCTCATTTCAAATCTATACTTCATTATCTGACAAACATTAGCATTTTATTCCAAAGACAGATGACTTTTTGGTATATTTAATTAAAGGAACTCAAGCAAATGATATTAGCCATTAATGAGAGGTTCTTGTAGAACAAAATAGAAAAGATATAATTATGACTAAACAGTTGACAGATTATAAATTTGAAAGAGAATTTCTAGCATTAAACATCCTTTGCATATTCATTTAACCTTATTTATTTCTACTCATATTCTGGCTCCCACTTTACAATGTCCTTGTTGAAATAAGGGATTTTTCAGTGGTAAAAAACATTAAAGTCCAAGATGAAAATAACTATTTCAATTTGACCCACTGAAGTATTTCTGCCTAGTGTAAAACCTGTTTTTGAGATTCTACGCTGTTGCATAATCCAAAGTTTGTCTCACTGAAGGTAATGGGGGGAGAGGAAGCCAGGATCTGTTCTGTTGTGCCAGCTGAATGTCAGTTTCTGAGCTACTAAAGCAGTCTAAAGTGATACAAAATTTAAAGCTCCTTCTACTACATCACTCTTGATTCACCATTGCATGACTCTGGTGATTTTTTTTTTTTTNCTTCACGATTTTTGGTTTTTTTTTTTTTTTTTTTTTTTTTTTTTTTTTGACTTTCAGATGCATGACCACTTGGAGATGATAAAAGTACACCCATTTCCTTCTCTCTTTTCTCTCCAAAGGAAAATAATCAGACTTTTATAAAAAAGTATAGGTTTCCTGAAATATTTTGCTTGATTTCTAGCAAAAGTCCTTACTACACACCACGTAAAGAGAAAGAATACAAACATTCAAAAAAAATTTAGGAATTAAGAAAGATATCCTTGACTGTGGGTCCAAGTAACAAGTTAATTTTTCTTTCAGACAGATCATCTCTTAATTCATCCATTTTGCTCATGATAGAATGGGTATATTTGTGTTGTGTTGTGTCCATTTTAAGTCCTGATTGGTCCATCACTTAAACCTGCCTCTGGTAACTTCAGACATGGACAGAGTGCAGAAAAGCAATAAATCAGTATATATCTGCTTTCTTACTCAGTACCCACTGGATGAATTAGTGTCTGAGGGCATCTGGAATATGGTAAGTAGTTGGCTTTTTTTCCCATTTTGCTTTCATTTGTTCCTCGGTTCCTCTTCTCCCTCAAAATATCCTGAACAGAGAAAGATTTACTGCTACAGGATACAGTGTGGTTTTAATAGGAGAAGATTGGATTCCTACCTCACCCTACTCAACAAATGAAATTAAACACAGATTAAAAACCTTTAGGCAGCTCTTACATAGCAAAATGTCTTGCCTTCCTTTCACCTTCTGTTCAGTAACAAGGTGTTTAAAAGACGGACCAGATTCTTTTCAAAAGGACAGCAATGTCTTCTTGAAGAGATTGCTCTTATATTTCTGGTTTTCATTTTTTTCCTTCCTATGACCTTCACGATGCTGGCTGCATCCTTTACTTCACAAGGAAAGGCACTCTATTCACATTCTCCAAAATAAGGATCCAAACTCAGAACCTGAAAAACTCTCCAGCACAAAAAGTGTCTGGACAGTGGTTGCTGGTTTTTACCATTCCTGGGCAGCAAATAATTTGCACCTGAAACAGTGGTCTAGGCACTATCCTTCTCATGTAAAAACACTTTCATCCTTTTTTGGGCACCTACCACTGAAATTTGGATGCCACCTCCAATACTGAGTATGTACAAGGATTCCTTCCACACAAAAGGTGTGAAGACAGAAAGCTGTTGCTGGCCTTTATCTCCTGGGCAGCATAATATCTGCACCTGAAACAGTGGGGCTATGTTCTTTCCTTATGGGATGTTTTTGACCGGGATGAAGTGAATTTCCTTTACAGTGGCTAGTATGAGGCTATGGTTTGGATTTGCGATGAACTGAGTGATGATAATACAGATTGGTTTTGTTCTGTTACACAGAGCCAAGGCCTTTGCTGCTTTTCATACCACCATCTGGTAAGGAATTTGAGAGTGCATGAGAGGGTGGGAGGAGACACAGCTGGGACAGGTGATCCCAACCGACCAAAGGGACATTCTGGACCATCTGACATCATGCTCAGTACATAAAGTCGGGGAAAGAAGAAGGAAGTTGGAGATGTTTGAGGTGATGCCATTTGTCTTCCCAAGTATGTGTGATGGGGCTCTGCTCTCCTGGAGATGGCTGAACACCTGCCTGTCCATGGGATGCAGTTAGTTAATTCCTTGTTTTGCTTTGCTTTTGTGCGCAGCTTTTGCTTTCCCTATTAATCTGTCTTTATCTCAACCCAAGAGTTTGCTAGCATAACTATAGTTTTGGATTTTTTTCCCTCTTAGAAGTTTGAATCAAACAAAAATTACCTTAGCAGTTTTTTAAAATTCTGCTGAAGTCCTGGAAGTGAAACACAGCAAGAGTCTCCATTAATCTTACATTACTGCATGCTTTATCCTTTGCTTCTCCTTCACTAATCCTTCAGCTCCCAGGGGTGATGATTCAGCCACATTTGCTTTCTTTTTGAAAAACTGCTCCCCTTTTGACTAACCAAGCATGAGACCCTTATTCTGATCTTTATGCAGTGTGCACAGGAAATTTCATCCCTTTTGAAGCAGAAATAGCTACATGGGCATAATAAACTTATATCAGCATTGCAGCACTCTGATGCTCACATAGAAGCAAATCTCTTGGTTTCCTTCCTTTGCTGTGGGTTACTCTCTTCTTCAAGTCTTTCTTTTCCTAAAGTAACTTTCAGACAGATGGAAGGGGAGTTGATTTCCAAATTTAATTTTTTCTGTATCACTAATAAATGTCAATTTTTTTTTAATTTTCTGATATTGCAATGAAAGTCTTCTGTAATTAATTTATCCTAAGTTCTCACATTTAAAATATATTTTTGCCTTTTTTTTTTTTTTTTGTGCTGTGCTCTCCTTACTTCACAACATGTTCATATGATGAAAAAAACCCATTTGACATAAAATCACCTTCTAAATGAAAATTCCTGGAGTAAGAGTGGCAAATTAATTCTGACCATGAAAAAACACTCTGAAACATACACTATGAAAAAAAGTGAAAGACTTTATGTGTATATATATGTATGTTGAAGATAGTAACATTTTGAAGAGAGTTACAGTAGCTCCAGAAAACCTTCTAGCATTGCCTTCTGAGAGCTGCCTATTTCATTACATCAAGAAATAAATAAAATAATAAAATAAAATACCAAATACATTCCTTATCCTCTACTTTTCTAATAGAATTTTACCTATTTTTATACCAAGGGCTAGTGCCTATCCTTCTGAAAATTCCCCTTTCATATTATAGCGCTAGCAATGCATGTCAGATCTATTCTATGTGATCCAAAAAACTGTAGACTTGTATCCAGAGCAGGAGATCTGAAGTCAAGGCAACTCTGGCCAAACTCAGATTTTTGTCAGTGGTAGAACAATGTGCAAATTCATCTCTATTTTCAGTGCTCTGCACACCACTAGTTTGCACTGCATATGAGAGCCTGACTGTAGGTAGACAGATTTGAAAACTGCAAGTGTATGATGGGTCTTGCTGTCTGAGCATTACACTATTTAAAAAGATAGAGATCCTGATGTTTAACTGACTTAATATAAGCATCTTGAAAGGTGCTATAAAAGAGCAATAGATTTTTATTTCATGAAATGTTTCATCAATATACCAAAAAAGGACAAAGGTCATTGAAACCTTCATTATTAATTTAATTTTTTGTATAAAACTTCAACAATGTTTAAACAACACCCATTAGCATCTATATCCACAATACAAAAAAAAACATTCTTCCCAAAGAGCAGTGACAGATCTGTATCCAGAGATGGAAGGAGGGTGCTGTGGGTTACTCAATAGCATCCCATAAGAGATCACTGCTCTTGTCTACCATTCTTCCATGAAACTCCTCCATTCCCTGATTTTGAAAGCTACTCGACCACTTTAGTTTTGCCTTACCAACTATGTAGGAAACATAGAAGCTTTTTACAAAGGAAAATACTCATGTCACACATATCATGTATGCTGCATATGTGTCTGTTTTCAGATTTGATATGTTTCATATTCAGATGGACTTGGCTAGATTTGTATAACAACATTGTGGTAGCTTATCTTTTTATCTTAGAGCCACATAAGAGTGTGTGTTTATCTGAGTGTTGGACCTATAGACTTGGAGAAACATCTCAATGTGCCTGTTTTGTGATATAGAACAGTCCACTCTTAAATATTTGTTATGGTTTAGCTAAATTTCTTCATCATTTGGTTTTTGGAGAAGTGCAGAGGGACAGTCCCTTCCCTCTCCAGGGAGGCAGGAAAGGAGAAGGGCTCCCGCCAAGACAAATCCCATAAGAATTTAAGAGAATAAGAATGATGGAACAATGGGAGCATGCTCTCTTTTTAATTCCTGGGACTGCAGCCCATGAGGAGTTGCCAATTATTGTGTCCCTGTGTCTTTTCAACTGTGCTGCCTCAGCACTGCATGGCACCTGCCAGACCTGCACCATGTCTGCCCAGAGCCACTACTTCTGCATGGCCACCACCACCATTGTTGTCACTTCCACATGACTGCGACTTTGCCCAGCGTACACTGGGACCATATGACCATGTTGAAACTGTGGTGCAGAGGTGAAAGAGTGATTTTGAGTGACATTTTCTGTTATTGCTTGATCTTTTTATTTATTTTTTTTTTTTAATTTCATTTTGTTCGCCATTTTTAGTAAAATTGCTATTAATTTTCATACTTCCCTCAAATTTTTTTTTTTTTTTTTTTTTTTGTAATTTTGGGGTGAAGGGTTTCTGTTCCATTAGAGGTCCCACTCCTTGGGGCACATTGTCAATAAACCAAGACAATATTTCCTTTGCATCTGCTTTTCTCTAGATGCACTCCATCTAGAAGTTCCATCACCTCTGGACATATCGTTCCTGGGAGAATGCTGCATTTGGAAAGTGTGCTGGTTTAAAGGTAAACTGGTGGGAGGAATTAATAGGTCAAGAGAGGTTACAAGTCAGAGTTACAATTTACTAAAAAGATCACAAAAAATACAATGAAACAGAGAAGAACAGGAGAATACATGTGCAAAGGGGAGGGAACATATGTTAATAACTTCAGGGACATGATTATGATATGTATGTTTATTCTGAGAAAATCGATGAATATGTATGTAGAATCTGGTATATAAACAGGAGCTTTTCTATATTCAGTATGATGACATTTTGGATGAAGTATCCCCTTGCGTATACAGTGCCAAAAAAAAGAATTCCTGCTTCTCAGTGCAACACTGGTGTTAAGGAGCTTTGGACATAAACATAGACACAAGCAGAATATTTCTCTCAGAATAAAAAAACCAAACAAACTTGGATTTAATTGTCAAATGCCTGTCTGACCCCAGTATGTTCTTGTTATGGAAACCAAGTTCACCACAAATGTCACTTGTATTTCAGTAAGACGCATTGCTGCCCTGATCAGAAAAGGCAACATCAGGAATTTCATGAGGAAATACGGTTTTTTGAACAAAAGAAGCTTCATGATAACACAGGTAAGAGTGATGATTTCTGAGTCTACACTAGGACCAACAATTATTACAATCACTATTTTTCTAAATCCATATAGAAAGGAATAAAAGCTGAAAACCTGTAAGTTTTCAAGGTTTTTACTGGCATCCATTAGTTCTTTACAGCTCTCTTTAGAAAACCTGTTTAAATACTGTTTTGTTTTTCTGACTGTGCAAACATTCCTGTCATGATGCCACTCACAATTATGTTTAATCATGCCATTTTGCTTTGTCAAGGTATAAATAATGTTCATTACTTATCTTTTCCAAGCCCTGCACTTTAATGCACATCCTCATTTATAGGGCTATAAATATATTTGTGAACTCCAGCTTCCATTCTCATTTAATTGGCTGAAAAATGCAAAAATACAAATGTTGCAATCACCTACAAAAAATCCTTAGTTTAATGTAAAGCTCTGTCAACATTCAGAGGGAAAATGCTGTAGCATCTAAAGATCCTAAAGCTTAAGATTCATATAAAATACAATAACAGCAAGACACTCAAGGAATAAAAACACATGTAGAAATGCAAGAAAGAATGAGAAAGAACATGACTTCATAACTGAAATTTTGACTTTAAAACAGGGTCCTGTGGAGAGTTGAGCTAATGTAACAGTAAAAAGCATAACAGTTTAATGTATATGTTTTGTAGCTGAATGTCTGAGGAAATGACAACAGCATTTTATACCTTACTTCTTTTAAGGAGAAAAATAAATATGCAGCATGCTTTCTTTTTAACTGCTCTGTTTGCAAACAAAAATAATGAAGAAAATAATAAGGGTAATAAATTCAGACTCAAATGGAAAAGAGGTTTTTAGTTCAATCAGTATTTTTAAGGACAAAATGACAACTTCTGTAGTTTAGCAGCAGTAGTATTTATATGGTAACAGGGTCGCTGCACCAAAGCAGCATCAGAGCTGGGGACTTACTTGTCACAATGAGGGAAATAGTATTTTGGTTTTTTTTCCTCCATTTATCCTTCCGATTCATAAACAAAATTAATTCAAGTTTTCCATAAAAATTTCCCCTACAAATCTTACTCCAAGCAATGCTTCAGTCCATGAGAAAAGAAACACAGATAAGATGGTATGCATTTCAATATCCTACAGAGACCATCTTGAAAGGACTTAAATACCACATCAGCAATGAAAAATACCAAATTTTGAAATAAATCAGAGTAAGTAAGTAATGTGTTAGTGTTTAGGAGTGGCAGGGTGTGACACCGTCAGAACTACACAATGGCTCTAGAACAATAACATAGCTTCTGTTTTACAGGGTTTAAAATCAAAAATTAAGACAATGGGTAGTAAGTGAATACAAATAAGCAGATACAGAACAAGTGTGAATAAGATATTGTAATCAGAATTGAACACTGTTAATGTGGTAAATCTTTCAGGGTGTGAGTCCTTGTTAAATAAATATATTTACATCTTGAAAGTTTCAGTGTAATTCTACATAAAAGAGAAAGTTTCCTTTTTCTCCTCCCAATCATCTAAAAGCTATCTGCAACCAGTTACCAAATATAATTCCTGGAAAAGCAGTTAGACCCCATGTGGATTCCTGCAGGTGTACAGAAAAGGTAACACAGTTGTTGAAACTGCAAGAATTTGTCCAAAATCAAAACTTTCTGGTTGGATTCCAGCCAATGAATTTAGAATCACTGAAGGAAGGCTGTGAGTTATGTCTCCAAAACACATTGTTTCCTTACACTAGGGTGTAAGTGCAGGTACAAGCTTTCTAAGTGAGGAAACAGGGTAAGCATAATTCTAATAATTGATTTTGAGGTTTGTACAATTCAGAGTGATATAACAAAAATACAAATTAAAAAAACTAAATTAAAAAGTTGCAATGTTCTCTAATGCAACCTGACACACTAGCACCTGATTATTAATAGAAATAAAATACTTTCTATTTCAGAGGAGACTGAGAGGAGTATGCATTTGCCAAAACAACAAAACTTATTGCCCCTTTGCGATAGAGTGTCTATAGAGACCTCAAAGACATTGTCAGGGAGCTTCAGACACATTCCTGCCTGTGTGAAGGGGCCATGGTACCTTTGGATTTCAAACTGCTTTGGTTTTTTTTTCCCCTGCTGAATTGAATGGCAATTTTTCATACAACGGTTTCAAACCTGCCAGAAACATTTTGAATGAAAAATTAAAAAGAATATATAAATTTAAGAAGGAGTAATAAGCATTTATTCTTAATGATTATTATTTCTGTGAAGACTGAAATATTTTACTTTTATCAATTAATATCATTGCTCCTTGTACACTTCCCATATGTCTTTTAAAAATTACTGCAAAGGTCTTAGGTCATGTGCAGAAGATGCCCAGCACTTGTGAAATCAAACCACTTATTTCAGTAACTGATGCACATAATCCCACATGCTGTATAACTTAACTGGCAAATAACAAGTTTCTTTTATACGAAGACTAAAAATATCACAAAATTATTGAAAAAGTTTTGAGAATTGCAGGAATCATCTAGACAGTGGGGTTGATGTTTATCAAGAATAGAACTAATGCACTTTATTTTGATAATATATTCACGGGCTGAAAACCTATCCTGTATTCATCTTTTCTTTATTTTCCCCTTTTCCCTCATCATAATTTAAAGCCCATTCAGGACACTACTTTATACTTGAAATTTATGCATAACTGTATATGCATAACTCACTGCTACACTTGATGAAAATTAAAGCTGCATGCCTTTTTTCACTGAAGTATTCTGACTCAGTTCTTCAGCATTTTTTATTTTGTGTAGGTTTTAACTCAGTTGGCTACATCTTTGAAGGACAAATTATACTCCAAGACACATAACTGTTGGGAGTAGTGAAGAGGAAATTACACCACAAGAGGTTACACAGCTGGAGGAGGATTTATTGTTACAGATGTGGAGAAGAAAGGATACCAGAACGTAGAGAGAAAAGATGAAGAACTGAAAATATGAATTAACAGACTGTTATGTTTTATTATACATTTTTGTGGTTTTTGAATTTTTCGGTGCAGCATAGTTTTATATGGTTCTGCAGGATTGAATTACTGTTATTTGATTGGTTGTTCCTTGCTGCAGTGCAGTCTTACCATGTTTGTACATATTCCACCTCTGTTCTTCTATTATGGTTATGTATCCTCCCACCGTTATCCAAGTTGGGAAGTTCCCGCCTACCCTTTCCCTTATTTGTTAAGTTCCTCCCTTTCTTCTGGTTTGTTCCACAGCCTCTCTATAAAAGGGAGTGCTGTGGGCTTAATAAAGGCTCACCTTCACCAACCTCTGGCGTCTCGGGACCATTCTTTTGAGAACCCCTCTGCTGTCCTTGAGGCAGCGGACCCTCCCCTTATAGAGCATAACATCGTGCTCTATACATAACTTCCAGCACTTCAGCAATTTTGTGATGAAAATGCAGGGCTGATTTCAGTTTCAGAAAAAAAAAAAATAATGTTGCTTTTAATGTGAAAATAGAATGAAAAAAATATTTTCAAGTTCAACAAAATATTTCCTTGAACTAGTAGCATTTTTTTCTAAAAATGTAAATAAAAATATAAAAGTAGTGTGTGGTAAATGCAGAACTAATTTTTCCTTAGTGTTTTCTCTTGAAATCAAGATCAAAATGATTCTGTAACTCCTGATTGAATCCTGATTTTTTTTTGGAAGCTCACAGTGCAAAATCCCTATAAGCTTTGTTGACCTCTCCTTTCCTGGGTGACAACTAGGAAAATCCCTTTAGGAAAAGGAAAGAGAAGCAGTTGTCCAGAGCTAGTCTTTGAGTATAACATTAAAAAGGAACTGAAACTCAGATCTGGTGGTAAAACCCAGCCAGCTGTAGTTAGTAGGCAGGGTCACTTGAACCTACTTCTAATTAAAAATAAATAAATAATTTAATTAAATCAATCTTTCAATATCATCTTGTTGAAATACCAGCATACTTATTGCAGAGAAGAACTAAATAGCTAAGTAAGCATTCATCTCTCCCTTCAAGCGTTGAAAAATCAATAAATGAACTTCAATTTTCCCTTCTACCACCAAGATTTCTAAACAAATATAACCTGGAATTTTCTTTGCATTACCAGGTTGTTTTATCTTGGAAGTTCTACTTTGAGCAATAGTATTCTACATTGTAAACACTGTAGCAGATCTGTCTTGTCATTCTGTTATAATTTCATTTACGTCTATGTTGCCTTCATTAGGACAGAGTATTGAAATCAAATTTGAAACCTGCCATAAAATTTAAAAAATATTTTCTGATAGTACTTTCTTCCAAAAGATTAAAAAGGAAGAGAAATGTACAATACACTCACACCATACTTTGTTAAAAAACTGTTTTCCTGGATCCATACCCATCAATACTTGCTTAACCCAGCAAAATGAAGAAAAGCAGCTTAAGTGCCTTTAAATTAGTCATGACAGCAAAAATTTTGAGACATGTTTCCCAGAAATAAAAAGCATAATCCAGATTTAGTTGCTTAAATAAAAAGGATTTTAACTGTCAGAAGTGTTATGCAGAATAGTATCATATACTAAACTGGCTTCCTCCACTGCTTGAAGCCCATCTGATCTGCTACTCATGGCAAAGTCACACTGAATGTTCTCTGAGAATAAGAGAAGTCCTTTGCTGAACTACATCACCTTTTCTTCTGCTGTGTATTTCCATTACCTTTATCTCAGCCAGAGACACATTTTCAAATTTCTTATGTTTTGTCATCTTGAGTGACAAAATAAAGAACTGGGTGACCCAATCGTGTCTTTGGAATGAGATGCCACGGGTGCTGCTGTAACATCTCCTGTAATAGTAACTCCTTCACTCTGAGGGTAATTGCTGCTGGGACACAAAACACAGGAAGCTTGGACTTGTCAGTAAAGCGTAAGATATGGTAGGAATTGCATAAAATCTACAACAGCAAGTTAGAACTTTACAAACAGCTTGGAAATGATCTATAAATAAATCTGCTTGTCCAGATATGTGAAGGCAGGAATAGGTGTTATAATTTTGATTAAGTAAAGTTAATGAAAGGAATACATGCAAGATCTACAGTAAATACAATAAGCTCCCTTTCTAAACTTGTTAGTGTCATATAATCATTAAAGTTGGAAAAGACCTCTAAGATCATCAAGTCCAACCAACACTGCCAGATCCACTACTAAGCCATGTCCAGTTTTTTGAATGCTTGCAGATGGTGATTCCAACACTTCCCTGGGCAGACTGTTTCAACACCTGACCACCTTTTCTGTGAAGAAATTTTTAAGACTATCTGGACCTACCTTGGAGCAACTTCCTCTTGCCTTATCACTGGCTATGTGGTAGAAAAGACTGACCCCTACCTGCCCAAAACTTCCTTTCAGAGAGCTGTAGAGAGTGACAAGGTTCCTCTTGAGCCTCCTTTTCTACAGGCTAAACACCTCCAGCTCCCTCAGTCAATCAAATTTCTCAAGTTATCTTATGAAATCCCATTCCTATTAGTAAGTTATTTTCTATTATGGGGGTGTTAGGGGTCATATGGAGGAGAAAAGAGGTCTGTTATAGTGGGTGCACTGCACATTTATACTCTTTCTATTTCTAGACATTACTTTGATTTTTTTTTCCTGAAATGCAACATCCATTACTGATGGGCAACCCACCAGTATTGTACCTTTGCTATTATACAGTAATTTACTTAATCTGTTTCTTGGGACTGGACAATGAGTATCTACATCAACATTTACTGTGGATCAAAGAATAACCAAGTAGGGTTTTAAAACCTGAAGTAGTTGCCTTACGATTAATTTAGACTCCTTGCATTACTGATTGAGAACTCATTTCACTAAAGTTAATTCCCTTAATTATCTGAAGTTAAGCAGATATAGAAGTCCTGGAGAAGATTTTACACATCTTTAACTATCTAATTGTCCTGGTTTTAGTAGCCAGGATCAGTTTGTCACTGTGTGGGTGTGTATTCTAAAGCCTCTATGCCATTTTTTCCCACGAACTGCTCACAATAGGCTATTAGCAGCTATTGTCTAAGGCACAGCACACCCCTCAGGCTACAAGCTGGATATTTTGGAACTTCTGTGAAATAAGGAAATTCTTCTGCCTCCACACCCACCTGAGGGGTCATGTCTGCTAATGGCCCATCAGGGGTGCCAAAAATAGGCAATTGTTTATCTCACAGAGTAAATCACCCACTGTTTAAGTCTCCACCCTGGGGGAGGGAATGGGCGGAGCCTAAGTAGATATAAGCAGAGGATTTGGGCCTAGGGAGCTCTCTTCAGATCCAGAGGAGGACCAGAGCCACGAGCAGACTGAGACTGCCACCAGATTGCAACCATCACTTTCACCAGCAGGGGATTTACACTGCTCTTCGAGGGACACGCCAAAGCTTTTTCTACCCATCCACCAACCCCCGGGGGCAATCCAGCACCAGCTACTCATCTCATCACCTGTGATCTGTAAAATACCTCCGTGCCCGCCAGGGACAGAGACTGGGGGAGGGAAGGGTTTTTGCTCAGGTTTTTTTTTCTATTTTACTAGTTTAGTTCTGGTGGTTTTTGTTTATCTTAAATACATATATAGAGATATATATAAATTAGAGCTAGGAACTGTTATCCTTCCATTTATCATATCTTAATTAAAATTTGTTTAGAATTTGAAGGAGATTAGTCCCTCTGTTTTAGTTATAATTGTTTCTAAGCTCTCTAAACTTAGACACTAATCCATCTTAAAATAAACAAATTGTTTCATGTACTATTTAAAAGTGTTTATCTACTCCTTACTTTTACTTAATTAAAACTGTCAGATTATTATTTTGACATTAAGCACATTCATGCAGTTTTGTGCTGACCAATTACTTAAAAAAAACCCAAACTACCAAAACCCAACATAAAGCATCCATAAATCATAACTTCCCTGCTGTGGTATAGTCTTACTTCAAGGGCCTTTGTTCTGGGGTGAGGCTTTTTTGTTTGTTTTAAATATGTCATTTTCATATTTTATGAGAAACTCTAACTCCAAAAAAATTTTGCTTTGAAAAAGAGATTATTTTCCATTTGCCACTGATATAGGATGTTGATACCTGTGTTCTATTTCAGTGAAAGCAGAAAAATCACATGTTGTGTCAGACCAATATAGACATTACTTTTTTTCTTACAAACAGAATTCTCTACAGAAGTAATCTGACATGGATTTCTTTCTTATCCCACGGACTAGTTGCTTCCAGTAAATTCACTGAACTATACCTATGTCAGCCACAGGATTATGCCAGCACAACTACTTTGGATTTCAGTGTCATAAGTGACACGGTATTAAAATTCTGCAGTAAGTTTTGTATATAGGGACTGTCAAAACATTGCATGTTTTTTCTAATTAAGGGTAAAATTCTGTTATATGCTTTTCAGAAGTACTGTAACTCTAAAATATTTTCATTTGCTCAACACACAGAACAGTTCAAAGAAAGATTTAGTAGTATCTTCCAGCTATCTTGATAACTGAAAAGGAATATACCTTGTAATTTTCTTTATCTATGTATATGACTACATCAGGAAAACACAAAGATGCAATAGGAAAATACAATGGAAGGGTAAACAAGTTCTTAAAATCTAATGTTTTATTTTTTTAAAAGCAGAAAATAAATTTCAATCCTATTCAAAGTTTCCCACAGTTATATTGAAAAAAATGAAATGTCACACTGTAATTAAATGGGGCTATGATCACAAACTTCTTGTTGACAGAGAATTGCACTTCCAGTGAAGAAAGCAAAACATATTTTAGTAATGGGGAAGAAAGGACATACAATGCATTTTCATATTTCCATTCATATTTTGATTTTAATTTCCACTAGGATGTGGTTAGAGTTTGAATTGTTACAGACAGCCAGAAATTTCCCAAGCTGAAAGAAGTTTGATTTACAAAGATTATTTACAAAAGCAATTGTTTATTGATACTGAGAGGAAATAAGGTACTGATTTTGCTAGAGGAAAAGAGCCAGTCTTTTCAAAAGCTGGTTTCAGAGACAAGGCTCACCCTTCTCCATGACATTTGTCTGTCTTAGGTGGTCAGCTCCAGCACTTCCTCATCACTTGGCTGCACTCTCTTCTTTCACCTGATCTTTGTTTCAGTATCAACATGGTAGCTCCTGAACCATCACCACAGTTTTGCTATGCAAAGCAGCTTGACCCCATAAGGCCTTTTGATCTTATGTCTAGCACAGAATTAATGCCCAAGGAAATTCCTTTGTGTGAGATTTTTTTCTTTTCATCTGTAAGATGGTGCTTTTCAGTGGGATCTAACAGGTTCACAGGAATTCACATAATCAGAATATTTCAGTGACAACATGAATGGCCATGCTGCTGGGAATCCAGTTCTGAAAAAATCTGGATTTTATACTGCATTATGGCCTGGAATCCTGTGCTACAGGTTAAACACAAAGGCAGTTCGTTATTTTCTTTCTCTTTTTCTCAATTCTGCTGAAAAATTGACATGTCATCTTTGTCAAATCAGCTTATTAGTAGCTTGGAGATAATAATTCTTAGATAGTTGTTGCAGAAATAACTGCTACACAGAAGCAGCACATTTTATTCCTATTATGACAGCAGGCTGTAATTCTATGCTGTGAACAGCACATGATGAATGTAAGATTATTGAAACCATGACTAGACTGAAATAGCTTAAGTATTCATTAAGTATTCATTGTAGTCAAGTAAACAAACTGAAAATTCCAGTATCATTAATTCATGAGCCCTTAAAAACCGCTTTTCATTGATATGTGGCTAAATAGTTTACAGCAGAGAATGGCCTTTGTTTTCAGGAAAGAGAAAGTGAGGGAGAGAGAAGATCTCTGTTCTAGCAAGATCCAATCCAGAGTTTTTTACAGATATACAGGTTTTTCCCTTTGATCATTGTTTCTGAAACAAGTTAATGCTTCAAAAGTATGGTCATCTGTTGAAAAGTAGATGCAAATTATTATACAGTATATTACACAGTCTTGAAAGGATTCCAATCTAATATCCACTTATTTATTTTCCATAAAATGTGATAACATTCCTGCAGCTGCAAATAGCATTAAAAAACATTCTTACAGACCTATGCTCAACAAAATGGCTCATTTCAGCTCCAAGTCAAGTCAATATTATAAGTACCAGAATCGGCTCGGTCAGGCGCATACTCCTCTGCTTTTCTGGAACAGGATTGTCTCAGCTGCTCCTCTGCAGCATTTTATATGAAATGTAATACATATGCTTCCAAAATGGACATCTTAATTAGGTGTAGAGGAATTTTCTCTGTGTAAAAGCTTCACTTTAAAATTATGTCAAGACATCAAGATTGGTCAAATTATTTTACAAGTAATCTAAAAAATAAATAATAAAACCTCATCAAGAAATATCAACTGCAAACAATTTGTGAACAGATAGAAAACTACATATACATATATATATATTTATACATATATATATTTATACATATATATATTTACACATACACAGTCCCGCTGCAGTTGCTTTATGTTTAAAAAATAGCAAACGAGCTCTTTCTGCTGTCTGCTCTGCTGAACCAGGGTGGTGAAAAAGACCTGCTTGGGGTCATTATTTTCTAATCTGATGTCTTGGTTCCAGCCAAAATAGGGTTAATTTTTGCAGTATCCTGGAGGGACCATGGCCAGGATATGGAGGTTATTTTATACCATCTCACATCATTTCCAGAGGCAGGAGGAAGGGACTTTCACTTTTCATGAAGAAGTGGTTCCATCTAGCCAAGAAAACATTGTGGGAGGAGTCGTCTAATGTCNAGAATATTTCAGTGACAACATGAATGGCCATGCTGCTGGGAATCCAGTTCTGAAAAAATCTGGATTTTATACTGCATTATGGCCTGGAATCCTGTGCTACAGGTTAAACACAAAGGCAGTTCGTTATTTTCTTTCTCTTTTTCTCAATTCTGCTGAAAAATTGACATGTCATCTTTGTCAAATCAGCTTATTAGTAGCTTGGAGATAATAATTCTTAGATAGTTGTTGCAGAAATAACTGCTACACAGAAGCAGCACATTTTATTCCTATTATGACAGCAGGCTGTAATTCTATGCTGTGAACAGCACATGATGAATGTAAGATTATTGAAACCATGACTAGACTGAAATAGCTTAAGTATTCATTAAGTATTCATTGTAGTCAAGTAAACAAACTGAAAATTCCAGTATCATTAATTCATGAGCCCTTAAAAACCGCTTTTCATTGATATGTGGCTAAATAGTTTACAGCAGAGAATGGCCTTTGTTTTCAGGAAAGAGAAAGTGAGGGAGAGAGAAGATCTCTGTTCTAGCAAGATCCAATCCAGAGTTTTTTACAGATATACAGGTTTTTCCCTTTGATCATTGTTTCTGAAACAAGTTAATGCTTCAAAAGTATGGTCATCTGTTGAAAAGTAGATGCAAATTATTATACAGTATATTACACAGTCTTGAAAGGATTCCAATCTAATATCCACTTATTTATTTTCCATAAAATGTGATAACATTCCTGCAGCTGCAAATAGCATTAAAAAACATTCTTACAGACCTATGCTCAACAAAATGGCTCATTTCAGCTCCAAGTCAAGTCAATATTATAAGTACCAGAATCGGCTCGGTCAGGCGCATACTCCTCTGCTTTTCTGGAACAGGATTGTCTCAGCTGCTCCTCTGCAGCATTTTATATGAAATGTAATACATATGCTTCCAAAATGGACATCTTAATTAGGTGTAGAGGAATTTTCTCTGTGTAAAAGCTTCACTTTAAAATTATGTCAAGACATCAAGATTGGTCAAATTATTTTACAAGTAATCTAAAAAATAAATAATAAAACCTCATCAAGAAATATCAACTGCAAACAATTTGTGAACAGATAGAAAACTACATATACATATATATATATTTATACATATATATATTTATACATATATATATTTACACATACACAGTCCCGCTGCAGTTGCTTTATGTTTAAAAAATAGCAAACGAGCTCTTTCTGCTGTCTGCTCTGCTGAACCAGGGTGGTGAAAAAGACCTGCTTGGGGTCATTATTTTCTAATCTGATGTCTTGGTTCCAGCCAAAATAGGGTTAATTTTTGCAGTATCCTGGAGGGACCATGGCCAGGATATGGAGGTTATTTTATACCATCTCACATCATTTCCAGAGGCAGGAGGAAGGGACTTTCACTTTTCATGAAGAAGTGGTTCCATCTAGCCAAGAAAACATTGTGGGAGGAGTCGTCTAATGTCGTCTGTTATCAGGAATGTTTGTCCATAGGAATTATTTCTTTTCTTATATCCTTTGCTATTAATATTGTTGCTGCTACTGTTCATTTTCTTATCTCATTGCTGTTTCCAGTAAATTGTTCTTATTTGAACATGTGATCTTTGCCTTTTGCACCTCCAATTGGAGGAGGGGGAGAGGGAGTGGTGTGTGGTGTGGAGAATCTCAGAGGGGACATTGAACTGGGGAGTATACCATTCCTAAACCATGACATATAAGATTTACCAATGCTTCTGCCACAGTCCTTGTCATATTCATTAATCCATGATGCTAAAAGCCTGGAGATTGATTCCTAGGGTCAGGGGAAGTTCACAGTGAAAACACAATGTCATTTTTTTGTAATTCAATAGTGAGAGAGAATAAATGTGAAACACTGAAGTGATGCTCTCCTTCAGAGACTCACTCTTCAGATAAGCTCTGCCTGCAGAGGGTTTTTATTTATCATAATAAAAATGGCAGATGATTAACATGTCTCCCAAAACCCAGGGTACACCCTCCAGCCATGTTGTGATTACAGAGCCAGCTCATCCTATGATGTCTTCTTCGCTGCTCAGCCAACAAATCTAAAGAAAAGTCCATTTAACAGGGCAACAATGCTCTGTATAGTCTGAAGGGCACTTCAGTGGTCCCAAAACTTGAGCAGATAGAAAGAAAAATATCTTAAACCAGAAACTGCTCTAATCTACAGCATCCATCTCCATTTTGTTCTTTCAACCCATTTCAGGCAGAGTTAAGAATTTATCTCATTCAATTCACTTCACTGTGATTTGCCTTTTTTTTTTTTTTTTTTTTTTCACTTTGGAAGCAATGCATCACTGCAGGTATTTTGCAATGCCCCCATAAACTTTAATCAAACATGTCATGTCCTTTTCAGGAAATATTGTCCATGAAAGTCATACAGGAGGAAACATTTTTAAAGCAATGGCTATTTCATCAGTCAGTCATGTGAATATGTAATGTTTCAAATGCCACAGAGATCTGCCAGCAAAGGCAGATACATTTTATTCCAGGTTCTGCCAGAGACCTCCTATGCATCACCCCATGCAGGATGCCTTACCTGGCCCTGCCTTGCTCTTCTCACCAGCTAAATGCTTCTCCTAGTCATCTTCCAGCTCCCTTAGGAGTGATTCAGAAATTACAAACTATTTGCAAAGTTGTCACAGAAGCACAAATATAGGTCTGAGGTGCACAGCTGTGTTTTTTACAATTCAGAGCAGACACTGGAAGTGGATAGGAGGCTGTTTTCTTCTGATAGATGAATGTAAGAGAAAATTAAAGTATATTGAGTTCATACCCTCCATGTCTGAGTGATTACTAAGTTATAAATGGTTTTCTGAAGATGACAACCAATTCAGACAAGTTTTTCAGATCCTGGTTATTTACAGTAGTGCCAAGCTACTAATGTTGTCAAGCTACTAATGCCAAATTGGACAAAGCTGTTACAAGTACTCTGGCACATCTCACTTGTCCTACGATCTCCTATTTATAGAAATTTTTATTTCCTTTCAAAATCCACATAGTTGAATTATTCTCTATAAAGCATCCATTATTTATTCAGGATTGAAATGTTCACTGTCTGTCTCAAGTAATTTCCAATTTGCTCCACCTACTGCAGGTATTGAATTGTACTACCCCACAGATGTAATATTGTACCAAGTCTGGTACAGGACTCACTGCAATAGCTGGAAAAATTCAGTCTCAGACTTCATAGACCTTGCTCCAGAACTGGCACAGAGCAGTATGTATACGCTCCTGCCTCCCATCCCACCCATTGCTCCTGGGCAAGGGCTACAGGGAGACCACAAGCTCCTTTGCAAGTTCACTGCTGCAGGCTTGTGGAGGTATTTTCTTTTTCCTTCACATTCTGTACTTCATCCCACTGTTGCACTTGGGAAAAGGCAGTGATCCCAAATTGCAGTCTTCCCTGTCTCTCAACTTTCACACCAGAGTACCCAGATGAACATTAGCATCTTCAGATGCAGAACCTTGGCCTCTTCTTCTGCAGAGGGATTAACACTGAGTAGCTGATTACAGAATTCAGCAATGACCTTTGCAATCTTTGTACTAATTTCTCAGCTGTTCTCTATGTAATGGAGTTGCACTTCAGCTTTTCTTAGGCCAACCCAGCTGTTGCTCCTCTTCTGTTGGCCTACTCCTCACAAGGGAGAAAAATTTTTCAAGCTAAGGTGTGTAAAGATTAAAAAGTCTCAAGACAAAAAATGGATCTTTTTCTCACGTTCATCCACAGTTCTCAAAAGGTGGTGTTTTTTTTTTTTTTTTGTTGTTTTTGTTGTTGTTGTTGTTTTTTTTTGACTTTTTTAATCCAGACACAAAATATTTCCATTTTCCTTAGTTGCCAGGATAAAAAGGAATTCTGATCACTGCATATTTTGCATATGATCTATATTCGATTTCACCTCCATACTTGGTTCTGAGCACTTCTTAAATTATATTTTAATTTTAAGCAGTGTTACTTCATTTATTAAGAACTAATGTTTACATGTATAAAAATCAAATAAAACTACTATTTTCTGACCAAGGGAACAAAAGAAAATATGTAGTATTACTTCTCTTCCTCAGTAAAAATCTTGTGAAATTCATCTTTATTTCTGTGTTATAAAAAGCATTTTGTAATTTTGTCTTTACAACTGGACTAGTCACCATAAAGCAATTTGGAATTGCTGCCTTGTTCCAGATAGAAATTTTTACACACAGTAGAAGGATACTGTCACTATACATCAGTTGCTACTTCCACCTCTTTTCCTGAATCCAAATATTGGACTGAAAAATTTTACTTATGCTTCGGAATCTAGATGGTATTCTTTACTGTAGGGTAATTTCGAAGCTATTGCATTCCAGGGAAGGCATTATCTGAAAATACAGCAAGGACTCTTTCTCCAAGAGCTTGTAGCTTTCCAATGTTAACAACTCTAACATCTTTTACTATAACCAGTTTTACCTCATCATCCTAAGTTTAACTTGAAATAAGAATACTGAGTGATGAGGTAAAGGAACATTTGAGATGGAATATGGAAAAGTCACCACTAGAAAAGTTATGTGATTTTTGAATATGCACAAGTACTTCTGCAGCATTTTATCAGAAACACATCTTGACTAGTCTCTATATATCAGAGTGCTCGGATTTCCAAAATGTTTCCATTTTCTGTGATTCAGTGTTCCAAGAATGTCTAAGCAGAATCACATGTGCCTAATTAATATTTTAAATGTCAGCAAAATTACAAAAATATTAATTAATTTAGATAGCACTAAGACAGAAATGTATTCTTGAAAATACCTATTTTGTACCTAAAAATGCCAGATGTACACAATATCTCATAGAAAACTACCTCTTTTATCCCTAAAAGACTCCTTTAAGGCAGAACAAATTATAAACCTGTTCTGTACTATTTCTTTCACAGGGGTTTTGCCGTCATGACGCTTTCTTTGTTGAACTACTGCAGTTTTTTTACAACTATTTTCTCTCACAGTAATAGTATAAAAATAAAATTGGGATGAAAAATTTTGGTTAAAAGCCGAGACAGTTATTCTGAGCTGTAGAGTAGGAGGAGACTAGTTCAACTACCTCCACTTGCTGTGGTCCCATTTACATTTCTTGTGTGAATCTCAGAAGTTAAATTTCTTAATCATCATGCTAAGAATTTTAATTTAAAAATATAGGAGACAGTAATACTCAGTTATATGTGCTACCAGCTATGCTCTTTTTTAGAAACAGGATAGGATTCCAGAAAGAGGAAACTACATCTTGTTCTTTTACTGACTGTAACAACATATTGAATTGAATTTCAGCCACTTCTAAGTAGATAAATTTTATGTTTATGCTCAACACAGTGTGTTTCAAAAGAAACATGAATAAAGATTAGGTAACTATGAGGATCTCTCAATCAGCTATTCTTCAATAACATTTTAAGACAACGGAACACTAATGTCAGTTTATCATAAACTTTGTTATCATAATCTAGTATGGTTTACCTTTAAGTTTGTTTACTGAAGCTTCTTCAAAAGTCCTAATTCACCTATTTGCATTGTGGATTTTTTCCAAACATGCACAGTGTATTAATGTTTATGTATCTTAAAATCCCAAAATAATTTCATATAAGTTTTCAGCTTGAAATAAGGCTACTAGCACACCCACTCTCATTTTGTGCTTTTGTATTCTGTAAAATCTACAGTTTAATGGCAGTTCAGTTACTGTAAAGTATTAATTAGGCAAAGGAGTCTGTGTTTTTCTTTCTTATCATGAGTGGTCCAGTAACATATTTCATTATGCATAGAGAGAAAGCACATACACTAAGTACATTTCATAATTTAAAAAAAACAGTATTTAAAAAGAAAGCCTGATGTGTAGGACTGTCCTGTTTGTACTTGCCTTGCAATCTTCCTATATCAGTGTCACATTCTTCATTATAAACAAAAGCCAATTAGAGAACTTGAAGCCTATATAGGAAAACAGGTCAATTTTTAAAGAAATTTTAAAGAACTATAACATTTCCATTATATTAATATTAATGTTTAATGAAATCAATCACTGATTGCTGCACCGAGCCAGCCAGCTT
>VXAU01000967.1:8465-42639 GCA_013399695.1 Formicarius rufipectus | reverse complement strand
CAAATAGAAGGATTAAACTTTCCTTGGCTTCCTGAGGAGAAATGATTTAGTAGTTAAAACACAAGCCTGAAAGTCTGGAGCTCTTTAATCTGCTCTCATCTCTGATGATTATTTGCTGCACAACCCCAGGCACAGAATGCTCTGGGCCTCAGGATTTAATTTAATAAAAATTGGAAAATTTCTGTTGTGAGCAAGTGACCCATCATGCTGCCCAGAGCCACCCACCCCCAGGACACCAACCCTGAATGACTATTGCTGCTGGGATGAAGCCATTTCCCAAATGAATACATAAATCGTACCAAATTTATCTTGTACAACCAATGAGATAGCCTCACTGGTTTCCAATTCAAAGAGAAAATGAGTTTAAAACTGCTTTTATATGACTCAACTATATCCTGGGCTGCATCAAAAGCAGAGTGGACAGCAAGTCAAGGGAGGTGATTCTGCCCCTTTGCTCTGGTGAGACCCCACCTGGAATGCTGCATCCAGCTCTGGGGTCCTCAGCACAGGAAGGACATGGACCTGTTGGATCAAGTCCAGAGGAGGGCACTCAGATGATTAGAGGGATGGAACACCTCTCCTACAGGGTAAGGCTGAGAGAATTGGGTTTGTTCAGCCTGGAAAAGCAAAGGCTTAGGAATGACCTAATTGCAGCCTCCAGTACTGAACGGAGCTGACAAGAAAGATGGAGAAAAGCATATAGTGACAAGACAAGGGGGAATGGATTCGAATTAAAAGAGTGTAGATTTAGATTAGATATTAGGAAGAAGTTCTTTGCCCTAAGGGTGGTGAATTGCTGGCACAGGTTGCCCAGAAAAGTTGGGGATGTCCCATCCCTAGAGGTGTTAAGGCCTGGCTAAACAGAGCATTGAGTAACCTGGTCTAGTGAAAAGTCTCCTTGTCCATGGCAGGGGTTTTGAAACAAGCTGATCTTTGAGGTCCCTTCCAACTCAAACCATTCTATGACTGTGATCTGAGACTGACATTCAGGTACTCAGGACAAAACTGCAGGAAAAATAAATCCTCGCAGTAGCTGATAAATTACCTGAATGATTCATGTATATCAGATCTCTTTTAAAAAGTGCTTTGTGGAATTATACTTAATTTTGCAGGAAAATTTTAAGATCATTATTTTGGTTATTTTTCACTCAATAATAGGGGAAAAGTTCTTCACATACCAAACTTATCAGGAAGTTCCTCATATGGGGAACTCCATAAAAAAACCCACCATAATCATGTTTTCATATAACATACAGGGAAGAAGACTATATAAGTGCTTGCAATAATCATAATGTATAAAATAGGACACAATATTCCCTGTATTACACTGGAAGGCAGGAAAACTATATTTTCTGATCCCAGTAAGAGATTGACTCTTCTGCCATTACAGAATCCAATTGCTTTGTCTACTTTGGCTACATGACAAGACTGAAAACTCAATTCTTCTCTTATATTTGGGCTAGTTTGCTAAGGGTTTATTCATATTGATTAGTTATGATATCTTGAAGCTAAACTACAACAAGAAGAACTATTTCTTCCTTCCATACTGGCATTATATAGAATGCCTACCAGGGAAAAAATTCTGTTGGTGTAGGGGGCAGGAAATGACATCACCTCCTACACCCCTCTAGGGTCTAAATAAGGAATTATTTTTGTTTAGAATTGTTTCTTTTCTCATGCCCTTTCCTCTTGTGCCTTATGTTAATTAACCCTATAAACAAAAAAGCAGAGGAGAGAAATAATTAGGAAGGTCCTTTCTTACCGTATACGATAGGTATTCTCACCAACAGTTGCAGATCAGAAAGCAGCAGGGACCTGATTAGAGACAGTTTTATTCTCTCATTTTCCCCTCCTTTGTGATGCCTTGAGCCAAAATTGAATTACAAAGGACCAAACACATTAGCTAAACCTCCTCCTACAAGCAATATTGCATCAGCCTGAGTCACCAGAGGACAGTGGTAAATGCTGCCTGTACACATTCTTCTGCATTTGTTCCACACAGTTAATTCTAGGATTTACCTTATTCAGAAGGACTCTTACACATTTCTTCCCTTTTCTATAAAAAGCAAAATACCCCCCAAACCCAGACTTCCTGTTACAAGCACTACTGGTAGAGATATTAGAGCATGCTAAGCTATATAGTCCAGATAAATGCATGCAAGAGATGTCAAACTAAAGGCTTTTGGGGTTGTAGTGGTTTTCACCCAGTGTCCACCCAAACCTTCAGGCCCCCCCTTTCTCAGAGGGAAAGGAAAAAGGAGAAAAGGTAAAAAAACAGCTGAGAGATAAATGGCAAAACAACCTCAGAGTAGTTAAATACTTAAATTTATTACTAACAAGATAAGAACTAAAATTAAAAGTAAGAAATAAATCAGACTTGAGAACAACCCTGTCCTCCCTCCAGCAGTTCGAGAGAGCAGGGAATGGGAGTTTCGCAGGTGGTCGTTGTTGCTGCCATTGGTCTTGTCCTGTGGGTCACTCCATGGGGGGCAGTCGGGTCTCTGCACCCCGATGGTCTCCGTGGGCTGCAGGGGGACAACTATCTCCACCATGGTCTTCACCACGGTCTGCAAGGGGGCCTCAGCTCTGAGTCTTTGTCCTGCTCCTGGGGGGTCCCTCCCATGGGGGACAGTCCTCGATAGACTGTCCAATGTGAGTCCACCCCCCAGGTAACACTTCTACCAGGGGGAAAAAACCTGTTCCAGGTGGGTCTCCTTCTCCAGGAGTCATGGCTGGTCTCTTTCAGGATCTTGCTCCATCCTGGGTCTCCCACAGGGCAACAGCTCCTTTGGGCATCCACCTGCTCCAGCATGGGCTGCAAGGGGGGTCTCCGCACCCCGAAAGATCTCCACAGGCTTCAGGGAAGGGTGGGGGAAATAGCTTTCAGTCCTTATCCACCCACCCCTGCTCCAGCATGGGGTCCCTCCTTCACCTCCTCCTACTCTTCCAACCTTGGTCTCTCTCTCTGTCTGGGTTGTTATGTCAATGCTGGAATTTTCAACTGCACAAACACTCCAATTCTTTAATATGTATCACAGAGGCGTAACTATGATTAGCTCAACAGGACGGGAGAAGCTACTAGCAGCTTCTAACAGAAACTATCCTGGAAGCCCCCCCCTTCTACTAAAATTCAGCTACAGAAACCCATGACAGGGGTAATAGTTAATTTTATAACCCAGCCTCCCAAAGTCTTATGCTGTATCAGAAAAACAACAGCAATGCACAAGAGACGCCATAATGCCCCTTTTTATGCTGGGATGGGCAGAGTTACTTCTCCATTTTTTTAAGGAAGGCACATAGAGCCAGCAATACACCTACACCTGCCATGTGATTTGAAGATAGCTGTAGAAAAACTTCATTAGAACTCCCTGACATCGAAGCAGCAATATCCCAGACTCCTATGCATGTATTTACTGCAATTTGCTTTTTTAAAGATTATCTTAAAAGTTCCACTAAACACAAAAATTAAATGTGATTAAATGGGGAGTTTTGTACAATGAGGTAGTTTATTTTGTTATGCTGAGTAATAGATGGGAGAAAGAGCTTTTACTCTTTTTTTACATTCAACATTATACATGCAAAATTTTGTATTTTACAACCATATCTGATATTGCTTCTCTCACTATAGGCATCATCTGTCAGAAAATTACAATATTGTACACTACAAAACTTATGCAAACCAAGAGGACAACTGCAGGACTGCAAAGGAAAATGAGTCCCACCTCAACTCTTCCATCAGGATTATAAAGCAGCATGTTTGTCAGACAGGTTTCTGGCACAGCTTTGCAAAGAACAAAAACATGCTTATGCATCCAGGTTTTTTACACACCTGAAAGACAGCCTTCTTCACTTGGTTTCCTACAGCTCTAACAATTTTAGTAATAAAACATGAGCCCCTTCATTTATTTAGAAAAATGATACTGAAGTTTCCAGGGTATTCATCACAGCTACATCTTCAAACTCAGATACTTTATTTTCATAAATAGCCAATTTCAACATCACTATTAATGTCACTCCTTCAACTCAGCCCTTTAAGAAATACTGTGCTACTTTAGTGTGGTGGTTTTCACCCAGTGTCCATCCAAACATCCAGGCTCCCCATTTCCCAGAGGGAAAGGAAAAGGAGAAAAGGCAAAAAAAAACCCAGCTGAGAGATAATGGCAAAGCAAACTCAGAGTGACTAAATACTTAAATTTATTACTAACAAGATAAAAATTAAAAGTAATAAAATTAAAAAGTAAGAAANAGACAGTCCTCCATAGACTTCTCCAACGTGACTTCACCCCCCGGGGCAACACTTCTACTGGGGGAAAAGCCTGCTCCAGCATGGGTCTCCTTCTCCAAGAGTCATGGCTGCAACTCTCTTCCAGGATCTTGCTCCATCATGGGCCTCTCACAGGACAACAGCTCCTTCCTGCATCCACCTGTTCCTCCATGGACTGCAGTGGGGTCTCTGTACCCTGATGGATCTCCATGGGCTGCAGGGGCGGGGAATAGCTTTCAGTCCTTCCCCCCAACCTGCTCCAGCGTGGGGTTCCTCCTTCTCCTCCTGCTCTGACCTTGATCTCTCTGTGTTGTTACCTCATGGCTGGAATTTCCAACTGTGCAACACTCCTTAATTCTTAAATATGTTATCACAGAGGCGTGACTATGATTCTTAATTGGCTCAACTTTGGCCACCAGCAGGCAGTCCTTCCTGGACCTGGATGTCGTTGGCTCCACAGGGCAGGGGAAGCTTCTGGCAGCTTCTAACAGAAACCATCCTGGAAGCCCTCCCTTCTACTAAAACTCAGCTACAGAAACTTATGACATTTAGAAAAACAGGAAACAAATGAACAAAAAAACCCCCAGGGTACAAGAAAGAAGTAATTGTGATAATTAAACACAGTAAAGTAGTTTAGCAAATTTAAGCCATCTGGTGATCCACAGAAAAACACTGAGGCTGAGAAAGTATCCCCCTCCTTTTTTCAGAAATGACAGGTTGCTTTGAATGCCACACTTTTAAATACAGTGGTAAGGTTTCCAGCTCCATCTCTGTTGTAGCTATACATGAAACACATTTTGGGATATATCTGCTATTTACAGAGAATTGCCTTAAATGCCTTACAATTAGAAAGTTCAAAAGTGCATAGACGTTCTACATATAATTGTACCCTCATCCACTCACAAAAAACATGGCTGTACAACATCATTAACTTGTTCTGAGCCTAAGCTTTTCTTCCTAGGAACTGCAATTATTTGTATTTCAAGGTTTTTCATAAATCAAGATCTGAAAATATTCATATCACACTCAGACATGATCAGTTGAACTAGAATTTTAGGTACCAGTCAGCCAACTGGTTCATTACACTACTGCCCTAATCACAGACAAGTACAAGAGGAAGATACCTTCATGTAAGAGCGTGTTTCTGAACATCATTACAGACTTCTTAAAGCAGTTCCTGATATTGCCAAGGGTGTTATATTCCAGACACACTGCCGAGTCTTGTTTAAAAAAACCAAAAACCTACAACAGTATTTACATGACTATACAGTCTTCTTGTTTCCCTTTTCATTTCTTCCTTTCCAAAGAGCCAGCTGAGCAAACAAACCTGCTTCTGGTAATGCAACAGTAGCAAATAGATGGACAGTGCTCTACAAACAAAATATTTTACTTCTGAAGGTATCTGAACACAGTAGTGGCTCAGGGCACAGGTGATTTGGGCAGCAATTGTTCTTTTCTGCTTTGAATAATACATGTGAATAAACATCCCCTCTTCTCTATTATTCTTTCAAAGACTAAAGCATGATGTTAGCCCTTCCTCTGAAGAATAAAGTCAGACCAAAAGGAGGTAAACTTGCAGGGATAGCTGTAGAAAACCATTCTCATAGAATAACCCCATTGCTGCATAAATTAGTTATGAAATAATTGTGGAGTGTGAATAATCAAACTGAACTAAAGCACCTTAATTTTTTTTTTTAATTTTCCCAGTTATTCATAATTACAAAAAAACAAAACTCACAATGCAACCCAAAAACAAAAAAAAAAAAAAAGAATGTGTGTACCATGCATGGAGTAATATTTGAAACAAGCAAATGAGTTTAACTTTACCAACTCCAGCAATGCAGTGATGTTTCAAAAAGGCAGGATATAGATTTTAATATTAATCAATTTTTTCCTGTAACTTCTGTTGATGAATTCCTGACAAGGTCATATTTAAAGGAAGATTTGTGGTTAGGAAAAATTGTCTGTGTCTTCCATATGCACATAAACAGCCTAGTAATGAAAGAGCGAGAAACAGCAGTGACATTAAGAAGTCCTATGATATTATTTATAAAACAGACAGGTGTGCAATTATAACTACAGCAATTTCAGTTGCTACAGTGTTCAGGTATGCCTGCACAATCATCCATTTAATACTTAGCCAACAGAAATCCAGTGACATTACAGATTGGCTTCTTATAGAAATAAGTATTTTATCAGCATGTATTCACAGTTTTCTTAATTTATGTCTTTCAAGCACAGGCTGTCTTAAAAATATGGGGTATTAGATATTCTGAATCCCAGCACAACCAAAACATGATTTCTAGAACTTCACCCAGTATTTTTTACAGCATGCCCTAATTTCTGAAATAAATAATATTATTCTTAAGCACCTTAGATATTGATTTAAAAGTTATGAGAATCAGAAAGCTTATGATTCTAGCAGTCTCCCTGTAAGCTCTTGTTTCTATTAAATCCATTACTGTTTCCATAGGTGAATCTCCAAGATGAAAATGAGTTGCAAGACAGTAAATTTGTGAGTCAACACAATAACATAAACAATTTTTTAGCATTCATTTCAGTATTTTCATTTGACAAAAATTTCTGAAAAAATTGTTAAGAACCTACTTAATATATATTATTTATCTGTATAGTATATTTCCCTACCTCACCTTGTCGGTTGTCTTCTATTCCTGTTCTATAGAAAAAACCTGTAATTGTAATTGAATGCACAAAAATTCCCAGCCACTCAATATAAACTAATCCAAATAGAATACAGTGTCATGCATCCTCTGGATAGATTTGGTTAGGTGCACGGACTCTTTCAGATATGATCCATACAAAGAGAAAGAAGATGCTGAACTGTTGGATGCTCTTCCTGAGCCAAAGCAGAAAGATAAATGTGCTGCAGCCTGTTTCAAAATTGTTTTATGACTCTGATACTTCTGAGTCAGAGCCTGTTCTTGCAGAGCAAAGCAGATTTTGACAAAACTGTATCTCTTTGTGCTGTAATAATGTATCAAATTTTTCCAAGTTCATTGAAAACCATTTGGGGCGAGTCATTGCACAAATCAAAAATGCAGAACTAAAGAACTCAAATTGGGCAAAAAAATCTCTAATTTTACCTTGAAGTATCCTCCTCTGTAATCTACACTCTTTTACAACAGACAAACATACACAGGGAAACTTTAAACATCAAGTATGACCGGAATCACTATTAGTTGTAACTGGATTTCTCCTTTGTTAGGCAATAAACAACTTGGTGTTTAACCATTTCATTTACATGCAGGAGCCATTTGCAGACTCCAGAAGTTCAAAAAGATGTTTCTGAAATACACAGCAGCAAAATAAGACATTCTGTATTCTGCAAAAATACAGCGTGTCAAATATAAGGAAGCCTGGGGAGCTGGTAAGGGTCATGAATATTTCTACAAATTTTTGCAAATAGAAGAGTGACTTACTGTGATGCGTTGCCAATGGACTCTAGCCTATGCTATTATTTACCTTCAGAAGATCTTGACTTCCAAGGAATTTTTGTGGTATTTAATTATACATGAATTTGCATGAGTAAGTATCCCTTAATTTTATTTTTTTTTAAACACCCAAACATTATACTTTGACTTTAAGACCGTTTCAATAAAATACTGGTTTGTTTATATTATTCCAAAGACTAACTGCAAGTTATTCAAATCCTTGATTACCTCCAAGTACAGAGAAGTGTGTTCTTAACAAAAGTTTTGTGCAGATAATAATATGCACATTTTATAATACTTTTCAAGACACATATGAAATGTTTTCCAGAGAAAGCTTGCTCAGCTGTCCTGGTTAGCTAAATGCACATGACCCAGGTAGTATTCCCCTGTAGGAAAGGACATATGGATCACATGAACCCAGCTTCACTTAAAAAAACTGAGTATTTATAGGTGTCATATGAAAATGTCATTCTAAGGCTTTTTAAACATCACTTTACATAATACCTAATGTGAGATTGCACCAGAGACGGAAAGACAAGCCAGGACCTAGTAACAGAAAGCAGCATTACAAAGTGTACAGATGTCACAACTAGGAACTTTGTGAAATTTTTGCCACTGTCTCAGTTACACACCAGAGCTCCAGTATAATTTATTTTCTTGCCTTGAATAGGAAAATTAGAACACTGTAAACACCAGAAATGAATGTTTTTATCGGGACTGTTTGTTTCACTGCTGAATCGAAGCTCTGCAAATCAGCTTGAAGAAGTGTGTTTAGCTGGTAACATGCATCAGGAGACATAAGCCGTCACTTTTTATAAAAAGCTTACACACGCAAATTTAAGTTATATAAACTGGTTGCGGAAGTATTTTGGAATAAGGTTTCTCCTCTATTGTCCAGAATCTAAGTTATATATTGCGTTTTTTCTACTGTTGTTTTTGTCCAGTTGCTTCATTAAATATCAGGAAGCTTCACATTGCCTCAGGAAAATAAAAAAACCCAACCCAACCAACCAAAAAACCACCTTAAAACAAGTATTTAAGTGTTAGGCAAAAGAACATTGGGGCAGAGAAATGTCTAAATGAATTCACTTTTGTGTAATCTCTTATTTAGAGGGCAAGAAGAGTAACACTACTCAAAACCTTCCCATTTGGCTTATGGTGTCTTAGAGTGGCTTTGGAAAGAGTAGATGAAATAGAGTGCATGTTATTTTCTGTACGGAAAGTTACAAACGTGAACTGCTGTGGGATGAGACAGAAAAAAATTTAGATACATGGCACTCCAAATTTTCAAACAGCACTCAGCTGTAGAGCGAGATTTTATTTCCCTTCTCTACAGTTCACATGCACTACACATAATGCATTCATATTAATTTTTCTTAAGACACAAATAATTCATTATACCTCAGCCAGTTCAGGACTAAATCTTACTAGAAATAAAAAACGTTTCAGAGAAGGAATTCCACTATTTATTTTTTTTCAATATATTTTCAAGTCTTACATTTGACTGTAAGTCTTACACTTACATTTCCATTCCTTCACATTTATATCTCATGCAAAGATGAGGGAAAAACAAAAGTAACATTTTAAACCTTCATATGTTTGTATTTGTCCAGGCACTCCACACTGACATTATTTTTAATAGTACTTGAACATATAATTACCATAATGATCACAGATTGGAGCTAGAAGCTTACAAAGTACAGGAAAACATAATATAGAATTATGGTGCGCAGAAAAGCTTCTCCTGAAGCAAGTAAGAAGCTGGCAGACAGTTTTTATAATTTCTCTTTGCCATGTCACTTGGATAGAGATGAAGACTATTGGTTCACAATAATTGTATTTCAGTTCACAATTGATAGTTGCATAGATACCTTAGATTTGCATCAGGCTACAGAAAACACTACACCAATATACACTCTCCTCTGCTTAGCAGATATTTTGGTCAAAAATAAGGACCTACACTGTGCTTGAACAGAAGTTTGCTGAACTGGCTTTGCTCATTTGTACTGTGCTCTTAGTGCAAACAGTAGACAGAGGAGGATTCTAAAAGTCACTAAAAGCCCTGAATTCCTCGGGTCAGCTGCATGTCCTGTATCACTGTAATATCTATCCTACACTCTACTAGAGAGTTAAGACTTTCAAAAGCACTAAGAATGTATTTAAAAAATAAAATACACACAGAAAGAGATATATGGACAGAGATTATTTACAAAAATATGTTGAATAAAATAATTGTGACTTCCAAGGTGTGGACATTCTCCTAATTTCCAGAAGGGAAAGTGAAATGTCTTTATTAATTTAGAGATTAGATGCTTCTGCACACTCGTCAGAAAAAATTATTATCTTGATACATCAAAGATAAGTTTTGAGTTATATCTTACACTCAGAAGCTCAAATAAGCAAGTTAACAAAACTGTAGTAAAACTTCAGGTTAATGATAGCAGTATTCAGTAAAATTTAGGTTAAGGAGACTTCTAGCTTCCTGATGCACACAATTTGTTCTCTGTGATTTAAGGAACTTGAGCTGTAAATATAGAATATTTGAGGAAAATCTTAGTTCAATATCAAAGCTAATTCCTGTACCAAAATAATGGAAAAAACAAGATCATTTCATCATCTGATGAATATGAGTAATATGATAATTCTTCTCTCCGTGTATAAAACCCTATCAAGTTTTCTTCTGAAGTTAAAGATGAAAGATGTAACACATGCCTACTCACCAGCAAGGCTCAATTATGAAAATTGGATCATAAACCACAGTGCCAAGTTTGCCCTCTTTCAAAATTCATTAGAAAACCCTTTTTATTTCCCCTCCCCCCGATGTTAACAGACAAAGAAATATTTCCTTCACAACATACTCCCATTCCCTATTAAAATGGATATAATTTTTCCTCTCTCTCTTTAGTGAAAAATGTTGTTCTCTGACAATCTTTGTAAATATCTCATGTATAATGGAATTTCCTACAAATCAGTCTTGATACTTTGCAATCACAGTAGTTAATACTGGAAAGTCTTGTTCATGACACTCATGCTGTTGTCCTCAATCTTGTTGCAGGCTTAGGCTATGTTTGCATTAGCCAGATATTTATCAAAATTCTTTTGATCCAAAGTTCCTTTTCTGTGAAGCAAAGAACATACCATAACAGATAGAATAAGACACAGCACCAATCTAGCCACAGATACACAGGACTCATAGATTTTTTCCTCACTGTGAGCAAATTTCTTCCAATAAACTCAGATCTATTACTTCCAGGACCCCAACTCCTTATATCCCTTATTATCTATTTCTACATACTACATTATAAATGTATTTTTACTGTAAAATGCTCCTAAAGTACATGTTCCCTTCACAATTCCAACAACCACAAATCCAAACACCTACAGATGGAACTCTAAAATCAATTCTGTCTTAAAAAAATCCCAAAAAATCCAAAAGAGCATGCCCTCAATTAGAGCTTTTTTTTTTTTTCTTTTTTTTTTTTTTTTAAAGCTGAGCACTGAGAATCTGTAGCATTTGGCTATCAGCCTCAGAAAAGCAATCTGTTCAAAGATTTATCCTTCCTGCTTCCAAGCAGACCAGAAATACACACAATCTGCTTTGTGGTATTTCAGTGTTTCTAGACTCCGATATCTGACAGGACATCCGTATATTGAGGCATGGTACAACTGGTCTTCAGAAAGTATAGTTGAATAAATTTACACATTGGTTTAATAGAAGAAAAGATGCAAAACAAAGAAAAAATTCATCACCAAGGGATGACTTATAAAAACCCTGTTCTTGCAAAGTTGAAAGCAATACTCAATACTTTTCAATACTCAAGCAATACTTGAAAGCAATAAAATTTCCTTCTAAATAATAGGAAATAAGCCTTAGAGCTGGAGACCATTTGCAACCTCAACTGATATGATTGCTCCAGCTCTTGAACACATGGAAATAATTTCAAAGTTTAATGAACTGTTCATTCCACAGAAGATTTGAAATATTTTCTGGCAGAAATTGCCTTGCTAATGGAAATACTGGACTTTGTCTTTTAAAGGCAGCAAGGACAAGGCAAATGAACTATGTAACATTATGGCTGAGGTAGGGAATCTCCAAAGCGATGATATTTTGACAGCTTTGAAAATGCGACAGATTAGCTAGGTACTGCATGATTAAATTATGTCATGCCAAAATTATCACTACTACAGCACTAGAAAGCCCTGGGAATATGGTCTCTTAGCAAAATTATCAAAACACCTATAACATGAAATAGTTAATTTGCTTATAGATGAAGTAGCAACAACTGGCCAAAGATAAGGGTTAAACTATCAGCACTTGCAATCCTTCAACTTGCAATTGATTTGATCTCAGGACAGCTTCAAATACCTGAGCTGTCCAGGTCTCATAGCCAGGGCCAAGAAGCACAAGCTAAATGCTCTTTGTGCTCCCCCCACATCACCATAAATTTGGTCTAAAATTGCAAAGAACATTCTAATATCACACTCTTGCAAACACCCAGGACTTACAGTTCAAGTACAACAGACATTATCATTGAGCAACCTGATCTAGTGGAAGGTGTCACTGACAGGAGGATGGAACTAGATCACCTTTAAAGGTCCCTTCCAACCCAAAGCATTCTATGATTGTGTTAGATACAGGCATCTGAATGATGTCAGGCATATAAAGACCACACTTCATTTTTTCTCTCAAAAGAAAATTCCTCCCTTTTTGATCACGAAGTACGAATCCTCCATCAAAGAAACAGCAAACTCAAAGATTTGTTGTATGAGTATATTCATCCAGAACCAAGCCAAAGCCTTCCTTCCCAACACAGTTCCTTGACTGATTCCAGAAAATCACAGAAATGCAGAATATCCTAGGTCAGAAGGGACCCACAAATATCATTAAACATCAACTCCTGACCCTGAACAGGACAACCACAGGAATCATATCATGAATGACTGCCAATATGGGATTCCATAAAGAGACTTGCAGCCTCACACGTCTGACACTTTTCTTTTTCTGGAAGTGGTAGATAAGCTTGTGCAGCCTCCAATATTATTGAACATTCACAGGCAGCACTTTGGGAAATGTCTTTTTGCGGCCCTTATTTCATGAAGGCAATTTCTCTCTGGCATAGAGCTGCCCGGTTTCAGAGAATGCTATAGAAACATGTCTGCTCTTTGACTGACTTTGTCAGAGAGGCTAACACATTTAGTTTTGAAACCTGCAAATATTTCACAGCCTTTGGAACAGACAAGCTGTCAGATTTCCTTTGGGAGGAAGAAATGAGGGAATGCATATCCACTGAATGAAAATAACTCATACAGAGCTGAATCCAGCCTCAAATAAGCAAATCTTGCACTGAATGAGTGCTACAGGTCTCGCCTTACTGATTTTAGCTGAAAAACAATTCCAGGACTTTGTCTTTACATTTACACATAAGACAATTTTATAGGATTTACTTGCCTAAATCCTGTAAAAGACTGAAAATTTGCATGAGCACAAGATGCATACAGAACATTCTCAGGACCTGCAAAATTAACTCAGCAGGCACACAACTGTCACACAGACCAGCAACAAATGCAAGCTCATATTGTTCAATGCAACAGCAGCATCATTCAAAAAACTAACTTGCAGTGGAGCAAAACACCACAGAACTTTGTGGTTATATTAGTTCTGACTTTTGATTACAAAACATGTTTCTGTTACCTGTAACTCTGTCAAGCTAAAGTTTATCAGCATGAGGAAGCACCCTGACATGGGTGCTTTAGGGTGTTTTTTTGGTTTTTTTTAGAGAACCAACCGAACTATTACACTGGATTCATAGAAGAGGTGGGGTATATCTACACCATACATAGGCATGAAAAAATAATTTCAGCAGGTGTTTTAGTGAAATATTTCAAAAAGCAAGTCTCCACTTTCATTGTAAGGGTCACCTTTCTTGTCCAGGAATTGTTTTATGGCGAATATTCTTTAAGAAGGAAAAAAAAATCCACAAAGATAACCAAGAAATGAGCTGCTGAATGAAATAAGCTTACCACAGTCTCTCAAAAACCATACGCTAGTGAACAATTCCTGCATTGTTAATAAAACCATATCAGTACCAAACGTTTAAACTAACTATGCCCTAACACATGAGGGAAGGAGTCCAGCAGCTGTCAGGCACAGAGTTTTGTAGGAAAGAGACTATTCCAAGGGCTTCTGTTCGACACAGGGAGAGAAATAAATTTTTTTCTCATCATATAAAAGTTATAATAGTGGAGGCTTGAATAAAGCAGGAACAGCTACAGAAGAAACTGATGAATCAGGAGACA
Organism: Formicarius rufipectus; assembly: GCA_013399695.1. NCBI lineage: Eukaryota > Metazoa > Chordata > Aves > Passeriformes > Formicariidae > Formicarius > Formicarius rufipectus. The sequence continues at coordinate 28,626 of VXAU01000967.1, read as the reverse complement.
GACCTGCCACTGGGGCTGTAGATTTAAAAAATATGCACGGGGTAAAAATTTGCCGTAGTGGAATATTAGTTGCATATTGATACAGCAAGTGCAATCAGCCAGCCATGTGTGAGAAGCAAGGGCTAATGGGTACCATCCAGGGAACTCCCAGAGACACCGGAAGAGAGTTTTTATCTATTGCTGCCCTCTGCTGGGGGAGAGCAAAAGAAGATCACAGTAGAAGGCCAAAATATTCTATCTGAAATACTAAATCCTATGCAAATGTCTTGCCTTCTGTAGCCACAGGTGATTTCCATTAAAATGAAGAGGAATTATTCAATTATAAAGCAATGTAGTCCACTTGGTTGACTGCCCCAATGTAGGTTTGAGTATGAAATACTAAATACTCCGAAAAGGATAAATTCTTGGCTCAAGGAAGCTTGGAGTACTTGATATTATTCAAATTACTGGTCAGATGATACACATGTCTGCAGGCATGTTCATCCAGTGTTAGAGCTGTAACCTATAGTGTACAGCTCTTGAACCTTCTTTCAAAATCTGAAGACTTGCACAGAGGACTATGTCCTCCCTTCCCTATAGTGGTAGAATTGCCAAAATAAGAACAAGGGAGAAAAGGTCAGTCTAAGAGACACCAAACTCTGCCTGTCTCCAGGGTTTGAAAGGATGCAGGTGCTAAAGAGAGTCACTTAATGAAGGTATTAAGCATTCCTATATTGTAGTATACAGTGCTAAAAAAGAGAAAAGAGATAAATATCATTGTTCTAAATCAATGCATAATTTAAAGAGGATTCACATTTTTATCTGAGCACAATATTTACATTGCTAGTAAGTGTATTTTCTCGACAGAGGTCTGATTGTAAGCCCTGATCTGATTCAACCTGCAATCACTGGGGCTATTCCCAGGCTAAAACATTATGAAGGAAGATGCACTGGAAGGAGTAATTGAAATAAGATACAAAATACCTACTTTTGAGTTAGAAAGGCTACATTATACTTTCAAGAAGTACTAGGTTTGAAAAGGAAGTGCTGCTATGGATGAAAAGATGAAAAGATTCCATGTAGCTTTCCCTGGCCTCTAGATTACACCAAGCCCCTTGCAGCTTTTCTGGGCAAAAGAAACAACCTTCTTAATGATGAAAGCATAACAGAATTCAGGATTTGTTTCAGTACAATGAGCATGAATGATGTTGACTTGGAATCTTAAAATCACTTTTATGTTTTAGAGCCTTATAACATCTGGCTGAGGTGGCCATGTACTTCAGAAACACTCACACCTGAAATGAGGGCCTTGGGCACTCATGGACATCTTGCCCTCATTAGCTCAGTCAGCAATCCACACACTACACTAATTTTTCGTTTGGCATGAAAAATTAGCATAGCATCCAACCTGAGAAATACTTCTAATTGCAAACAATAAACTTCTGAGAAACAAATCAATATTAGATTAGCTATAAGGTCAGTGAAAATCTGTGAAGGACATAAAACAACGCCACAGAGCAGGTTACAGAAGACAAGGTCAGAACATCATATTAAAGGCACATTGCTCAAAACTAAAAATGAAAATGTCTCTTTTATTAAAGGTTAATATATATCTGGTTTGAAACATGAGCTTGAAAAACACTGTTCACACCTGGGTACAAAGTATTTTGCATTGAGAACATTCAAAACAACCAAGAGAAATTAGGTTGAGAAAAAGAAGCAGTAGTGAAATTAATCTGAAAATTTCTAACATTGGTTTATTTTAATTTTTTAATCAATGGATAGGATTGGTATGTTTTTTTAATTTACTAGTCAAAATTAAATAGCGTACTGATCACTTCTCAGGTCTCCTTAACAAGAATACTCCAATATTGAAAGACAACTGGATGTCCCCTTTTAATATTTTGATCTTCAAAAACATTTGCTCACTATTTTGTGTGCTAAATCAGGGCATCTCAGGTACAAAAGATGCTTACAAACATCCAAAAACAAGATCAAATCCAGTCAGGATAAAAGAAATTGAAAGAATATTCTCAGTTCCAGAGGTCTCTCACAGTGGTGATAAAGCAACTAGAAGATGTTGCATTTATGAAAGATTACAAGTGTTTAATATGCAGAAGAATTTCCGCAAGTGCCTCCCCACTGGATGCACAGTGATGAAGGTGGAGACAGAGACCAAGAAGACTTGGTCTATGAATAAAACAGTAGAGTCCTATGCTAGGATGCTGACAGGGCACACAGAAGCCCAGGCCAGTGCTCTGCCCAGGTTCACAGGCATGAGAGCCCACAATAAAATTCAGGTTAGCCCTCTCATTCCCTCACCATACACCTCACTGGCTAACAATAAAGCACAAGCCTATCTGGCTGTAGTACATTATTGTGTAATTATCCCACACACGCCAACTCTGTAACAAATTATTCTCCAACAGTACTGATTGGTTGGGTCCATGGACTAAACTCCAATAACATACAAATAAACAGAACCCTCTTTCAACAGAAAAATCCTCTGTATTAAACACATAGCCCAAATTCTCCCTAAGACTATGTACTTAATTTGGCTTCTAGTCCTCCCATTTTCATGAATATTCAGTTCAGCTTCTCAATAAGGCTCAGCGTGCTGCTGGAGTCCTGTAGATTTACTATGCAATGAACAAATGAGAGGCAGTGGCATTAGATATTGATCCAGGCCTACAGGTACTGACAATCATCTGGTACAAGCCCCAGCTGGAGCCCTGCTCTCTCAAGTATGCCGTCAGCACAAGCTTCCTTCACAAGGCCATTTTGACCAGCGAAAATCTGAATGCCATAAAACCCTACCTCTTCATTCCAAGACTGACACTTCCCAGTGTTGAAAACTATTTCCTTTACCCAGGAATGTTTCCAGAGATATTCCAGAGAACAGTGAGCTATTAGTAGAGACTATTCTTATTTATTGGATCTTTATTGTCTAATAAGGAAAGAGCAGCATGGCAGCACACAGGGCAGCTGTGCACATCCTGCTATTCTGACACAATCATATATTACAGATGCTGCAATTCCACACAAGCTGAATATTCAACCTTTACTACTTCTGGCTTTTTAATAATAGATGACTTTCAGATAACCATTGTTATCTCCAGTTTAACATCTCAAACTTGGTAATAAGAACTGGGAAGAATTTGTTTTGAAAAGACTCACTATAATAAAAATTATTCAATGGAGGTCCACAGCTGCAGCCTGTCATGCATGTTGAAGTCATTACATACTCATCATTACTCTGAACACTGTATTCAACTACAATCAGCCTTTACACAGCATAAGGACTATAATTATAAAGTGATTTGGACATCAGAAATGGCATTGCAATACCTCACTTAAAAAGGCCCACCCTGAAAATAGGGTGCTAAGCCTTGTGTTTAGCAGAGAGACAGTAAGTTAGGCAGCAAAGCAGACTTTGCCAAGGAGAAAGCTTATCTGGCAAGAGACTTACCTGACAAAAATAAGGATTCTATGTACATTGAATTCTGCCCTCTGGCATTTCAGCACTTTACTCTTGGCTTTTCCTTGCACCAAAGATCTGAAACTCTTTCACAAAAGTTTGGAATTATGACTTTTCTCCTGAAGGGAGTAAAGGAAGAAAGGGTAGAGGCGCAATGGATTGTTAAATAGTTAAGCATCATGCAACTTTTCACTAAGCGTGGGCCCGGACTGAGGCATGTGTCAGGTTGTGGAGGACTGAAGCATGATTCAGCTTCTTCCTATTTAAAACACTTCCAACTTCTCAAGACTATTTTCTGCCACCAGGACTCTGATGGTAACGTAAGAGAGGCAGCACTGTTATTCAACACCTGCTCTCAGAAGCAGTGCTTCTGTGATCCAGAGCCATCATACAAAATAATTATTTTCTGTCCACAATTCAACTGACTTACTGTAAAAGCAGAAGCAAAGCTCTCCCTTTTCTTGGGAGGGGATACACCAGGCATCATGTATTTTTATTAATTCCCACTAGTTACATATTTTCTTCTGAAAAGACAAAAATGTTAGGTAATCTCAAACCTGTAAGTACATATGTAATGATCAAAAATATTTTAAGGCCGCTCAACCACACACAAACAGCTGTGATACCAACAGACAAGACAATAAATATATCTTCATAAGTTGACTGAGCATGGTAAAACAAAATACAGTCATGGACAGAAAAGGAGTTCCTCTTTTAGGAATAAAAATATTAATTTATTTTTATTTCAATATATGTATGCATCTGGTGTAATCTAACAAAAACTCTAAAAGTCGTTTTTGTTATGTGTTTGGACGCCTGTTAGTGAGTGAGAGGGTGCGAGGTTACACTTCGCTCATCTATTAAATTTAAGTGCTTAAAAGACTATGCCTGCAGCCAGTAACTTTTCACATAACCAGGTGTGATTCAAAGCAGGTCATGGTCAGACAAGGCAATGCACTTTCAAAACATCCAAAAGGTAAGAGTAATTTCTGCCCTTCCCATCTTTGTTATGGTTCTACTAAAATAAACTAAATATTTTTCACCTCATGTTTAAATTCAAATCAGCACAACTGACTCACCTGAAAGAAAATGTCACAACTTATATTATATAGAACATCCTATGATAGAAATTCTTGTGAAAGGTTCTATTAAAATATCACAAAGAAATAGTCAAAGTATCTCCTGACATTGAAGAAAAACATCTATACTCTGAGGAAGGGTTCACAGACCATCTTTAAAAAACAGATAATTCCTTTAAAATATGTACATTTCTAATGTCATTTATGTAGAAAACCTTTTTCTTCCTTTCCTGTTAATAGCCATAGGACTCTTCATAATGGAATTAATTTCAGAAGAAAAAAAAATTAAATTTCTTTAAATCCATGAATTAATAAACCCCAATTCTGACCTACATTTAAAAAGTACAGGACTAGCTGAAAATGAAAACATAACTCCTCTGAGATTTTTTCAATCCTTTTGTATGTTTCACAGCTTGTTTAATTAGACCTACAACATCAGACATGAAATTCAACTCAGACCAACATCATCTCATTCACACAAACAATAGAGTGTCTAATACATCGAAACAGTGCTAAATTTAATTTTCTCTTCTGGAGGGGTGACTATAATACAAAAGTATTCAAAAAACTATGTGCATTTACAAGTAAATGAAAATGCAGCATTGGTTCTGCTAAAATTTTATAGAAAGTCTCCAAAACAATGGTTTCTACATTGAAAAGAATTTAATCTATACAGTAATCCTAAAAATCACTATTTAAGCAAGTATGGGGAAAGAAGTGATACTTAATAGCTCTGAAAACAACCTCTGTAAATCAGTTTGATGACTCCTATTAATCAGATTCGATAAGTGAGGTTTGCACTGCATTTACACCTTCAGTGAAAAGAAATATAACAGCAGCTCTAAAAAAAAAAAGTAAAGCTTCAAATATCTTGGATTATGTGAATCTGCAGGGTGAACAGCCATAAGAAAGCAGCTACCCTTCATTCTGGAAAAATCCCAAGAAAAAATATTTCTGAAGAACAATATTACATATTTCTATTCCAATTAAAATTTATAACGGCTTCATTATATTATTTTATAAATATAGAATATTTTCCACACACCATTATTTGCAAGTCATTAATATGCAATTTCTACCAACACACCCTCCAAGAACTGTGGGAGACACTAGTCTGCAGGAATTTGCAGCTGTTTTAAGGAGTCAGTCATCAGATGCTAGGCTGGTGATCATCAGGAGCTCTGTCTCCTTCCCCTTACTTCACTAGAAAACTTCTGCTAAGTCTGGTGATCAACATCCTGCCTGGATTTCCCCATCTGTAATGCTCTAAGTATGTTTCCTTGACTCTTCAAAATCTTCATGGCATAACTGTAGGAGAATGCTCTACCTGAAATGTGGTAAAACAACAATGCCCTATTTTGCAAAGCTATCAGCCATGGACCAAAACTTTGAATGTTGAATTATGATAAACCCAGTCTGATCATCAACCACATATCTAAACATCCTGATAGTGAGATAAAGGTGCTGCAGACATGGTGAGGTACCCTTATCTAAAAATGTTACGCTGATGCAGCCGGCCTGGGGACAGTCAATCACTTTATACTGTAAAAGTCCACTCCCACTTTCAAAGGGTAAGTTCTTCTAACACACCCTCTCTTGGAGTATGTGTGAAGATTCCTCCTGTGGATGGGGATGCCCCTCAAAGTTACTCCCCAAGGAGGAGGGAAAGAGATTTGCCCATGCTCCTTGGAAAGTAACATCAATCTCTACTTAATAACTGGGAGTTTTGCTTGCTTTAATATTAAAGCAATTACTTTGATATACTACACTATATTATACTAGTAGTTATAGCTTCTATACTAGTTCACAGAATAGATTGTGTTTATTTTAAAATGCTGCAGCCAGTTAGCAAGAACTGCTTCTGAAGATGTAGTCAAGAATATTAAATGAGAGGCAGCATGAAGCAGTTATACTTCCCACTTCTCCACCTCCTCCACCTGCATAGCTTTTTCTCCACAACCAGTCAAAACTTCCCATGTGCTCCCAATGCTGGCCAAGGGCATCCTTGTCCCTGCACAAGTGCCGTGTTTCCTTGGAAAGTGCAATTGTCTGTCTATTGTTTTAAAGTTGCTAATTAGCAAGAATACACTTGATTCACTGTGAATATATATTGGAGGGCAGTAAAGGACTGGGAATATGAAATCCTCTTCTCACTGCCATTCTCTTCCAGTATGGGATTAAAACATTAACACCAATGCATCCTGAACAATACGGCAATCATTTCTGGAAACACCAGCAAATAAAGACAATTTACTGCAACAAGATTTGTCAGCAACACAATACACTGGCAAAATTCTGGCAGCTTACCATGTCTTCACTATTTTCTTAATTTCACTGTGATTAATGGAATGCAGCCCATATAGCCTGTGTGACGATTTTTCTTCAATTATTCCTACAGCCTTCATTAAATATAGTCAGTCACAAGGAAATCAGAAGTTGTATATAATTTTATAAAGTTTTTCCACAAAAACTTTTCATTATTAACTGACATTCTAGAATTATATATACTTATTCTAACAGGGTGAAAAATGTTCTTGTTTTTCCATATAATTGTGGTGGTTTGACTTTGGGGCTTCCTGGGAGATAAGTCACATGGTTTGCTGTATCCAAATGAAGTATTCCATCCTATTTTATGTCAGCTTAGATATAAGAAGGGATAGATGGAAGTTTTAGTCAGTCCTTTTCTGGTGGTGAAGGGCATCAGCCTTGCACTTTGCTATCTCTTTGAGGAGGGGAGACAGCAGCCTTTGGGAGTCAGTCTGCCTGGCTTGTATCTCTTCAGGAAGAGCATCATGCTTCTTTCTGGGAAGCAGACCTTGTTTATTTGTTCTTTATTGTGTGTGTGTGCATATAGAAATGTTAAGTTTCCTTTTCTTCTCTGTATATATATATATATTTGCATATAAATTCATACTGCTTCTTCAGTGGTAAAACTCACTCTTTGTCCAGCATGGGTTTTTTCCTTCCCCCTTTCTCCCTGTTTTGCAGTTAGGAGGGAGGGGGAAACTTTTGTTTAAGGCTCTAGATGCTTGGCCTTTGACCAGGGGTAAACGGCCACAATAACCCTCACAAGTTTAATTGTGTGAACTTCCTAGAACTTCACTACAATGTTATATAACTGATTTTTATGTTTAGTTTTCATATTTCTATTCTCTATATTTTCACTATGATGTGGCATTTCACTGTAAATGAAGTCCTAAAATCATTACTCATGAATTTATCTCTAGACATAGTCCATGTGTCTACGTAAAGTTTGCATATGTTCTTCTCTTGTTTCAAGGACACAGTTAAAGTGAAGAGGTATTGGTACATTCATGGAATCACATACGTGTTACCACACAGTTCTTATAAACGTCACAATATGTACCCATGGGTATATACACAACATGGTATGTATATTCCATCATCCACACTGAAAGAATAATTTACATCAAACTAAGAGTTTTATCCTGAAGATCTAGTTTGATACTCTACACAAAAAGAGGAAAGAGAAAAATGATAGACTTTAGCCAAGTATGTTGTCAGACATTCCAGCATCTGCTGACCACAAACATCAATTTGTGATGCTTTGTTTTGGTACAGAAAGCATGTATTACTTCTGTTTTAAGGTAAAATTTTAATTTTTAAGTCATATTTCCAGGGTGAACGAAGAAGAAATTCATGTCTGTGTCCTTCATATTTTGGGTTTTCCCCCATCCCCAAAACACTGATTTAAAACATGTGAGTCCAAGTGTTCCCCGCTGAGCACCATTGGCAGCTTCAATCTGTTCAGCATGCCTGAAGTGCAGCAGAAATTCTTGCACCTAACCACTTATTGGCTGAATTACACATATTTTATAGAGCACCTAAATGGCCCTGAAGAGAACAAAATAGTAATGGAAATGCTCCCTTCCAGCCTCACCTGGTGGTCTGTAATCAACAGGACTGCACAAGCATGTTCCCATCTATTGTAGATGGCATTTACACATATATTGATTCAAAGGAATTGACTACACTGTACGCACAGTATACTAAAGTACACCTTTATTGGCACCAGGAACTCATGAGGGTTAGCACTTCCATGCACATGTCCAGACAGTTTTTATGGGGTTTTTATACCCTTGAACAAGCAACTTGCAAAGTTTTATCTGAAAAGTACCTTCATACAGAGCTGGTGCAGAGTAGTTTGTGGTTTCCTTATCTAACTATACATTTGGTTATCTATTTCTATACTTACCATTCTGTAGTTATCTTCACACATATCTTTTAAGGCCAATACAAGACCATTCTTCTACGATTACTATTTGTTACATGCCAAAGCTCTTCTCTTGAGTTTATATCTTACCCTGTCAGTCAGGTCACTAAATGATTGCAAGCTTCTCTCTTGAACTCATATCTTACCCTGTAAGCAGGGCAGATCCCTGTTTTGCAAAGTCATGATCAAGCTAAGTGTAGGTAGGTATTGTAGGCCCTAAGCCTCAGTCCTTGTTTCAATATGAACTCTTTTACAGCCAGAAATTCACTGTTCCCTTTAACTTACTACTCCACGAGGATGGTGGCATGCAACCATATACCAGAAAAAGAGTAGCCTAAGTGGGACTGACTGAAAGGAACAGCCCTGGGGCCTTGCTAACCCATTCTGCCAACTCATCACTGCCCATCAGGGCTGCTTCTGCTCCCAGGGAAACCAATCACAGCATTGGTTGGCTTGAGTCACCTACTATTGATATTTACACTGATGGCTAATGACTATGGGCAAGATCAGGGCCACAAAGAAGTGTATAAACACCCATAGCTGCAGCTATGTTTCCAGCAGACAGTCTGGCACTAAGCTGTTCAATGTTTTTCCTGGAAAGTGGTCTGTCTTCTTTGCTTTAAGACCTGCTGATAGCAAAAGCAAGAACTTCTGATTCCCAAACCACAATTACAATTGAGTCACGGTCACTCTTACAGACACTTGTAAGAGAGATTCTGAAGTTTACAATGAAAATGAGTGCAAGTAACTGAACAGTCCCAGCTTAAAATCCAACTATAATTTCATCACAAATGAGTTTTATTTTTTAAATAACTAAATGAGCATAACTTTATAAACTCAACATATATAAGTTATATAAACATATAAGCATGACAACTTCATAAACTACCAGTCAGAAATGGTTTCTCTCACTAGGTTTACAGCAATAGCCATATTACAACTGCCTGTAACATCAATCCAAAACAGTTATGGATTTAGGAAATACAGGAAATTTTTTTGTCAATAGTACCGCCTGCTGGATATCAAGAAAATAAGAGTTAGAGACTAATCTACATTTCTAAAAGTCAGATTATGACATAATTCAATACTTGCAAAAATATCACCATAACTGAACTGTTACAAACAAACAGATAACACATTTCCAGATATTCTAATGTGCTGCCAAAACCCTGCAGAAAGGTTGCTGGTGTTTTCAGTATGTCTTTCTTGTTAAATCAAATATTCAAAACTCACTACAATCAATTCATCAGATGAATAAAACAAACAAGCAAAAAAACCCCAAACCAATCAGCCTAGCAGCCCCATTTAAAAGCAACATGCTACTACTGTTAATGACAGTGGTAAGCATTGGGCTTGGTGGGTTTTTTTACATTAATTATATAACTAATGTGTTATTCCACTACAGTATTTTTTGACAGGGTAGGAGAAGTGAACAAAAATGCCCCTAAATCACTAAAAGAAACACCATCATCACCCCCATCACCTGTTACTATTCAGCTACCAGGTATTAACATTCTAGGGATATACCAAAAGGAGCAGCTATTAAAGGACTTCAATCTAAGTGACTTCTCCAAAGGTTAATCCTTAAGACTTCAGCAACAAAACTAATCAGCTTTGAAAACCATCAGTGACAACCTATAAGCCCTTTTATACAGAACACGAAGTTGTTACTATATCTCCTGCTACATCTAAATAAACAACTTTCTGACTATGTTATGCAAGCACATTAAAAGAACAGAAGTTTTGCCTGAACCACTCATCTTTTCAGTTATGTATCTTCCCAAGTCACACTTCCTTCAGAAAGTTGCGCTCTCTTTTTCCATGCAGAGTTCTGTTCAAGCACACTTCAATCTTCCTCTTAATCTTAACAGACTCAACAGGGGACTGCATCCAGTTGAAAACAGTTATAATCTGAAGCTTAGCAAATACTGAGCACTTAATCCACAAAACAATGGAACCCTGATAATCTAAAAATAAATAAAATTAAATAAAAAATGCTGTCATTACAAAGCAGGAAATTATTTTCTAACACACTACACTGGGCAGCAGGAAAGTTGCAGCACCTTCACTACAGATCCTAGACAACATAACACAGCCGAGCCTCTCTGCTGAGCTTTTGTGCTCCCCTGCATACAATCTCAGCCCCACTAGCAAGGCACAGTCAGCAGATGAACCTCCTTCTAGTCCTCCTCCAATATACCTCATCAGTCTCCTACTATGACTATGAGAGTTTTGATGGCCAGTTCAGAAAGCCCAGGACTATACTGTGAGTTGTGTGAAGTACTTAGTTCAGCAACACTGTAACCCCCTCCAACAACCTGACAGGCTTGAAAGGTCGGTCACTGTGAACCCCATGAAGTTTGAGGTCAGGTGAGAGGTGTTGCACATGGACCAAGTCAATCCCAAGCACAAATACAAGCTTGGGAAGGAATGAATTGAGAGCAGTCCTCAAGGGAAGGACTTGGGGTGAGAAGCCGAACATGACGTGGCAATATCCACTTGCAACCCAGAAAGCCAACTGGGCTGCATAACAAGCAGTGTGACCAGCAGATTGAGGGAGGTGATTCTGTTCCTCTACTCTGCTCTTGTCTGATCCCACCTGGACTACAGCTTCCAGCTCTGGGTCCCCAAGTGTTATAGGTTCAGAATCTAATGGAATTTTTCTTTCCCCACCCTCAGAATGAGGAGTGAATTGTCCTAGCCCAGTCCATTTGTCTCTAACAAAAGAAACAAGAGTACCGGTGATTTAGGGTAGGGGAGAAGGGCACACTGGTTTTTTGGGGGTTGGCAGTGAAGAGACGGCGGAGAGAGAAACCGCTGAGTTTTGGGTTTCTTTCTTGCCTTTCCTGCTGTTTCCCTTTCCCATACCTGGATTACAAAGCTTTGATTTTTTGGGATTGTTTGTTGACTTTTGCCCGAGAGAGAGAGAGAGACAGAGACGACATCGCTAGCTGGGGGGGGGCCCTTACATCGGGCCTTCTGTGAGGGAGCCCAGCGGCAGCCATCCTAGATGTGGGAGAACTTTTACATCGGAAGCCCCAGCCTAAAGGCCAGCAGACGACAAGCCGAGCTTTCGGAGGGACACACCGCAGCCTTTTCGTCCCATCCACCAACCCCCCCCTGCCCCGCCCGGGGGCATCCCACCATCGGTCACTCATCTCCTCGCTTGCTGCCCGTAAATACCGGGGACAGACTGTGTGTGTGTTTGTGGGAGGTTTTGATCCAGGAGTTTTTTATTCGTTCAGTCTTGGTTGTTCTGTTTTTTTTTCTCTTGAATATACATATATATATATCATAGCTAGGAACTGTTATCCTTCCATTTATCATACCTTAATTAAAATTTGTTTTGAAATTAAAGGAGACTTGTGTCTCTGTTTTAGTTATAAATTTTTCTAAGTTCTCTAAACTTAGACACCAAGATACAAAGGACCTGTTGGAACAAATTCAGAGGAGGCCATAAAGACCTTCAGAGGGCTGGAGCATCTCTGCTATGCAGACAGGTTGAGAGAGTTGGTGATGTTCAGCCTGGAAAAGAGAAGCTTCAGAGAGACCTTAGACCCCTTCCAGTACCCAAAGAGGGCACAGAAGACAGCTGGAGAGGTTTACAAGGACATGCAGTAGTAAGACTGGCTTTAAAGGGGAAATGGCTTTATATTGAAAAAAGGTAGATTTAGATCAGATATTAAGAGGAACTTCTTCCCTGTGAGAGTAGTGAGGCAGTGACAAAGGTTGTCCAGAGAAGCTGCGGGTGCCTCATCCCTGGAAACATCCTAGCCCAGGCTGGATGGTGATTTTAACAACCTGGTCAAATGGAAGGTGTCCTTATCCATGGCAGGGGGCTTGGAAACTAGATGGTCTTTACGATCTTTTCCAACCCAAACCACTCCATGATTCTACACAAACTATGATTCTATTATTCTAATTACAGCTGCAGAGAACAAACACAAAAAATTAAATTTGTAGTTTACACTAATGTATGACATCATAGGCTCGTGGAATAAATAGCAGGACAAGGACACAGGTGCAAAAAGATATACTTTGTTCAAATTCACCGAGGTAGACAAGAAGCTGGGAAGATATTGCATGATAGTTCATATGATTATATCCTTAACATCCCCCAAAAAGCTCAGCAGCCTCTGCAAAGCAGGGTGTTAAGCGCTGCAGAGCTGTTTCTGTGTGAACAATGAGGGAGGCATTATCAGCAAAAAGAAGCTCAAGGTGGTTTAGGGTCTTAGTGTGACCCTGAAAGGTCTCCTAAGCTTTTTGGGCTGGAAGTCAGTCTGAAGAAGACAGAAGTTCTCTTATCAACCTGCACCTCAGGAAGTTTTTCATCACTCCCACATCACTATAGGCGAATCAGAGCTTAAGTTAGTCCAGCAGTTCACTTGTCTGGGAAGCATCATTTCCTCAGATGGCAAGATTGACAAAGACATTGACAACAGGTTAGCAAAGGCATACAGAGCTTTCAGAAAACTCCATAAAAGAGTCTGGTGCAATAAACACCTGAAGAAAAGTATAAAGATCAGTGTCTACAGAACCATTGTACTGTCTACTTTTCTCTATGAGTCTGAATCTTGGGTCATCTACCGCCACCACCTGCAACTCCTCAAACGCTTCCACCAGCGCTGCCTTCATACAATCCTAAACATCCACTGTGAGGTTCAAAAATATCTTAGTTTCAAGAAGCCTGTCTGGGAAGTCAAAGCGACCGTAGAAAAGTGTATTGGGAGTATGTTGAAGGAACCTCCCTGGCTGATTCAATCAAGTCTGCAGACATCTCCTGCTCCAAGCCGCCTGCATTTGACAAGATTTGTGGGTTTCTGTGTATTCTCTAGGCCAGATAGAAACTTCCCCTATCAATCCCTTTGTTTCTTCTGTCTTGTGTTCACCAAATATAAACTAGCCTTATACTGTTGAATACCCTTCAAAGCAACCACATTGTATTCTCTTAGTTGTAATATCTCCTCCCATGTTCAGCATAAAGCCAGCCCCTGAGATTAATGTTTACTCATAGAATCTATATACTGTGTTTTGTAACTTTAAATAAATGTTCCTGCTTGCCTCCCCATCAAGCGGGGACCATTTTAGTTTTTGACCGCCACAATCCACTGGTTTGATTACATGAATAATGTGTCTGTCCTGGAACACGAAGAGGTCACCAGTATCGAGGCCATGCTCCTGAGAACACAGCTGTGCTGGGCAGGGCATGTCTCCAGGATGGAGGATCACCGCCTCCCTAAGATTGTGCTCTATGGTGAACTCGCCACCGGCTGCCGCAAGAGAGGAGGCCCAAAGAAGAGATACAAGGACTCCCTGAAACAACACCTCAGCCTTGGCCATATCAGTGATCACCATCAGTGGTCCACTCTGGCCTCCAATCAGGAGACATGGAGACACATCACCTATAACACTGAGGTCTCCTTTGAAACTTCATGCAGAATCAGTCTGGAGGAGAAAAGACAACGCAGAAAGAACCTGTGCCTTGACAGTACCACGTATGGAAACTTTCTGCTGCACCTTTTGCAACTGGACTTGCCTATCTCGCATTGGCCTTTCAACCAAGCAAGGGTGGGCAAAACCCTCCCAAATCTTTGTTGCGAAGTCTAGCCATGATGATGATACCCCTAACATAATTCTTGGGGATGAATGCATGCTCCAATACTCAAGTTCAGGAAATGCTGAATAGGGTAATGCTGGAGCCTACTACAAATAACTGGAAGAGAAGGTTTCTTTCTTTCCTTTAAGAAAAACAGGGAGAAATAGCAGAAGAGCCAGAAAGAGACACCACCAAGCATTCAAGCCGGGTTACAGCTGCTCCGGCGTCGCCAGCTCCACTCCGGCAGCGCCGGGTAGGGAACGGGAGCAGTGCCGGCCGCCGGAGCACGCCGCCAGCGGACCCTCAGCGCGGCAGCGGCTGCAAATCAATCACAGAGTTGTCCCTTCCTCGTCACAGGATCGCTTTCATTTAATTCGCCCCCGATGTGCCCGCGTTACCCCGACCCTGCCCCTGTCGGGCCCAGGCCGGGGCGGGCGCTGCCGCCGCGCGGACCGTGGGTGGGGCCGCCGCTGCGGAGCCTGCGGGCGCCTGGCCGGTCGGTCCGTCTCTCCTTCCGTCCGTCCTGCCATGGGGCAGTGCCTGCCCTGCCTGGGGGACGCCGCCAAGGACGTGGTGGAGACGCCCGACCCGGTGAGTGTGGGCCGCGGCGGGGTCCCTCCGTGCCTGCCTGCGCCGGGTGTTCGTCAGCGCGCCCTCCCCGCGGTGCGGGGGCCGGGCCGCGCCCGGGCGCTGCTCGCGGTAGAAGGCCTGGCGGCTGTCGCAGGGCCCCGTGAAGCAGCGGCTGTGCCGGGAAAAGCGAGCCCGTCCTTGGGCCCTCGGCCTGCGGTGGGGGTGCTGTGCGGCCGGGCCGCGGGGGGCGCCTGTACGGCTCTGGTGACCGACCGTTTCACGTGAGGGATGTGTGTGCATAATCGCCAATACGACCCACAGTTTTACAAGAAATAAAACATTCGGCTTTCAGTATGCGGTGATGCTCGGTTCTAACCACCCTCCTCTCGATGACGTTTCTCCTAGGTGGGTAGGAACCCATCTCTAAGCTTTGTACCCCTCAGTCGAAGATTTCTTGGGGGAGGAAAAAAGGGAGCCCGTTTGTCCTGGAAGAGAAAGCGTTCCCCTTTCCAGGCTCCGAACGGGTGCACACCGCATGCCTTCCCACGCCAGTCTGGATTTTTGGAGTGAAGGCGTGATACAGGCAGCTGAATAATGATCTCTGGTGGGGTTTGACTAGATGTATCACCAGCTGCTCTTCTGGCATATTAGTCACTGAAAACCCTCTGTTCTTGCAGACTGGCAACGGAGGGAAGGATGATACTAAATGGCTTAAAACTGACATTTAGTGGCAGTTTGCATTACAGATTTGAATCCTACTTGAAAATTAAAAGTTTAAAAAGAATGCACATACTGTTCCAGAATATAATTTCACTGTCTTTAATATTTTACTTAGGAAATAAAAAGAAGACAGCTAGCAGAAGCTGCTGAAAAGAGGCAGATGGAGGTAACATCTGATACAATGCCATTTATTCAAATTATTTTTAGATTGCTGTTTTATGGCTAAAATGTCCAGGGTTTCTGTGGGAACATTGGATATCATGTTTGGATTGTGGGAATTGTCATTTAATACTTTCCTAGTATTATTAATGTTTTACTTTTGTGCGGTTTTGTATATATTAAGAGTTTCACAGTTAGATAGGTGCTCAGAGACCATGACAAGTTTGGATAGGGGAAGTTTTACAGTAGTTAAAAAAATAATCTAAGAATTAGAAGTTCAAGTTCAACATTATTTTTAACTTGTTCTAAGATTTGAAAACCAGAGATTGAGAAATACTTCAAACCAGAGCAGTCAAACAATTGTGGCAGTGGCAGTTTCAGGTGGTAGTGCACTTGTACCTTTTTTAAAAAACAGAGGTTATATGCACTTCCAAGTTCAGTTTATCAACGTGGCAACAGTTTGAGGATACTTACCAGCCTAAATTCCAGCAAGAATGTAGTATTAACTTAGCCTTCTGTCTTTTTAAGGTTGCTAAGCTTTAACTACTTCAATATTTTTCAAGTTAGAAGAGGTAGGATGCATATATTCCAGCAGACTATAAAACTAGCCAGTCTGGTTTTATTTCCTTACCTCTCAAAAAGGTTTATGAATATGTTCCTATTTATTGTAAATGAAGTAAATTTGGTTGTAGATGGCCTTGAAGTTTTGTGGGACCTCTTAGGCTGCTAAGCAAAACTAGAAGTATCATTCTCTATTACTTATTGTGTTCTTGAAAGACAGAGATAAAACATCTACCAGGATTTTTCATTACTATTTTTGAGAGCATTTTAACCTCTGAATGTTGGGTAATGCAGATGTCTTGCAAGCAGCCATATTCAGTTAACCTCTTGTGAGATATCTTCTCCTTAGTATTTTCCTGTACGTGCTTCTTAACTTCTTATTATCCGGTCTGAAGTTGTGTGAGCTCTTCTTCCTTCTAGGGTGCTGTAGAAAGTTGGGGTACCTGACTCACTCCTGCTATCCACATATCATAGGAAAGTTTGAAGGGTAGACTGTCACACAGGTTATTTCTCACAGATCACAATTTAAAAGTTTAATTTCTTTACAGCCTGGAGTAGCACTACTAACACAACCTTTTTTCTCCCCTGTATGTGAGGGCAAGATTAGACCCTGATACTGGAAATACCACAGACTAAAAATCTGTGAACTTTTGGGAACAGAAATTCTGGGTCTCCATCTGAGGATGCAAGGCATGTTCACCTGGATGAAATAACAATATGAAACAAAAACTTCCTCACTTACCTATGGGACCAAGAGCTCACAATATGAGGAAGTATCCTGAAAGGGCTACTTTTTTGTAATACTATCATTACTAAATGTTTCAGTCTTTTCATGCAAGCTACAGTTCACAAAATGGTGTTGCCAAGACTTGCAGTTGGTTTTATCTCCAGAAAAATTGCTAACTTGGTCTTACCTAAATGTGTTTTCTCCCAGGCTTCCTCTCGAGGTATTAAGAATGCTTACTCTGTAGAGCAGAAGAAAAAGAAACAGGAAGAAATAGAAAAAAGAATGGCAGCGTCATGTCCTGGAGGAGAAGGAGGACTGAGAGTAAGTTTAAAGAAGAAACAATGTGATTCAACTGTTCATATATTCAGAGAGAAAATCCTGTTTTGTCATGTGTAAGACTGAATAATTTGAGGAAAAAACAAGAAGAAGGGAAATGGAATAGAAATGGAAGCATTTCTCATGTCATTATCATGCTGTGTTCTTAATGAGACTTTATTACAGGAACAAAAAGACAATAACGATGGCAGAGAATTTTTCTTTTGCCATCTTCTTCCCTGTTTTCTGCATCTATGATGCATCACTTTTACAGGTCTCTCAGCAGTGGAGACCTCATCACTGTGTTGTCCTGTGCTCAGTGTCCCATTGCAATGCCAGTTGACATTGTGTCTCTTCCCTCAGAGTTTATAGAAAACATTTGAACTAAGTAGGGCAATGGCTTTGAGTTGCATGTATCTGTATCTCTTTCCAAAAGAAGCATAAATAGGGATGAACTTTACTGCTGTTGTAATGTAAACTTTGCCTCAGAAGGCAGAATTATAGTTTCTCTAAAGCAATAGATATATCTGATCATTGAAACTCAGACTTCCTAAGCTTTTATCTTTTACCCTCATTGCTACTTATGACTCGGAAGGGAGGAATCTGTGTAGGATGTCACTGATAAGCTGCATGTCCCTCACCTGGTTGGTATAAAAGGTGTTAGAATAGAGAATTTATTGTAGTTCAACCAACTGACCACCACAAGGTTGTCTGTTTTTTTTATTTTCTTATCTTCATACAAACCTGAGGTATTTTGTTTTTTGTGGTTTTAGTGGCAGGTTGGATAAGACACGACTTCAGAAGAGAAGATGATTGACTTTTATTGCTGATAACTTGCCAGTTTCTGCAGCCAAGGACACTTATTCATAATGTGGCTTTTGCTGTTTACATAAGAAGATTCAGCAGTACTTTGCCATTATGAGACAACATGTGGAAATATTCACTAAGAGTCTTAAGAACTAACTCTGAACACTAAGGTTTTTGCCAATTTTGTTTATTTGTTCATTTGCATGTTTTATTGCTTCCCTGTCAAAGGAATGAGATAGGTTTTCTCACCTGTAAGTGGTCTTCTTACCTGTAGTCAGTCAGTTATGTGTGTGCTGTCAGGTCAGTTGATGTCTGTCTGTCTGTGTATGACTGATGTAGGCAGAGCTCAGGTTCCTATGTGTTGGTTCTGATGCTTATTTCAAGCTCTACAATAAACTCTTTAAGTCCTTATGTAGAAAGTTGTTCATATATATATGTATTTGAATATGCAGGTGACAGCATTTCTCTTCTGTTTCCTAATGACTTTTGAACTGCTTAGGAATTTAGTGCCTTTTTCAAAGAAAAAAAAGCAAATTCATGGTGAGTCCTTACAAATGAAATAATTTTGTGACTAGTTAAAAAAATAGAAATCTTTATAGATCATGTATACTTAGATCAAGACTGCTGTTTTATTATGAGTCTAGTAATTGTTCTCATTTTCTGATGTGAATTTCTTTTGAGTCTGTAAGTATTTATAAAGAATTATAATTTAATTAAAAATCCTATTATTAATTGTTCTCCTTTGTTACCACAAGAGGGCAATGCTGCCCTTCTCAGAAGTTGAAAAACAAACAGGAAAACATTTACTACATAATCCCTTGATGGTTTATTTCCTAAAGTTTCTGTACTGTCTAGGTGGACTTGTCACAGTGCAGAAATGCTTTCTAAATACCCTGCATTTAGCAGTGTTTATAATACCTTTCCCAAACATGAAGTTCATGTTATTTGGAGCTAGCTGAACAACTATTACAACTATACTTTCAAACTAGTGCTGAAGCTACTGCCATGATAGAGGAGGAAAGTTTGTTGCAGCATGATAAAACTCTAAGGATCTAGCTCTTCTTTTTCCCAGGAGCATTATGCATTAACTCAGTACAGCACTGGCCCCTTTTCTGACCTAGTTTAGGCTGTAGAGGCTTTTTTTCTTCACCCTTGAACTATGTATTTTATCCTTTCTCTCTCCCAGTAGCGCCTAATGCTGTCCTAGGAGCGCAGTCCTGACACAATGAGTTTCCTGGCTTAGCCTTAAGAATTGAGTTGAGAAGGGACACTTTTCAATATTCATATAGTGGTGTTTGAGCTGAAAAAATTGTGTCCTTGGCAGAAGAATGCCCTCAGTTTCCTTTGCTGGCACTTGCTCTCTTCAATATGTTAACTGGTCATAGTTTTGTGGATTTTTTTAAGTCTAGTGAAAATGCATCTAATTATAATAAAATATATTAAATATTAATTTGAAATGTGAGTTTAAATCTTAACATGATATTAGGTGACTTAGGAAGACAATTAAGGAGAACTTACATTTAGCTGGTCACTTGGCATATTTCAAACAATACATTTTTCTTTTCATTCTCAGTCATAGTGGTCCCTCAAAACTGCAAGGGGAGCAAATAACCATCAGTCTCTTGTCATCCAAGCCCCTGCTGTATGAAACAGCCAGCACTCTGACTGAGTGTCATGGGTTTCCATAGCTGAATTTTAGTAGAAAAGTAGAAGTACTTTAGTAGAAGCTGCTAGAAGTTTCTCCTGTCCTGTTGAGCTAATTAAAATTACAGTTACGCCTCTGCGATACATATGCAAGAATTGGAGTGTTTGCGCAGTTGAAAATTCCAGCCTTGAGATAACAACGCAGACAGACAGACAGAGACCAAGGTCAGAAGAAGAAGAGCAGGAGGAGGCGAAGGAAGAACATTGCTGCAGCAGGGGGAGGGGGGGGGGG
>VXAU01000966.1:1227-11480 GCA_013399695.1 Formicarius rufipectus | reverse complement strand
TTTCACCAGCAGGTTTCTTGTTTTCTTTTTACTTTGAACTCAGGAGGGCCACATGATGCTCAGCACAGGGGTTGGTGAGCTCCATCCTGCTCGTGCCCCCCTGGGCTGGGCTGCACAGCTGGTGGTTTTGTGGCACAAATGAATTTTCCTTCTGTCTCAGTGTATTTTGAGATCTTTTATGAAACTGTTCTTCTGCCTTGCAATCCCATTCTGAGTTGGATTCATTTCTCCTG
The DNA here is from genome assembly GCA_013399695.1 of Formicarius rufipectus. Classification (NCBI taxonomy): domain Eukaryota; kingdom Metazoa; phylum Chordata; class Aves; order Passeriformes; family Formicariidae; genus Formicarius; species Formicarius rufipectus. Next base: position 11,247 of record VXAU01000966.1, on the reverse strand, counting down.
CAGGTTTAACTCAAAACCAGCCCACCCCAGAGGGGACTCACCGTCCAGCAGCCAGTGCTGCTCCCGCCGCTTCTCCAGCTCCGACATCATCACGCGTGTGATGACGTGGTCTGGCACCAGCAGGCCCCTCTCGAGGTGCTGCTTTGCCAAGGCACCAACTTCTGTTCAAGAGAAGAAGAAAAAAAAACCCAAGAACAATTAAAAAAAGAAAAAAAAATCCATGGCATTTCCACTTGAAAGGCATCACTGCCCCTCAGATCCTGCCTGTCCTCCCAAACGGCTCACCCAGGAGCTTCTGGGTGGCATCGCTCTGCTCGTAGCTGCTCTTGACAGCTGGGGCCACAGGGTGCTCTCTGGGGCTGGAGAAATGGGAATAGCTGGGATATCTGAGAGCAGGAACATGGTGAGCCCAGCCCAGCCCTCGGATGGCAGAGAGGGGGGCACCGGCACCACTTGGACGTGGCACCACGTGGAGCTTCTGTGGCTCTGGAGGCGGATCCAGTGCGGTCACAGGTGACACTGGCACGGGTATGAAATGTCCTGAAGACAATGAACCTGCTTCCCATCCTCAGGGCTGGATGATTTCAGGGCCTCCACTTCAGATTTGCTTGGATAAGAAAGTTATTCTCAGGAAGAAATCCTTGAGAACGTAATTGCCGTGGAATTTGGAGGTAAACACACCTTCCTGGGCTCCTGCTTCACTCACCCTAGGCGGCTTCTGAGAGCTGCAGAGGGACTTGGGACAAGGCATGGAGGGACAGGACAAGGGGAATGGCTTCCCACTGCCAGAGGGCAGGGATGGATGGGATATTGGGAGGGAATTCCTGGCTGGGAGGGTGGGCAGCCCTGGCACAGGGTGGGCAGAGAAGCTGTGGCTGTCCCTGGATCCCTGGGAGTGTCCAAGGGCAGGTTGGACGGGGCTTGGAGCCCCCTGGGCTGGTGGAAGGTGGCCCTGCCCATGGCAGGGGGGGGGGCTGGGGGATCACAGAACCTTAGAATGGCTTGGGTTGGAAGGGTCCTTAAAGATCATCTAAACAGGGGAGGTTGGAACAAGGTCCCTTCCAACCCAAACCATTCCATGATTACAGTTTGCCTGTGATTTTCTTCGAGCCTCTCAGAGACACAAGGAAACTGTGTGGAAAACACAACTATTCTTTGCCCCCCCTTGAGTGGCAAGTCCTGCCTCTGCCACCAGGAGACTTCCAGCCTTTTTCCTCTTGGACCAGGACCCGATGGACACCTCTTCTGCTCTCTTCCCCCAGCAGCTGATACAGCATTTGTCACCAGAAACGAGCAGCTTTGCAATCTATTTTTTGCAGGATTTCTGGTGAGGACAGCACATTTTAGCCCTCTCAAAGTGTGAGTCCTCTCTAAAAATAAGCCACAGGATCTGCATTTGGAGCCAGGCTCTGGTTTCCCAGGCTGCAGCAAGATGTCAAAGAGGGCAGCACATGCACCTGGCTGGGGGGTGAATTCCTGAGCTGCAGGAGGGGGGTTGTAAGATACACAGTTCTTGGAGAGAATTCATCTGATCTAAGGGAGAAACCAGCCTGAACAGATCCCCCTGGGGGCCTGGCCTTGGGTGTGTGCAGGAAACTGTGTGCGCTCCCCAAATGACCTGCAGGGGATGCCTGGTTGGAAAGCAGTGCAGGTGGGGCTCCCACGTTGAATCCAGAACCCCAAAGAACTGCTGGGAAAACCCAAATATTCTGGTGTTACACGCAGTGGTTTGAGAGTTATTCCCGTGGTTTGAGAGTTATTCCCGTGGTTTGAGAGTTATTCCCATGGTTCAAGAGTTATTCCCATCATTTGAGAGTTATTCCCATCGTTTGAGAGTTATTCCCATCGTTTGAGAGTTATTCCCATGGTTTGAGAGTTATTCCCATGGTTCGAGAGTTATTCCCATCTTTTGAAAGTTATTCCCATCATTTGAGAGTTATTCCCATCATTTGAGAGTTATTCCCGTCGTTTGAGAGTTATTCCCGTCGTTTGAGGGTTATTTACACGGTCTGCGCGGTGCCAGAAGCTCACAGGGAATGCGCTCCGGGGCGGGGCAGGGCTGATCTCGGGCAGGGATGTTCCCGGGGCACGGATGCTCCCGATGCAGGGCTGCCCCCGGGGCAGGGATGCTCCAGGGGCAGGGATATTCCCGGGGCAGGAATGATCCTGGGGCAGGGATATTTCCGAGACAGGGATATTCCCGGGGCAGGGATGATCCCGGGACAGGAATGATCCCGGGGCAGAGATATTCCCAGGGAAGGAATGATCCCGGGGCAGGGATGCTCCCGGGACAGGAATGATCCCGGGGCAGAGATATTCCCGGGGAAGGAATGATCCCGGGGCAGGGATGCTCCCGGGGCAAGGATATTCCCGGGGCAGGGATATTCCCGGGGCAAAGCCGGTGGCCACGGAGGCTGGAGCTGCCCAGAAGGTCCTGCTGTCCCCCCGAGGAGGGGTGGCCCCCCCAGGGACCGGCTGTGGCCGGGCGGGGCTGCCGGAGCCAGACCTGCAGCTGCAAACCAAAACCACCCCGAGCCCCAGCTGGGGCTGGGAACAAAGTCTGGGAATACCGGGAATACAGGCCCCCAGCCCTGCCTCCCCGGAGGCTGCAGCTTTCCCACGCCCCCGACGCGGGTGGACAATTCCTGCTGCTGGGAACGCTGCTCCCTCCGTGCCCTCCGGGAGTGTCTGCGGGACACAGCAGCACGGGGGACGTGGAACGCACCACCACGGGGGTCCACACACCAGCAGAGCGCTGGCTGGGGCTTCCAGAAAGCTTCTGGAGCATCTCCCTGCTTCATAGCACGGGCAGAACTGCCACCCCTTCCCTCCCTGAGGAGGAATTCCACATGGATTCCACAGGAAGGACCCGCAGAGCTGCCTGGTCCCCTGACCCCCAACACCCAGGATGTTCTGGAGTGCATCATCCCACCAAGCCACAGACCATGAGCTTCTTCCAGGCAGCCTTCAACTCCAAATTTAACATTTGCTCTCCCCTTCCCAGCCCACCAGCTGTCAGTCCCAAAGCCCAGCCTGCTCCATGCGAGACCCCCACTCCGGTGCAGCCCTCCCAAACCTCAAGCCAAAGGGGAGGAGGGTCTGGGCAGGGTGGAAGATCCCAGTCCCCAGACATGAGGAGCTGGGACTCAGCCCTGCAGACACCACATCGCCGTTGCTATGGCTGGGTGCAGGGAGGGGGTGCAGGCATTACTCTGCACTTACTCCAGGTGGCAAAGGGCTCCTGAGGTGCTGCCTGTGCCTTTTGACTCATGGGTTTAATCCCATTAATCTAATGACCGTGGGTTTAACCTGCCCTTTAGCACGTGGGACTTGAAGCTCTCAGTGGCTTCCCCCCCACGACCCTGATCTGTCCCTCCTTATCAAAGCAGGACAATCCCAGCCCCGAGGGACGTGTCCCACTCCCAAGGTCACAGCAGCTTCCCAGGGCCAGCAGGACAGGCTGGAGGAGAGGCTGTTCCCAAACACAGCACCTGGTAGCCTCCAGAGCCTGGGTGATAACTCCAGACCTTCTGCCCTGTGGCAAAACCTTTCACATGGTTTCTTTGCCTGTTGTTTTGGCTACAGCAACACGATGTGGACTAACAGAGAGCAGAAAGCCTGCGTGTGAAGGGGGCCCCGACCCCTCTGCCTGTGCCCCACCGCAGATGTCACTCCAGTTTTGGGATCCCAGGACCTTTCTCCTGGTACAGATGGTACCCCCAGGGCCTTGCTCCTGTCCTCAGCATCAGGATGTCCTTTTGTGGAGCTGGAGCCTGGAGTGGCTCCAGATTCAGGCCATGACCTTGGATGGACAGCGGGGTCTGTCTGCAGGACTGGGAGAGACCCCCCTGACTGAGCACTGGGACTGCTCCCACACACAGGGAATCAGCAGGGACCCCGTGGAAAAGCAGAGGGCTGGCAGGCTGCATCCCCTGGGCTCAGCTTCGACCACCAACCAGGCCAGTGTGGCCCTGCCAGCAAAGGCCATCACCCGTGGGAAAGGTGGGAGGAAGGACCGTGGGGCTTGGCCATGCACAGCCTGGGAAATTCCCCATGGGAATTGTCCTTTGTGTGCACTTTGGTGGATCATAACAAATGAAATCCATCAGGAGGAAGGGACAGGAACCACTTCTGTTTCCAACAAAGCGCCAGGAAAGGAGCAGTGGGGCAGACACAAAACCCACAGACCCTCAGGCAAAGCCAATTAAGTTGTTTTGCAAACGACCTGCAGAGTCCTGGACCCTGGGACGCCTTCCGGGGCAAGTCCTGGCCAAGGAAATGGCTCACCACCCTCCAGCACCCCTGCCCAGCACCAAAAACACAGCCCCTGAGTCTTCCAAGATGTTAAAAAGCCTTTTCCTACAGCAGAGCAGCTGAGAGACACTAATTAACAGACACACGGGTGGGAGCGGATGCACTTCAGAGTCGCTGCAGCCCGACTTCAAGCCCTCAAAGATCAGCCACGCATTCAGTGGCTTTGCCTGGCTGCCAGGATCCTTGTTCCCTGAGAATTCCAGCACAGACACCAGCAGTGGGTCTGGAATGCTCTCCACGGGGGCACTCCAGCTTCCTTGGCAGCTGGAGCCCTCCGTGCCCCCCCAACACTGAACCCCCAGCCACGGTCACTTTACGTCCGGCAAGCAGGAAAATCCCTGGTGCACTGACACTCTAAAAACACTGGATTCACGGTTCCCTTTGGGATGATGAGCCTGTCACGACTCTGTTGGTATTGCAGAGCCCCAGCTCCCCCCACCAGAAGCCAAACCAGTGGCGCAGCTGATAAACTTGGGAAGAGAATCCACTTGCACCTGGTTAGCCCCGGAGCTGGCACACAGCACACAGTCATGTAACAGCTTGTCCAAAGCAAACAGCAGGAAAAAAAATAAAAAAGCAAATAGCTGGAGCTTACTGAGAGCTGGAAGCAGAGGCTGAGCCAAAGGTGGGACCCAGACATTACACCAGCTCTACCAAACTACAGCTGGTTTCCTTCAGAGTAATTTTCCCTGCACTTCTCCGTGTTGGTTCCTTCGGGAAACTGAAGGTACCCGAGATGCTTTGGGAAACACCTTCAGCTAACTCCATTCACAGCCCCTTCTTCCTTCTCCAGTGCCCCCAGAGAAGCTCTACAGCAAGAGCATGAGCTGAAATATAAAATTCAAGAGAGTGACTCACTCAGAACTTGTTTGTGAAAGTCCCCAGGTGGGCACAGTGTCACTGCGCTGCCGCCCCTCTCCGCACGCGGCACCTCTGCTGGCTCTCACCCCAGCTTTCTGTCCTTCAGCCAAAGCCCTCATCAGATGTTCCAACTTTTCAGCCTCTCTCCAAAGGAAATATTATTGTCCTTTTTATTTACAAAAGGAAATCTGGGTATTTTTACAGGAGTGACCAGCACTGGGCTGTGTGCAACGCCCTTGCAGGACCACACACCTCTCCAAAACTTCGCCCTCCCTGATTTTCCTCCCTGTTTTCGTCACCCTTCTAAAAAGGGAAATCACTTCCACGTTCTCCCGGCTTGTTTTGTCTCTCCGCCGTCTCAGCGTTCCCCTGCCCGGTGAGTCAGCTCACCCGCCCCGGGCTCGGGCTTTCACACATTAGCAGAGGCGAGAAGGAACTATTGAGAGAAGAAACACGCTGGGATTGCCTAATGGGAGCTGCAGAAGAAGCCGAGCGGGAGGTGGGATGCAGCACGGCCGGGACCACGAGCAGCTCAGCCCTGCCCAGCACCGCCCGGGACACGGGCACGGCACGTCGCGGCTCCCACGGGGTTCGCGCTTGGATATCAGACACGGGCTGGGCAGGATTGCTGCCAGCCGGGTCTCCGAGGGGTGGAGGAGCCGTGCAGGGTGGCTGTGCTGGCACCCACCTCCTCCAGCTCCAGCCCAGCACCCCGCGACACGCAGCAATATTCCCAGCAGGGTTTCCCCCGTGGATGAACGCGTGTTCCCGATCCATCCCTCCCAGCGTGGGTGTTGTGCGGGCACAGCGTGCACCAGCGTTCCAGCCATCTGCCATCCACCGCTTTAGGTTTCCACAACACCCCCCCCCACCAGTCCCTGAACCTGAGGCAGGATGAAGTTATTAATAACACACACCGATAACCCCCGGTGCACGGGCAGGTGGGTTATTCCTACCGACCTCTCCGGAGCCGTAATCACCCGGCACGGGGATAAAACTACTGCACACCCGCGGCATCAGACCCCGCTTTAATCGGGCAGCTCCCTCGGCTCAGGCTGGAGGGAGAAGGCGATGAATGAGCTGTGCCCAGCCCACGGAAAGAAAACCACCTGTGGTGCATCAGCGGCGGGGCGCTGCGTGGATCGCATCCCCATCTCCATCCCATCCCTATCCCATCGCTGTCCCGTCGAAGACGCGCAGGGCAGGGATCCCCCACCACCATCCCCGCCGTACCCCCGCGACGGGGCGGCCCCGCGGGCACTCACCGCCGGCGCCGCCGAGGCTCTCCCGCAGGAACTGCCCGCTGGAGAGGTGCTGGAGGCCGAAGCTGCGGGCGATCCTCTCGCACACCGTGCCCTTACCCGAGCCGGGCGGCCCCAGCACCACGGCCCGCAGCAGCTTGGAGGCCATGACCGGCTGCCGGCGCCGGAGCGCTGCGGGGCAGGACACGCGTCAGCCGCCCCGGCCCCCGCCCGCCCCCCCCGCACCGCCCCTACACATCAGCAGGGCGGGGGGAGCCCCGCGGCCGCTCCGCTCCGCTCCTCTCCGCGCCGCCCGCCCCCTCGGGCCGCGGCACTCTGGGACTTGTAGTCCCGCANGGGCGGGAGGTGCGGGAGCAGCACCGCCCATGGAAGAGGCTCCGTGGCATCCCGAGGGATCCCGAGGCACGTCCCGCACGCCCGACACGGCCGTGTCCCCGAAGGGAGCGGGGGGGGACACGCGGGGACCGCGACCATCGGGGTGGGCACAGCGGGGCGGGCACAGCCCACCTGCAGCCGCGGCACAGCCTGAGAGGGCACAGCCTGGGGGTGCACAACCTGCGAGCACAGAGAAGGCACAGCCTTTCATGGAGTGGATGTTTAGGATTTTCTGAACTTCTGATCCATTTTTGTGAAGCAAGTGGTCACTCAAAAGTGTAGGTATGCCAAAGAAACTTTTTTGGAAATTCTTAGACCTAAAGCCAAACTGTCAAAGCACCAAAGTGCCAGAAGTTGCAGGTAGATATTTAGTAGGGTTTTAAAAACTCTGGCTACAGAATTTCTATGCCTGTCTGCCACATACTTTGAAAATTCCGTTAGTTGCTTACTGGAACCACTGGATAGGTGGATGGTCCCAAAAATCTGGTCCCAAGTGCTGCCGGAACCTGTGTGCTGTTTACTGTACTACTGTTGAAGTGCCAGTCAGCAATGGGAGTATAAGGAATTTCCAAATTAATTATGTTTGGTTAATACGGTATCATTATGATTTTGTAGCAGCTTTCTCAGTGGTTCTGTATCCATCCCAGGAAAGAGCAAAGTGCATTTCCCACAGAGGTCCCTTTTGGATAGTGAAATGGCAGCAGAGGTGCTGAATCTCTCCCCCACTGCTGGAGACTGAGCAGGCAGCTTGTGTTGCATACCCTGCGAGTACAGAAAAGGCACAGCCTCTGTGTGCACAGCCGGAGAGCACAGAGCCTGCAGGGCACAGCCTGAGGGTGCACACCCTGCGAGGACACAGCCTGCAAAGGCACAACCTGCGGGTGCACACCCTGTTCATGCACACCCTATGAGCACAGAAAAGGCACAGCCTGCAAAGGCACAGCCTGTGTGTGCAGAACCTGTTCATGCACACCCTGTGAGTACAGAAAAGGCACAACCTGTGTGTTCAAAGCCGGAGAGCACAGAGCCTGCAGGGCACAACCTGCGGGTGCACACCCTGCGAGCACAGAAAAGGCACAGCCTGTTCGTGCACACCCTGCGAGTGCAGAGCCTGCAAAGGTACAACCTGTGTGTGCAGAACCTGTTCGTGCACACTCTGAGAGCACAGAAAAGGCACAGCCTGTGAGTGCACAACCTGTGGGTGCACACCGTGTGAGGACACAGCCTGCGGGTGCACAGCCTGCGAGTGCACAGCCGGAGAGCCCCGAGCCCACAGACGATGCACAGCCTGTGAACAGGCTGACAGTGGTGGCACAGCCTGCAGATGCACAGCCTGCCGTGCTGCTCAGTGCTGGGGACACCGCCGGGTGGGGTGTGACTGTTTGTGTCACTCCCAGTGTGTGTGTGTTACTCCATGTGTGCCACTCCCAGTGTGTGTGTGTGTGTGTGTGTGTGTGTGTCACTCCATGTGTGCCACTCCCAGTGTGTGTGTGTCACTCCATGTTTATGTCACTCTGTGTGTCACTCCCACTGTCTGTCTCCGTGTGTGTAACTCCCCCTCCGTGACTGTCACTCCATGTGTGCCACTCCCAGTGTGTGTGTGTGTGTGTGTGTGTGTGACTCCATGTGTGCCACTCCCAGTGTGTGTGTGTGTGTGTGTGTCACTCCATGTGTGCCACTCCCAGTGTGTGTGTGTCACTCCATGTTTATGTCACTCTGTGTGTCACTCCCACTGTCTGTCTCCGTGTGTGTAACTCCCCCTCCGTGACTGTCACTCCATGTGTGCCACTCCCAGTGTGTGTGTGCATGTGTCACTCCCACTGTGTCTGTCTCTGTGTGTAACTACCCCTGTGTCACTCCATGTGTGTGTCATTCCATGTGTGTCACTCCATGTGTGTCACTCCGTGTGTGTGTGTGTCACTCTGTGTGTGTGATGCCTAAAATCCTGGGAAATAGACACTCAGAGAAACATTAATGGAGGAAGGGGGATAAACACCTTTACTGGGAGCTCCCACGGAGGTGCCCACCACCACAAGATCTGCACACTCACCACCCCCAGTGATGTGACAGATTTTATAATCTTCCAATATTTAACATATCAAATATCTATAACCAACCACGATTCCCATTTCCCTTGGTGTCCCACCCCCCAGGGTCCTAAGCTTTGCCCCCCTGGAGCAGCTCCAAAGGTTCTGGGCTCTTCTTTGGTTTTGCCTTCAAGTTCTCTTGCAGGTGTCTCTGCCAAACACCACGACCTTCAGAGAGCTTAAGAATGTGTGAGAAAATCACTTTAGTGACTCCTGACACCACTTAGTATGTGAGCAAGAAAGTCTATCATTCTGAAACTCCAAAGATCTACAAAACACACACTAAACCTTTAGGCATCGTGTATGTCATTGTGTGTGTGTCTATGTGTGTGCCCGTGTGCCTGTCGGTGTGTCCATGGGCTTGTCCGTCCCTATGTCCGTGTGTCTCGTGGTGTGTCCATGTATCTGTCCGTGTATCCATGTGTGTGTCCGTGTGTCTGTCCCTGTATCTGTGCATCCATGTGTGCATCTGTCTGTCCATCCCTGTGTCCGTGTGTGTGTGTGTGTGTCTGCCCATGTGTCTGTCTCCATCCCCGTGNCATCCCTGTGGCCGTGTGTCTGTCTGCCCATGTGTCTGTCTGTCTGTCTCTGAGTCCATGTGTCCACCTGTCCATCCCTGTGTCCATGTGTGTGTGCTTGTCTGTCTGCCCCTCCCTTGCCTGTGTGTCTGTCTCTCCATCCCTGTGTCCGTCTGTCCCCCCCTCTGTCCATCCCCGTGCCTGTGTGTCCGTGTGTCTGTCTGTCCCTGAGCCCACATGTCCGTCTGTCCACCCGCCCATCCCTGTGTCCGTGTGTTTGTCTGCTTATCCCTGTATGTGTGTCTGTCCCTCCTTGTGTCCGTGTGTCCATCTGTCCATCCCTGTGTCCGTCTGTCCCCCCTCTCTCCATCCCTGTGTCCATGTTTCCATCTGTCCATCCCTCTGTCTGTCCCTGTGCCTGTGTGTCCATCTATCTGTCTGTCCCTGTGTCCGTGTCTGTCTCTGTCCGTGTATCTGTATGTGTGTCCGTATGTCCATCCCCATGTCCATGTGTCCATCCCTGTGTCTGTCTGTCCATCCCCGTGTCCATGTGTCCACGCCCGTGTCTGTCTGTCCATCCCCGTGTCCATCTCTCTGTCCATC
>VXAU01000965.1:20051-33355 GCA_013399695.1 Formicarius rufipectus | reverse complement strand
TACACAATATAACTGTTAATAACAAATACATTTAAATATTAATATTTAAAATACGAATACAAAATTATATTTGAAATAAACCTTTAAAAAGGCACTTTATGAGAACCCTGGGCACGGCCGGGTGGGTGCAGTGCCCGGCTCACTCACCCGCAGCTCCACACGTCGATGGCAGGGGTGTAGCGCTCCTCCCCCAGCAGCAGCTCCGGGGGGCGGTACCACAGCGTGATCACTTTGTTAGTGTAGGGTCGGCTGGAAGGCACGACACAAACACAAACCCCGTCAAAAGCCGCCTGCTGTCCCTGCCCAGCACCTACAGGCCTGGAGTCACAGCTTCCAGGATTTGGGATTTCTAGGAGGAGGCTGAACGTGTTGCCATCACTGAGCAGGGGTTGCTCTCGGAGCCCAACAGCTCCAGGGCAAAGCCAAGGGGTGCAGAACAGCTCCAGGGCAAACCCAGGAGGATCAGAATAGCTCCAGGACAAACCCAGGAGGTGCAGAACAGCTCCAGGACAAACCCAGGAGGTGCAGAACAGCTCCAGGACAAACCCAGGAGGAGCTCAGGCTCCTCAGCAGCTGGTTTGCCAACCCAAACTTGTTAACACCAGGCAGGAATGTGTTTGTCCAACAGCTGGATTACAAATTTACACTGGGAAGCATTCCTTGGGACTGGCAGGAGCAGGGATAATGTGGATGTCAGGAAGGAAGGAGCCCAGCCCCCCTGGAAGCCCCCCTCCCCATCTCACCTCTCCTCTGAGCTGTAGAGTCGGGCGAGTCCAAAATCAGCAAGTTTGATCTGCCCACTGGAAGAGAAGGAAACAGGCACTGGTTGGAATCACAGCTGGGCTCGAGCAACTGAATCCCAGAAAATACACAGAGCTGGAAGGGAACCCCCAGGATCACAGCCCAGCTCCTGGTGTGACAAAACCCCCCCATGTAGCAGAAAGGCCTCCCAAAGCCACATCTGCAGGATTTCCTGCTGGATGTGCCACAGTCTTAATCTCCCAGATGTGATTCAAAGTTACAAAAAGAAAAGTAGCAATAATTCAATGTCATCTGCAGCACAAACCCTTCCCACCAGGCCAGTGTCCCAGAAGAACTCTTTAGGTGGATATCCAGCCACGTGGTTGGAATTATGGATAGGATTAACCTCACACCTCCTGCCCCTGAGCAGAGCCAAGGTGAGGACAACGTGTGGCCCCAGATGAGCCCAGGGAGAGCTTGGAAAGAGGTGGATCCACTGCCAGGTTACCTGTTGTTCAGTAAGATGTTGGAGCACTTAATGTCTCGATGAAGGAAGTTCTTTTTGTGACAATAATCCAGACCCTCCATTAACTGTTTCATGAAAGACTTGATATGGTCCTCTGAGAAATGTACCAAGCCAGATTCTAGCAGCCCCATTAGGTCATGGTCCATGTACTCAAACACAAGGTAAAAGGCACCTGGGGGAAGAAACAGAGACATGATTGAAGAGCAAAGACAAAAAAGAGGAGGAATAAACATGGATTCAGTTCTTGAAATAGTCTTTTCTATGCACTGTTCTTTAATAATCTTGAGATGTTCTGGGCTTAAAGGTCCTGCAAGTTTTTAAAAAACAACCCCAAAACACCTAAGTAGCCTCTCCAAGCAGCCACCTGAAATTATATATGCACTCAAAATAAATTCCTTTGAAATTCTGGCCCTTTGTACCCACCTGCTTTGGTTATTTTCTTTGCAGTTCGTTGAGGAGATCATTGCTATGCATGGTTTGAACTCGTGTTTGTGTTGCTTCCTTCTCTCTCATGGAGGAGAAGCTCCCAAACAAGAGCCTGTGGGCTGCTAAAACACCCTCCTTCCACAGAGACAGAGGATAGGAGACTTCCCACACTGCTAGTAAGTCTCTTGCCACTAATCAGTGTTGGAAGTGACTCTGTTAAGGTCTTTTTTGGTTTAAGACTGTTCATTTGTGACTCCACAGAAATGGAATCCCCCTTTCAGTCCATCACCTCCCTTTAACTGCAATCTGCCCTTGGAGGAAAGGCCAAATCCGGCCACCAACCTCGCTGGAGCTGCTCATGAAGGAGGAACACAGAGAGCAAACCCACCCTGGAGCTCAGATCCTGAGCTCTGCCCTAAACCAACACACCCGTGGCTGGTGGAAACCACACCAGCAGCAACCAGTACCTTTGTCCTTCTTGAAATCCAGTGCATCTTGTTTGTCCGTGACGATCTCCTTCATGTTGACGACGCTGCGGTGGATGAGCTGCCGCAGGATTTTGATCTCCCGGATGGCCGTGATGGGAAATCCCTCCTTCTCGTTGTCCAGGCGCACCTTCTTCAGGGCCACCAGCTCACCTGCCACAGCCAGCCCCGGGTCACGGCCTGCACTGCCCACCAACAGCTCCCAGGGATGCTGGGAGGGACCACCAAAGCATGGACACCCACCACCAACAGCAGGGGCAGCTGGAGGTGGCACCTCGTTTGAGCTGGGCCAAGCTGTTGCCACTCTTGGCCTGATGACCCCTGTGCTTTCCCTAAGCTGCTCAAGCAACAAGTCACACGTGGGGACATAAATTTACCTTGGAATGTCACAATCTCTTCCCCAATAAAGTCTGACCGAGGCTCATCCGAAAAACAAGGGTTCAGTTGGCACCTGTGGCTGCCACAACCACCCGAGCAGGGGTCAAACCACACACCCAGGATCTCACGGGCAGAGTGGGAACCCGGGCACTCACTCAGGATTTCAGAGCTCCTGCTCTTCCACCCCCTTGGAAACTCCCAATGGCAGTGCTGATTCCAGGAGCCACTTCTGGTTCTCCAGGTGTTTGCCACCAACCAACGACCCCGGGACGGGTGTCGAGCACACCCCCAGCAGAAGGGCTTGCCAAGGTGGAGCTCACCTGGAGACCCTCCCCAGCCTCACCTGTGTCCTTGTCCTTGGCCTTGTAGACCTGCCCGTAGGTGCCCTCTCCGATGATCCCGATGATGTCAAACTTGTCCACGCAGCGCTTCCCCCAGTCGCTTTCCGTCTGTCTCCTCTCCCCATAGCGAGGACAACAGATTCTGCAGGAGGCAACACCGCTGGGAGACCCCCCCAAAGTCCACCCCACTGCCCACCCCAGAGCCCACTAAGCCTCCAAAGCAAAGCCCAGCAACATTGGCTTTGCACTCCCAAGAATCTTGAGTGTTTGGGAGAGCTCAAGGAATTCTGCTGTGGAATCCCAACTCCTCCAGGTACAGGCACTGCTGGGCAGGGATTCATCCTGGACAGAATTATTATGGCACAGGAGGACAGAAATCAATGTTTGGGATACTCTGCAAGATGCTGGACACTGTTTTGACTTAAGAAGTGAAACACTGTACAAAACACCAAGGGAGGGTTTGCTGCCTCCACAGCTGCTTCAATTCTGCTGTCAGGGGAAGTTCTCTATGCCTTGATCGTGGAATTATGGAATGGTTTGGACCAGAAGGGACCTCAGAGCTCATCCAGTGCCACTCCCTGCCATGGGCAGGGACACCTTCCACCAGCCCAGGGTGCTCCAAGCCCCGTCCAACCTGCCCTGGGACAGTTCCAGGGATGGGACAACCCCAGCTCCTCTGCCCAACCTGTGCCAGGGCAGTTCCACCACCACCTCAATCATGAAATGCATGAGGAAAACATGGACATTTCCTACTTGGAAAACCAACTTCAAAGTGCACCAAGAGGTTTGCTGGGGCTGTGGGCATGGCCAAATCAAATAGGAAAGAGCTTTCAGGGTGGATGTGGCTGGAGATTGAACATGACACACTCCAGCAACTCTATCCTAACTCCCAAATAAACGGGACAAGTGGCCTCCAGCTGAGGGTCCAACCACGAAATCACCCACAGGAACCTGCGTTTGATACAGAAACAGGAGGCTGTTTCCTCCCCACTTCACCTCCCTCCATGAAGAGCTCCCAAGGCAGTGCAGAGATGAAGGCAGGCTTACTTTGGTCTCTTTTTGAAGGGTTGCTGAGGTGGTGTGGCTGCCTTTGGTTCCGGGGAGTCAGGAGGAGAGGGGTCTCCCCCCGGCAGCTCCGGGGGGAGCGGGAGGTCCGTCAGCAAGTGGCGTGGTCGCTGCTCTCTGTCTTTCTTCACAGGTTTTGGAGGAAGGAGCTCTTTTGGACTAAACTCCGACAAGTTAATACAACACAGGAGTCAGAACTTAGCAGAGGAAGAAGTTGCTGCAGGACAACAGCTCTGGTGGACCACCAGAAGTGTCCAAAGTAGCACAGCCAAGTAGGAAAATAAAACAGCCTTGAATTTGACATTGCCAACACATCAGGAGGAGTGTTAGAGGTGAGCACATCATTAAATAAACACACAGGGCTGCACTGGAACCTGCTCAGTCTGCACAAACCAGGAGTGATTTGGAGTTTCAGCTCAGAAATCTTTCAGTCAGAACTCACTTTCTGGCCTTTACTTCCTCTACTTACTCCACTTATCATCATGAAATTAAATGCATTGGTAAGGACCTCTATAAATACAGACCCACTCTCTCCAGAAGGAACTTTTACCTTCACAGCAAGGACTAAAAGCTGATTTTTTTTAAACTCAGTTCCCAATGGCATCAGAAGTTTGGCTTAGCCTGGCAAGAGTCACATGAGCAGAACCTCCTTTGCCTCTCACCTCTCCAGCACAGAGAATTCCTGGGTTGGAACAGTCAGGAATTCTCCATGCAAATCTCTGCTTCAACAGGAAAAGAAAGATTCAGAGATCCAAACCACCTTCCCAGGTGTGTTTTTAGGGCAAGAAGCAGGTTGGGTGTTTGTCAGCACCATCAGCCCTGACACTTCAGCACAAATGAGCTGAGGGAAGTAGGTCGTTCTCCCAATTATTTCATTAGACTCTTAATCTGCTCCACAAGCTCTTGTGAAATCCAGGTGAGGAAGGAGGAGGACAAGAAATACCAGAAGTGGGAGAGCTGGACAGGCTCAAACTCCCCCCTCACCCCACCAAGTGACTGCAAATTCCTGAGGAGCAGCACAACAGCATTTCAGTATCTGCTGCACTGAGAGTCATGGAGTTGTTTAATTGGAAAAACTCCAAGACAATCCAACCATTACCACTGGCACATCCACCACCAAACCACATCCCAAAGACTCAGCCTTTCTCCAGAGCCAACTCTTTGCAAGTCCCATGGTGGGAAGGGCAAAGGTGTGCCCAGAGGGGCAAAACCTGCAGTGCCTGGCCTTTCAGGAGGCCCCTTCTCCCCAAAACTCCCCTTTTCCTGCCCTTATCTGTGCTCAGTTACCTACTTGCATGTGAGCACTAGGTCACTGTAAGCTCAGTTACCCCAGAACACCTGGGCAACACTCAGGGTGAGGAAACCAAACAGACCCCTTTGGAGCTGCCCCAGCAGAGAAAAGAGAGTGGGAGCAACAAGAGCCTGACAGAGGCTCCTTGGAGCTCCTTTCCCCTAAAACAGCAGCAATGCCACCCCCAAAACCAGCAGCAATGCCACCCCCAAAACCAGCAGCAATGCCACAGCTGGCTGCTTTTTTAACCAGGTTACTGCTGTGGACACTCCAGTGGATGCCCCCAGGAGCTCTGCACCTTCAGAACAGGGCACTAAACCCCACTCAAAGTTTGTGCCCCTTCCTCCTGAACAGCTTTTCCTGCTCTCCTGGGGAATCCCCTGCACTTCTGGGAGGTCTGAAAGCACTGCAGAAGGTGGTGACTCTGGAGAGGTTGAAGGGTGGCTGACTGAACAAGGGGTGTTTTGTCCATGGACACTTTGAAGTCCATTTTCAACCCTGTGCTCAGGGCTGGAATGTCCCCCAGGCTCAGCAAGGACAACAAAAGTCCAGCTCAAAGAGTTGTGCCCATAAATATGAAGGCAGTTGGTTAAAGGGGAGATTCTGCACAGGCAGAACTGGGAAAAAGTCACAGAAAGACACTTATTGAGCTTTGCTCCATCTCCCTCACCACTCCCAGTCCTGAGACCAGGGATAAAACACACTTGCACAAAACAAAGCCACACCTGTGTGGTAAAAAAGAGCTCTGGGTGTGAGTGGCTAGAAAAAATACAATAGGGATCTGCAGGGCAACTTCTGGGTTTGGAAATGAGGGAAAACACAGCAGCAGGATTTGCTTTGTCTGGTTTTTGGGTTGGGGATATCTGCTCAAAGCTCCTGCTCATCACAGAGACATTTGAACTCGAGTGTTGTTTGCTGAACAACATGACAGAGCTCAGGGAGGGCAGGAACAGCTCAGGAGCCTCCCCTGGAGGTGGGTGGCAGTGGGAACATTCCCCTGGATACCAGGGATCAAATACCAGGATAATCCATGAAAACCAAGTCAATAATCAGACCATGGAACGTGAGAAGCTACTCCCCAGCACAGGGTGGTTCTGTCCAGTCAGAGCTGGGCTGTGACACCAGTCACTAAAAACATGCTTTTACTGCCCAAGAGGCAGCACATCCTCAGGGGTGGTTGGGAAGAGAGAGACTTTTTATGGATCCACAGACTAAGCAGGTCAAGTAGCTAAAAAATACATATATATATCACTGATGATCTTAAGTTAATAGCACTCCAACATACCAACAGAGAGAAGAGGAGAGAAAAAAAAATAGAGATATCTGGTTTTTCTTCTCCACTCTGGGTATTTTTTCCCTTTCCTCCCTTCTTCCCACCAAAAGAAACCCCCACCAGGAGGTTTTCCAGACGAGTCCACCACAGAAGCCACCAACACCCCCAGCCCAGCCAGAGCTCCAGTTACAGCACAGAGTCAGGTCTGCATGCTCAGATCACAAATTATTGTCAATAAAAGTTGAAGTAGGTGCAGTTTCACTAATTTTTAAACTTTTTCAAACAAATAACACCTGCTTCTCAAGCAATAGAGTCACTGCATTAATGACTCAGTAATTAAGACCATGCTTGAGTCAAACCAGTGCTGGTTTGACACGTGGGCATGGTTGGGGAACTGGGAACAGAAAACGCTCTGGTTTGTGTTCCTGGATTGGAAAAGTACTTAAGGAACAGGGAAGAGCTTAACAAGTTCTGGAGGTATTAAAAAAAAGGCAATTATTTCAAAATCAGGCTGTGCAAAGAGAGGTAGAGAACGTCAGATCCACGTTCTACTCCTGTAACAAACCCCAACAAACGGGGAAACCTGAACTGAGCAGCAGCCAAACCTCTGCTTCCCACAGGGATCATCCAACTCCCCACACCAGCCTGGCAGAGCCAGCACCCAGAAGGGCTGTGGAACAACACAACTGTGCCCTCCAGGGGAAGCTACACCACCCTAAAAACCCCCTCTTTATTCCAAAGCCAAGGGGATGCTCTGGCGTGTCCTTACCTATCCAAGTCATCCTCCCCAACTAACAGAGGGGGCAGCGGGAGCGGAGGCAGGGTGGAAGTTTTCAGGTGTGGGATAGCAGCCGTCACAGACACTGGGGGTTTGGTAGCCACCTGGCCAGAGGACTGGGAGTTCACCTGAGAGGATAAAGTAGACGTCCTTGGGTGGGAGGAGGGCGGCAAAGGCGCCGGGGCCGGCGGAGGGGCGTGGGCAGGAGTCAGTGGNCGGAAGGGGGGATTTCAGGGATGGGAGAGGGGGTGGGAGCTCCTTCTCCGCCGCCTCCGTCTCCTTTGGAGAGAGCAGGTCCTCGGCCCTGCAGTCCTTTGTTCCCGTGGCTTTGGCATCCCGGGCTGCGGGGGGATGTCGCTCCTCCGCTTTGGGCTCCGCGTTCGGCGGCGCTGCCGAACTCGGCGGCTCCGCCTCGGTCGGAGCCTTTTCCGGCGGCTTCACGGCCTTGGGGGCTTTTTTCGGTTCCTCCTTGGGTTCGACCAAGCTGTTCTCCTTCCTGGCCACGACAAGCGGCGAGCCCTTGGCCTCTTTGCCGTCCCCCTTGGCCGCGGCTGCCGCCGCCGCCGCCCGCTCCTTCTTCTTCCTGCTGAGCTCGGCTCCCAGGCTGGAATTCAGCGGCAGCCTCGTCGGGGAGATGCTGGAGTGGCGACTGCGGGACCCAGACCTCTGCTTCTTGCTGTGGGATGAGTGTCTGGAGTAGCCAGGGCTGCGGCTCCGGGATTTGACGGATTTCCTGCGGGAGAGAGGGAGGAGGGAGAGGCTGAGCAGGAGCTTCTCTCAGCTGCTCATCGACAGCTGAGTCCGCTCTTGGGCAGGGCAGAGAGTGCTCCTCGCCTGTCGGGACAAATCGGAGCTGTTGGAAGGGGTTTAGTGGGTAAATCAGGGCCAGTTTTAGACCGTCATCATCATCGTTCAGCCCTCCTGTGCCAGCACCACCTTCACCATCGCACTGGGAACACAGAAACGAGGGGTCAAGGCTGGGCAATCCCCAGGGAAAAGGGGAGATGGCACAGCTAACAGGAGGCTCCAGTCCAGAGGGTGAGCTGGGATGACAGGGATCTTCTACAGGAATTATCGACAACTGTAAAGGAAGCCATGGATAAAACACAACTGCTCTCACAGGAATCTGTCTCAGGAAATGGCACAATTCAAACTCATTTCCCCCTCGGCTCTTCTGCTGTCATCAGAAGTCAGGTTTGTATCGTGGGATTTGGGGGAAGAAAAGAAAAAACAGCAATTTTTTCTGAGGTCTTGACCTTCCTCTACAAGCCATGGGCTCTAAGTCAGGTATCTATGCAGAAATAACCCCTGCAAATCTGTGCTGAGAGGAGCAAGGCAGGGAACCTCTCACCCCATGGGGTGAACCTACTCGGGACAGACCGACGGGCAAACCAGCTACACAATAAAATGGAAATGCAAACTGGGACTTCCAGAATCCACCCCAAAATTCCTGATGAGCCAGAAGGGCTCCCTGCACTCCAGTGGCAGGTTGAGACAGCAGGTTTAAGAGGACACGTGGTGAGCTCTGAGCCAACAACAGGAAAAGCAAACATTCTGAGAGCAGCCCCTCTAAATGCTACAACAGACACAACAACACTCCAAGATTTACTACTCAGGACATGTTTGGAAAACATGGAATTCTCTCAAAACACAGTCCCACAGTGGTTATAAAACACATCCCTAGTCACGAGCAGGTTCAAGCACAGGTCCTGGGTTGCTCTTAACCACCCTCAGAACATAAATAACAGCAGGGTCTAAGCTGTGGGCATTGCCACACAAATTGGGATGTCCCAAGACAATAAACATTGGGAACACAAAGTGGAGAACTGAGGCAGCAGCGAGTTCCTGGCTCAGCACCACAGAGCCCTCCCAGGATGGGCAGCTGGGGCTCACCAGGGTTCACCTGCCACCAGGAGCTGGGACAACAGTCACCTTTTCACCACGCTCCAAGGCATCTGCAGGCCAAGGAAAACACGCCTAAGGAATGCTGTGGGATGTCGTTTACTTCCACCGTGGTTGGAATTCCCTCCTGCCAACCTCCCAGGACAGGTTGTTCAGGGTGCTGCAAACACTCCCATCTCTTGCTCCTTGTTCCCCATCTTCCCTCAGGATTAAGCCCCCAACAGTTACTCCAATTCCAGGAATGGTTTGGAAGGGACTCCAGAGCCCACCCAGTTCCACGGGCAGGGACACCAGCTCTTAATTAACAATAATCACCTACAGTCATCACACGAAGATCACTGTTCCCAAACCATTTTCCATGCTGGTGTTTGCAGCTGCTTTGTCAGACCTGAAAAAGGCCCCACATCCAGAAGCTTTCCCAGTTCCACCAGGAACACATCCCTACAACAAACCCCCATCTCCCATCCCTGGGCCATCAACAGCCCCAAAAGCACCAACACCCAACACCCCCAGCACCTGCTGAGGGGTCTCTATTGCTGGGTAGCTCCAAACAGACCCAACAAGGTCCATGGGATGCCCAGGGACGTTTTCCTTTTGGAAAAGAACACCTTTCCATCCGCTGGAATTATTCTATGGCTCCACCTGCAGCCACTTTTAACGTGTGCTAAGGGGATTCTCCACATCTGATTTGCTTTGCCAAGGTTGCCCAGGATGGATGAGGGGAAATTCAGTGTCACCTGCAGACCTTCTGGGTAAAAATACCCGGGATTAAAACCCACCTCGTTGTCCCCCCCAGAACTGGGAAGCAGAAACAGCAGACACCAACCGTGACATGGAGCTGAGGATGAGACCCCACCCAAAACCCCAAATCAAGAACACTGAGAGTCATTTAACTCCCCAAACCCCAAATCAAGAGCACTGAGAGTCATTTAACTCCCACAACCAAAAGACTGGCACGGCCTTTGGAGAAGGGAATGCTCAGAACCTTCCAGACCCTCCCCATGCTGAGCATGGCCGTGGTTAAGAGGGGGGTCTGCAAAGCCCCCCACCCTCCCAGGAGCACCCCCAGACAGCACAACACCTCCCCTGCTGCAGACCCCACCAGGAGCTGAGGGTGGAGGGGGAAGCAGGGGCTGGGAAGCTCCAGTTTCCCAGGAAACAAGGTCTTCTCCTCAGTTTTTTTCCATGCCTGGTGACCTTTCACCACGACAAGGACCTGTGTCACACATGGGATGTGCTCACTCACACCTCACTACTCACAACAGCACATCCCACTCCCAGCAAGGAGGAGGACTCTGGAATTCCAGCTCCCTGTTCCAGCAGTTTCTACCCAGAATGGCAAAAGTTCTGCTCCTTTCTGGCCTGACCAAATCCTTGTTTCCTCCTCCTTTTCATGGGAAAAGAGATGTTTTCCCACAGCCACTGGAAATGCTTAGGATTTTCTCCAACCAGGACATGGATTCAGTTCCCCAAAGTTGTTTTGGACATGGAGATGAAAGAAAACACAGAACCCACCAAAAAACCTCTCATCCTGTCAGTCAGGGGAAGTCACTGAGTGTCCCAGAAAAGCCTGAGGAACAGAAGCCACAGTCAGGTCTGGGTGTGCCACTTAAAGAGGTTTTCTCTCCCAAAATATTCCTGCCCCTCCACAGGAACCAAGGGAAGGGATCACACAGTCACTGCCCAAAGGCACCTGCCTCCAGTGACACTGAGCTGCAGCACAGCCAGCTGAGCTCAGCCCACCTGCTCACCCAGGAGAGCCCCAGAGACCCCTAGGTGAGCCCCTGAGCAGCCCTGAGCCCCCCAAGTGAGTCCCTGAGCCCCCCAGATGATCCCCGAGCCCCCTAAGTGACCCCCAGCTCCCCAGGTGAGCTCCTGAGCCCCCCAAGTGAGCCTCAGGCCATCCCCTGAGCAGCCCTGAGCCCCCCAGGTGACTCCCAGCCCCCTAGGTGAGCCCCTGAACAGCCCTGAGGCACCCAGGTGAGCCCCTGAGCCCCCCAAGTAGCTCTGAGTCCCCTAAGTGACCCCCAGCCATCCANTGACCCCCACCTCAGGCTCCTGGCCACCCCTGACCACAAGCTCCCCCTCCCCACACTTTGTGTGAGCTCCACAAAGCCAACCACACACAAACCACAACTCACAACCCGCCTGACAGTTGGAAAACACATCCAATTCCCTGTGTCCCTTCCCTACAACCACCCCAGGCAGCTCTTTGGATTCCAGAGGCACAATCCATGGGCTTTGAGTGTGGCACACAGGGAGTCACCTGCCCAGAGAAGAGGAGAGAGTTAAAGTGAAGCCAAAGAACTCAGGACAAGGTGAGTGCAAACAGTGAGTAACCACTGCAATCTATTTTTGGTTTGGGGGTCCAGCACTGAGTCAAAGAGGTCCTTAAAATGTGGGTCTGTAAGTCCAGGGAAGCAGCACAAAGAGCTCCAAAGGTGCTCCTGTAAGTCAGAAACAGGATTTCTCAGCTCAGAAGCAACAAAGCATTCCCAGTGAGGAAGCTCTGGGTTCTCCTGGGAAGTGTGGGGGGAACACACCCCTCTTGGGACACCACTGCAGCTCCCAGGGGTTCCTTCCTGCTTGGGGCTGGACACACACCTCAGCTGCCACAACACACAATTCCAGACATATCCTGCCACTGCATCCTGACCCTGCCATAAAAACAGCAAAAAGAACTGAGGGGAAAGCCCTGCAGGGCTGTCCCTGAGAGCCCCACACAGAAACCAGGGCAGAGGAGCTGCTCACACTGCAAAAACCACAGCACAATGAAGACATTTTCCATAAGACTTTCTGAGGGGGGGATTAAAATCAACCCAGGACTCCCAGCAAGGGCCAAGTCCCCCACGGAAAGCAATATTCCCAAGGTTTTGTGCAACCAAGACCCAATTCCAAGAGTCCCCTGTGCTTTGGGAAGGGCTGGTGGGGAGGATGCAGCCCAGCAAGCACAGAGCTGAGCATTCCTACAGCCACCACATTCCAGGTGACCTCTAAACTGCTGTGGAGCTCCAGCCAGAGCTCCTCAACATCCATGGGGACAACTGGAAACTCCAGCCAGAACTCCTCAACATCCATGGGGACAACTGGAAACTCCAGCCAGAGCTCCTCAACATCCATGGGGACAACTGGAAACTCACTGAACAGAAGCCAAAGCTGGGAAAGAATTAAAAAATAAAGGATCAACGTTGGCCAAAGTAACAGGAGGATGAATGAATACCTGAAATAAAAACACCCAGAGCTACCTCGAAACGATTCTTTCCTTCTGTAGCAAAAAGTTATGGAACAAAGAAAACAGGAGGGGAAATGAGAATTAAGGCAAAATGCAGCTGGTGGCTCCTCACCCTTCCAGAACGTCCAGATTCCAGAAGGGAAGGAAGACGCTGAGAAAAAGAAAGTTGAGGCTGAGAGATGGAGCTTCCCACGTGGCCGCCTCTGATCCAGGGGAAAAGAGGAGCCGAGTCGGAGCACAAAAGAGCAAAACGCGGCCGGATCGAGCCCTCCCGAGCGGCGGGGTCGGGTCCCCGCACGCCGGGACACAGGGAAAGGCTGCCAGAATGAGGTGAGAGCGTCTCCCCCGCCGGGGAAAGCGCATCGGGACGCGGCTCGCCGGGAATCCACTCCGGAGGGGCGTGGAATTGAATCCCGGGAGCTCCCGAGCGCTGCTTCCCAACGCCGTGCGCAGGGAATTCCCAGCACCCCGGGTAGAGCAACCCCACACGCTCCGTGGGGCAAATCCAGCGCCAGCGGGGAGGAAAAGGGATCACGGAACGGGCTGGGGTGGAAAGGACCTTAAAATCCATCCAGTGCCACGCTCTGCTAGGGGCTGGGACACCTCCCACCAGCCGGGACACTTTCCGCAAGCCCAGGAAGCTCCAGCCTGGCCTTGGGCGCTTCCAGGGNCCCAACCCCCCCCGGCCCTCTCCCACCCCCCAAATCCTTCCTCCAACACTGGACGGGTACCCAAACTCCCCGTCTCTCTCCCACCCCCCAAATCCTTCCTCCAACAACGGAAGGGCACCCAAACTCCCCCCGGGGACCCCTCCACACCCACCTGGCGAGGGGGCTCCTGCTGACGGAGCGCTTGGAGGCGAAGGG
>VXAU01000965.1:0-15767 GCA_013399695.1 Formicarius rufipectus | reverse complement strand
GAGAGGGGGCGGGGCTTGGGCGGAGTCTCGCGAGGGCACGGGGAGATGTCGCGAGAGCGGGGGGGGCGCGGCAGTGATGGCGGTGGCGGATCTGTGAGGGAGGGACGGCCCGGCCCGGCCCGGCCCGGCCCAGCCCGATCCGGCCCGGCCTGACCGCCCCCCCACCCCGGGCACGGCACCGGCACTGGCCACAGCACCGGCCTCGGCACCCCGGCATGAAGGCGGTGCCGNGGGAGAGGGTCACGGGACTGGGCCTGGTGAGAGGGGGGGAGGGGGCTGTCAGGCCGTGCAAGTAGCCCTGCAAATGGCCCCTCTGAGAGGGGACCCCCCAGTCCGTGGAAGCACCTTAAATAGCCATAAAAATATTCCCGTTTGAGTGAGGACCCAATCAATGAAGACACCTCAAATAGCCATAAAAATATCCCATTTGGTAGTGGACCCCCCAATCCACACAAACACTCCGAGTAGCCATACAAATACCCCATTTGAGAGGAGACCCCCCTCCAATCCATAAAAACTCCTCAAATAGCCGTACAAATACCCCCCTTTGAGAGGAGACCCCACAAATCCATGAAAACACTCCCAATAGCCCTACAAACATTATTCCATGAGGGTGGTAGAACTTCTTTCCATGAGGATGGCAGAGCCCTGGAACAGCTGCCCAGGGAGGTCATGGATCCCTTTCTGGAGACATCCTTAGGCTCCTTGGCCACGTTCCTGGTGTCACCTGGGCTGGGTGGCCGCCAGAGGTGCCACCAGTGGGGCCACATCCCTCAGAGATCCCCCAGAACGTGTTGTCTTCTCCTGGCAGGCATCCCATAGGCCTTTGGTGATATCCCATAACGTCCAGCTGACCCTGAGGTCTGGGGTGGGGTGGGGACAAAGCAGCAGCAAAGTGGCCTGAAATCACCTTGAAGCTGGGGAGGGCTCTGTGGACCTTCCAGAAGTGTCTTCTGCTGTGTCCTTCACTGTCCCTGTCCTGCAGAGGTGGAGAAGCTGAACAGGATGAGCTCCCTCCTGGAGAGGCTCCACGCCAAGTACGGCCAGAGCAGGCCCTGGGCAGAGACCATGAAGCTGGTCCGGCAGGTTATGGTGAGTGTTGGTGGGGCTTCCTCTGGGATGGGCTTCTGCAGGGTGGGATTCCCTCTGGGGTGAACTTCTCCTGGGTGAGATTCCCTCAGGGATGGGTTTCTGGAGGGTGGTATTCCCTCTGGGGTGGTTTTCTTCAGGGTGGGATTTCCTCAAGGATGGACTTCTTCAGGGTGGGATTCCTTCAGAGATGGGTTTTTGCAGGGTGGGATTCCCTCAGGGTTGATTTTCTTCAGGGTGGGCGTTTCCCCAGGGATGGTTTTTGGGCTGGTTTTTCAGCTCTCTCCGAGGTGTTTGTGTTTTGCTCCAGCCTTTGCTCCCTCCTGGGGCTGAGGGGTGTCACTCCTTGCAGGGCACAGGTGGGAGGAAGGGCTGTCCAAGCCCTCCCTCATTAGAGGTTCGTTGTCAGTTCAGTGCCAGGAAAAGGGGCGAAGTTGTGTTTTCCATTTCCTGCTTCGGGGTGTTGTTTGGCAGAGCGATTTTTCTGCCTTTTCACTCAGTGCTTGGTCAGAAACGTGTGTGAAGTGTTTGTTTGGGTGGGGGAGGGAGGAGAAAATGCCCTGTTCGGGTGTTTAGGTGTAAAATGTTTGCCTGGCCCCTTGTTTCTCTGTCAGCTCTATAACTCTGAGCTCAGACCTCTTAAAAGCTGCCACAGTCTGTTCCTCCAGCTGAATTAAGTTGCTTAAAAAGCAAATAAAGCAATTCCAGGTCTCCCTTTGTTCCCTCTTTCCAAAGCAGAGACTGTTCTCTCACAGGCATCATGATGTGGGTTGGGGATGAAATCCAACCTGCTTTTAATTGCCTAAATAATTTGGCTGCACCAAAGCTGCACTAATTCCCACCAAAAAAATGACCTTTTTCTTCTCTGTGCCCCAGGAAAAGCGAGTTGTGCTGAACTCGGGGGGGCACCAGCACCTGGTGAGCTGCTTGGAGACCCTGCAGAAGGCACTGAAAGGTGGGGGATCTTCTCTGAGTGCTCTCCACAGGCTGCTGGTGGGGGGGGTGAAATCCCATGGAGATGCTCCACAAGAACACCCAGGGGGTGCTGCTGGTGCTCACACTGAGCTCAGGGCCAGGCAGGATGGGCTGTGCTGCTTTTGTTGGGAATATCCTCTCACTGCCCAGAGAAACTAGGGCTGTCCCATCCCTGGAAGTGTCCCAGGCCAGGTTGGACAGGGCTTGGAGCACCCTGAGAGAGTGGGAGGTGTCCCTGCCCGTGGCAGGGGGTGGGATTGGATGAGCTTTAAGGTTCCTTCCAACGCAAACCATCCTGGAGTTCTATGAATGCCCATCCCTGAAAGTGTCCAAGGCCAGGTTGGACAGGGCTTGGAGCAGCCTGGGCTGGTGGGAGATGTCCCTGCCCATGCACTGGATGAGCTTTAAGGTGCCTTCCAACCCAAACCATCCTGGAGTTCCATGAATGCCCATCCCTGGATTCCACGGGTGGCAGGAATTCCGTCCTCTCTCTGAGGTTTGGGAGCGTTTTGCTCTCTCTGTGCAGGTGGTTCTGCCTGTCTTGGAGCACAGCCCCTCTGTGACTGCACGTGGAGGACTGAGCAGACATGGGAGGGGCATTTCTTACTGGTTTATTCCTTGGGGAATGTTGGGTCATTCCATGGAGCTTTGTTGTTCCCTCCCCCAGTGTCATCCCTGCCTGCCATGACGGATCGCTTGGAGTCCATCGCCAGGCAGAGCAGGTGAGTGTCCTTCAGTTCCTGGCAGGGACCATTCCCAGCTCCCTGCCCACATCAGCACCTCCTGCTGCTTGGCTTGTGGGGCTTGTGTCCATCATCTCACAGCAATTCCTGTTCTGTTTTCCTTGGGAAGCCTTGGATCCCACCTCAGTGCCAATGGCACCGAGTGTTACATCACCTCGGACATGTTCTATGTGGAAGTGCAGTTGGATCCCACGGGGCTGCTCTGTGATGTCAAGGTGGCCCACCATGGAGAAAACCCTGTGGTAGGTATTCCTGGGAAAGAGGGTGGGAATTGTGGCTTTGGAATTGCCCTTTAGCTCCCTTTTGCTGTAGCAGAGGAAATAGGTTGTATTTACTGTTCCCCTGTACCTGGAGTTACTTTTTTGCTGCTCCTTTTAGTGGGAAGTCAAGTTCTCCATGGAGTGGCTTGTTCCTCTGGGATAATCTCATGTCCAGAGTGGATTTACAGCTGGAAAAAATTACTGGAGGAAGTTCTTTCTGTGATTCTGTGTTTCTGGGGAAGGGAGATTCATGGAATGGAATGGAAAGTACTGGAAGGGGGAATGCTGGAAGGAAATGGCTTTATTGCCCTTCTGCACATGGAGGAGAGTTTGGACTTGGTATTTGATTGGCTTCTTCTGAGGATAGTCCATCTTTAACATCTGTAAAGTCATAGCTTTTCAACCTAAGGCTTCCCAATTTGGCAAAGTGACATCCAGTTGGTCATGGAAACGGAAATATTCCTGCCTGAGTTTGTCCCAGTGGGGCTTAATGGGCAGAACTGGAGCCAGACCAGTGTGGGCAGTGGGTTGTTCCTCAGGAAGACCTGGTGCTCAGGAATTCTACTGTCCTGCTGTTTTCCAGTGGCTGTGCTGCACAAAGCCCCAAATGCCTGTGTTCCACCCTGATATCCTTGTGTATTCTTTCTTTTTCCAGAGCTGTCCAGAGCTGGTGCAGCACCTGAGGTGAGAACCAGGGGCTGTTGGGTGGGTTTTCTGACAGGTGTGGTGGTGTTTTCTGGCTGCAGACACAAAGTGTTCCACAACTGCTCCTTCCCCTGAAGGTGTCTCCACTTCTGCAGGGGCTTTGCTGGCTTTGGTTCAGGTCCTTGTGGTTCTGGCTGCTGTGCAAGGTGTCTCCAAAGTCACAGCACAATCCTAACAGTCCTTTAAAAGACATTGTAGTTTTCATGCAACAAAAGCCTTCATTGAAGTGTCTCAGTGTCTGTATTAATGTAACTTGTTAAAACCAACCCCCATTCCTTACCAATTTGAATGCTTGGCAACTTTCCCTCCCCTTTCCTTTCAGAGAGAAAAATTTTGATGAGTTTTCAAAGCATCTGAGGGGCCTTGTGAACCTGTATAAACTGCCAGGAGACAAGTGAGTCCAGAATGTGTTTATCTCCATAGACATGAAGTTGAACAAGTCTAGACTACATTTGTTTTTACCCACCTATAAAACATGAAACAAACCTTCACACTTGTAGCTTTGCACTGCACAGTCTCTTTCAAGATTGCTTACATTGTTTTGTTGTTTCTCTTTTTTCCTCAGCAAACTTAAAACTAAAATGTATTTGGCTCTTCAATCTTTGGAGTTGGACCTGCAAAAGATGGCTGGGATGTATTGGTAAGGATGGTTGGGTTCCCTGTATGTGTATAAATGCTTAGAGCTCTGAGAAGTTGCTTTTTAACTGCAGAATTCAGGTGAAAGAGAGTCTTAAAGGCAAAATCCATCTGTAATCAGATGGATTCCCAAGAAATTGGGAAACTTTTGACTATGTTTTCCTGCTGCAGACTCAGGGGATAAACCAGCCATGCTCCAGAGAGTAAAGCAGCTTTTATTTTGCCTGTAGCAGTGGGAAGTTTAGGATCAGTCCCTCTGTGTGACCCAGAAATGTGTCTTTTGAACTTAATCTTGGCTCAGGGTGTGACTCTGACTTGTTACAGACTGTGGTTTCCTCTCCTGCAGGCAAGCCACCAATGCCAACCCCCTGGAGAAGATCCTCCATGGCAGTGTTGGTTATCTCACCCCCAGGAGTGGAGGTACCTGTGTTTGGCACTCTTTGCTTGAATTCAGAAAGACATCTTTGTTCAGGGCCTCCTTTGTGGGCATTGGTTTCACAGGAGCTGATGGAAAATGATCATCAAAGATGGAAGGGGGGTGAGGTGTTTGGGGGGTTGTGGGGTGTGCTGGTTTAGAGTTCAACCAGCAGGAGAAATGACTTCAACTTGGGATGGGATTGCACATCAGAATAACAACTTAATAAAAAAAGGTCACAAAATACACTGAGACAGAAGGAAAATCCCTTTGAGCCACAAAAGCAGCTGTGCAGCCCAGCCCAGTGGGGCACAGCAGGATCCCTGAGCTCAAAGTAAAAAGAAAGGAAGGAACCTGCAGGTGACAATGATGGTCAGGCTGGTGGCAGTGCCAGTCCTGGTGAGGTTCTGCTCCTCCTCTGGATCTGACCAGAGACCCCAGTCCCAAACCCCAACTTGGGCTCAGCTGGGAACACCCAGTCCCTCCCCCAGGGTGGGGAGTTCCACAGTGGGTGATTCACTCTGGGAGGTCAATCCTGGCATATTTTTGGCATCCCTGCTGGCCCCTGAGCAGACCTGACCCCTCAGGTGGGGGTGAAGGTGCTGGTGGCTCCTGGAGGGGAGTTCTCACCCCTGAGTCATTGGTGTGGAGACAGGAACCCTTCCTTATCCCCCAGGAGTTCCCAAACCCCCCCCTGTGCCGTGAGGGGTGGGGTGTGCCCTGGGCAGCTGCTGCCAATGCTCCGTGGTGGGAAGTTCATGAGAACAATGCCATGGAGGGTTTAGAGTCCACACCCACCCAGTGCCAAACTGGGCCTGGCTACCAGAACCAGGACATGTGGTTTGGGAGGTTGGCAGTGGCCAGGCCAGGCCTGACCAGAAGCTCCTGTCCCCCAGGTCTCCTGATGAACCTCAAATATTACGTGTCCCCCTACGATTTGTTTGAAGATGGCACTGGAGCCCCCGTGATGCTGCATGAGAACAATGGTAGGTCAGCTTTGGAGGTGGGGTGGGCTCCTGCTGCCTGAGGGAGAGGAGGAGGAGGAGGCACAGCTCCAGGCTGGCTCCCCTCTGCTGTCACTGTGGGACAAGCACAGCTTGGCCTGTGGAGGACAGGGGTTTGGTGAGCCCAGGTGTGAACACCAGCCCAGGTCGCTGTTGTCTTGAACTTTGTGGTGGTGCTGGAGGTAGAACTGGGCTCCTGATGGGGGCAGGGCCTTTTTCCTCTATATTGAGTCTCATTTTAATACAGAATAATCCTTTAAAACTACACAACCAGTAGCTCAGTTTTTTGGCCTCTCAGGTCTATCCTGGATCTCCTTCAGTCACTAAGGTTGACTCCCACTGGGGCACGTGATGTGATTCCTGGGGTGTCCTGGGCAGGGCCAGGAGCTGGACTTGATGATCCTGGTGGGTCCCTTCCAGCTCAGCATGTTCCATGATTTATTTTATCACTGGAATAGAAACAGAGACTCACAGAATGGTTTGGGTTCGAAAGGACCTTAAAGCTCATCCAGTCCTCTCCCCACCATGGGCAGGGACACCTCCCACTATCCCAGGTTGCTCCAACCTGGCCTTGGACACTTCCAGGGATGGGGAGTGTATTTAATCCAGAAAATATTTCAACCCTAAGCCTTGCACTGGTGGGTTTTCTTCCTCAGCCCCTGTGATTGTCTCCTCATTCCCTCTGCAGTTCCTCGCTCGCTGGGCATGAACGTGTCGGTGACAGTCGAGGGCACCATGGCCATGCACAAACTGCCCATTGCTCCCCTCATCATGGGCTCCCACCCTGTGGACAGCAAAGGGTAAGGACAGGGCAGGGGTCCAGCACTCCACCCTCAGCTGGAGCCATCCTACACACCATGTGTGTGCTGCCTCCAACCAGGAACCTCCTCCATGGGGGCTGGGATGTGCTGTGGAGCAGTGCCTTGATTTTTGAGGTGTGCCAGCACAAGCCATGCCCTGCTCCTGATCCAAGCTTTTCTCCTCCCCAATCTTTCAGGACCCCATCCTTCTCCTCCATCACCAGTGCCAACAGTGTGGATTTACCAGCTTGTTTCTTCCTCAAGTTCCCACGTCCCCTCCCCGTGTCTCGGGCCTTCATTCAGAAGCTTCAGAGCTGCACAGGTGGGTTGCAGACCTGGCACACGCACAGTCCCAGGGGTTCACTGATGTTCCCCTGCCTTCTGGCAGCAAATGCTGCTGGTTTTTAACCTGTGCCCAAGGGCATTTGCTGAAGGTTTTGTGCTGTTTGCAGTAAAAACCTTGCATGGGCTTCCCAGCATCTTTCCCTGATTCCTGTTCTGTGGCCTCCTGTTCCCTCAGGGATTGCCCTGTTTGACACCCCACCCACTTTTGTGCCCCTGTACGAGCTGATCACGCAGTTTGAGCTCTCCAAGGAGGCTGATCCTCTGCCCTTGAACCACAACATGCACTTCTATGCAGTAAGTGTGTCCTCACTGCCTGTCTGCTACACCTTCGGGGCAGCATTTTGGGGAGGGGTTGAGGTTTCCACCCCGTGTCCACCCAAACCTCCAGGCCCCCCCCTTTTCCCAGAGGGAAAAGAAAAAGGTAAAACAGTTGAGAGATGATGGCAAAGCAAACTCAGAGGGGCTAAATACTGAAATTTGTTACTGACAAGAGAAGAACTAAAACTAAAAGTAATTAAAAAGTAAGAAATCAATCAATCTTGAGAACCCCTTTCTCCTTCCACCCCTCCCTCTTTCCAGCAGTTCCAGGGAGCAGGGAATGGGGGTTTGCAGTGGGGTGTTGGTTCTGCCATTGCCCTTGTCCTGGGGGTCACCCCATGGGCTGCAGCGGGGTCTGTGCACCCTGAGGGATCTCCAGGGGCTGCAGGGGGGGCACAGCTTTGAGTCCTTCCCCCCCTGCTCCCGTGGGCTCCCTCCTCCACCTGCTCCCACCTTGGTCTCTGTGTTGTTCTCCCATGGCTGGAATTCCCAACTGTCCCACACTCCTGAATTCTTCACTCTGTTTTCCCAGAGCTGGCACTGGGATTCTGAATTGGCTCAGCTTTGGCCACCAGCTGGAGGTCCCTCCTGGCCCTGGCTGTCCTTGGCTCCACAGGACAGGGGGACCTTCTAGCACCTTCCAACAGAGACCACCCTGGTAGCCCCACCTTCTACTAATATTCAGCTACAGAAACCTCTGACAAGGGGGGTTGAGGTTTCTTCCATATAGAATAAAGGGAATTGATTCGGAATTTATTAACAGGGAAAAGCTGAGCTATTCAAGTATTAGGGTTGGGATACAGACACAGGACCCTGGCACAGGTTGTCCAGGGAAGCTGTGGCTGCCCCATCCCAGGCCAGGTTGGACAGAGCTTGGAGCGCCCTGGGATACTGGAAGGTGTCCCTGCTCGTGGCATTGGATGAGCTTTAAGGTCCTTTCCAACCCAAACCATTCCATGATGGCTGTGAAAATTAGGTGGTGGGAAATGCTCTGCTGTTGGGGTGCAGAGAGCAGAGATGTGGAGCTGAGCCCTCCCAGGATCTGTCCCTTCCTCTTGTCCTCACTGAGGTGTGGCCTGAGTGAATTGCAGCACTCTGGGAGAAATCCTGATTCTAAAATTTGTCTCCTGTCAGCTCCAGAGGATTCTCCCCTTGGAGCATCTTGGGAGGGCTGCCATACCACGTGAACATGTTTTAGTGGGAACAGTAAATATTATTTTCTGAGGAGCCAAAATCACCTTATCCTCATTCAGAGCAGAAGGAAAACATCTTCAATGTTTGTCCCTTTCAGCCAGAAAGGTGGTCTGGTGTCCCTGGGGTCTGGTCTGTCCTTCCTGCATGTCCTCTCCACCCTTCCACCCCACTGGAGTAAAGCCCAACCTGTGTGTCAGGCTCTTCCAGGACAGCAGCACTGTTACTTCCTCAACAAAGACGCCCCTCTCCCAGATGGAAGGAGCCTCCAGGGAACTCTGCTCAGTAAAATCCCCTTCCAGCACCCGGGCCGGGTACCCCTCATCCTCAACCTCATCAGGCATCAGGTGGCCTACAACACCCTTATTGGCAGCTGTGTCAAGAGGACAGTCCTCAAGGAAGGTGAGTGGCCCAGCCAGTGGAATCTGGGCATGGGAAACCCTGGGTGTCTTCCCCAGGTGTGGGAATAAGTGCTGAGCTCTCCGCTGCTTCCCGTGGGTTTTCCCCCTTCTCTCTGGGGCTTGGAGCCTTCTGGGCATCTCCTGTGTTCCCTCAGTGAACAGGCCCCATGTCTTGCAGATTCTCCTGGGATCCTGCAGTTTGAAGTTTGCCCTCTCTCTGACTCCTGTTTCAGTGTTTCCTTTCAGCACCCCGTGAACGACTCTCTGGTGTGTGGTAAGTGGGCTCTGGAACACCACGGGGTGTTTTTGGGACTCCTTCCCCTCTCTCCAGGGTTCTGACCTTTTCCAAACTCTTTTCCAGTGGTGATGGATGTGCAGGACTCCACCCATGTGAACTGTAAGCTGTACAAAGGGCTGTCTGATGCCCTCATCTGTACTGATGATTTCATTGCCAAAGTTGTTCAAAGGTGAGCTGGAATTCTGTCCCACCTTGCACTCCCACAGGAGCTCTGCTCTGCCTCCTGTTTATCCAGGAGTTCTGGAGCTGTTCTGTCTCTGGGCGGGATGGGTGGAAGAAAAGTAAGCTCAGAGCCCTGCTGGAAGTTCCATTCCAGGGTTTGAGCTGTAACTACTCATTTTTGGGTTTGTTGTTTGCGTGGGACTGTCCTCAGGGTTCCTCCACCTAAGCCCCCTTTGAGAACGGAGCGGAGCGTTCCCAGGGCACAGGACACCTCTTAAACCCTCACCTTTTGAGTGAGGAGAGCTGCTTTTGCTCTCAGTACATTCCAAACTTGTCATCCCTCAGTGGAATGTGGTGTTATCACTGATTCTTGAGCAACCTGGGCTAGTGGGAGATGTCCCTGCCCATGACAGGGGCTGGGACTGGGTGGCCCCTCAGGTCCCTTCCATCCCAAACCATTCCATGATTCTGTGATTGCATCCTGTGCTTTTTATCTCCCAAGATCATCATCTGTCAGCTGTTGGAGTTGATGGATTGATTGATTCTCCCTCTGTGATTGCAAGGAGAGGCACAAAGGCACAGGTGTCTCCTGGCTGGATAAGCCTGGTGGGATAAGTGTAAATCCAAGCAGAGCAGGAGGACACTTCCCTGGACCTGCTGCTGTGCTGTGCTGCTGTCCCCTCCCTCAGAGGGGAGCTTTGTTCCAGGCCTGGTGAAGGTCTCAGGGCCCCAAACCCAACCTGAACCTGTGCTGTGTCTTGCAGGTGCATGTCCATCCCTGTCACCATGAGGGCAATCCGCAGGAAGGCAGAAACCATCCAAGCTGACACCCCAGCCCTGTCCCTCATTGCAGAGACAGTTGAAGACATGGTGAAGAAAAACCTGCCCCCCGCCAGCAGCCCAGGGTATGGCATGACCACGGGCAGCAACCCAATGAGTGGGACCACCACCCCAACCAACACTTTTCCTGGGGGGCCCATCACTACTTTGTTTAACATGAGCATAAGCATGAAAGAGAGGCATGACTCGGTGGGCCATGGGGAGGACTTCAGCAAAGTGTCTCAGAACCCTATTCTCACTAGTTTGTTGCAGATCACAGGGAATGTGGGGTCAACCCTTGGCTCAAGCCCAACCCCCCCCCACCACACACCACCACCAGTATCCTCACCAGCCAGCAACACCAAGAACCACCCCATGCTCATGAACCTCCTTAAGGAGAATCCCCCTCAGGATTTCTCCACGCTCTATGGGAGCAGCCCTCTGGAAAGGCAGAACTCCTCCTCTGGCTCCCCCAGAATGGAGGTGGGCCCGGGGGGGAATAAGCCAAAGAAAAAAAAGTCCCGCGTGGCGGCCGACAAACCCAAACACCAGACTGAGGACGACTTCCAGCGGGAGCTCTTCTCCATGGACGTCGACTCCCAGAACCCCATTTTTGATGTCAACATGACTGCAGACACCCTGGACACCCCCCACATCACCCCAGCCCCCAGTCAGTGCAGCACTCCCCCCGCCACCTACCCCCAGGCTCTGCCCCACGCCCAGCCCGGCATCCAGAGGATGGTCCGCCTGTCCAGCTCCGACAGCATCGGCGCCGACGTCACCGACATCCTCTCCGACATAGCAGAGGAGGCCTCCAAGCTGCCCCCCAGCACCGAGGACTGCCCACCCATGGGCACTCCTGTCAGAGACTCCTCCAGTTCGGGGCATTCCCAAAGTGCCCTCTTTGACCCCGACGTTTTCCAGGCCAACAGCAGCGAGAACCCCTACACGGACCCCGCCGACCTGATCGCCGACGCCGCCGGGAGCCCCAACAGCGACGCCTCCAACCATTTCTTCCCCGATGGGGTGGATTTCAACCCTGACTTGCTCAACAGCCAGAGCCAGAGTGGGTTTGGGGAGGAGTACTTCGATGAGAGCAGTCAGAGTGGAGACACGGATGATTTCAAGGGTTATGCCTCCCAGGCTCTGAGTAACTTGGGGGTGCAGGTCTTAGGGGCTGACGGGGGGGACAATAAATTTAAGGGGAGCAATCCATCCGACACGGTGGATTTTAGTATTATTGCAGCTGCCAGCAAAGCCCTGGGGTCCTCAGACATCATGGAGCACCACAGTGGAGGTCAGAGCCCTCTGCTGAACACGGGGGATTTGGGGAAGGAGAAGTCTCAGAAACGGGTAAAGGAAGGAAACGGGTCTGGGGGTGCCATGGCAGGCACTGGGATAGATGGGAAGCCAGGGAAGCGCAGCCGGACGCCGTCCAGCGATGGGAAAAGTAAGGAGAAGCTTCCAAAGAGGAAGAAGCAGGAGACAGATGGGAAATCTCCATCTCACAGCTCATCCAACAGGCCCTTCACGCCCCCAGCGAGCACGGGTGGGTCCAAATCTCCGGGGAGCTCGGGCAGATCTCAGACTCCTCCTGGAGTGGCTACTCCTCCTATTCCAAAAATAACCATCCAGATCCCAAAAGGAACAGTGACTGTTGGCAAACCCTCATCACACGGCCAGTACACGAGCAGCGGTTCTGTCACCTCCTCCAGCAGCAAAAGCCATCATAGCCATTCTTCCTCCTCCTCTTCTTCCTCCTCTTCAACCTCAGGCAAAATGAAAAGCAAATCTGAAGGGTCTTCTGGCTCAAAGATGAGCAGCAGCCTCTACTCCAGCCAGGGTGGCTCCGGGTCGAGTCAGTCCAAGGGCTCAGCCCAGTCGGTGGGAAAACCAGGATCCTCCCCCATCACCAAGCATGGCCTCAGCAGTGGCTCTGGCAGCACCAAGATGAAGCCTCAAGGGAAGCCATCATCCCTCATGAACCCTTCCATGAGCAAACCAAACATCTCCCCGTCTCACTCGAGGCCCTCGGGGGGGTCTGACAAACTTGCCTCTCCCATGAAACCCGTCCCGGGCACTCCCCCGTCGTCTAAAGCGAAGTCCCCCATCAGTTCAGGATCTGGGGGGTCCCATATGTCTGGGACTGGATCCAGCTCGAGCATGAAATCATCTTCAGGAATGGGATCCTCCGGGTCCATGTCACAGAAACCACCTCCCTCCTCAAATTCCTCCACGGCATCTTCATCCTCCTTTTCGTCCGGTGGGTCTTCCATGTCTTCCTCCCAAAACCAGCATGGAAGCTCCAAAGGCAAGTCTCCGAGCAGGAACAAGAAGCCATCTCTGACTGCAGTCATAGACAAGCTGAAGCACGGGGTGGTCACCAGCGGGCCTGGCGGAGATGACCCCATGGACGGGCAGATGGGGCCAAGCTCCAACTCCTCAAGCCACGCCATGTCCTCCAAGCACAACATGTCTGGAGGGGAGTTCCAGGGCAAACGGGAGAAGAGTGACAAGGAGAAATCCAAGGTCTCCGTGTCGGGAGGACCCGGCGACTCCTCCAAGAAGAACCCCGACTCCAAAAGTGTCGGGAGCACCGGCGTGGCCAAAATCATCATCAGCAAACACGACGGCGGCTCCCCCAGCATCAAGGCCAAAGTGACCCTGCAGAAACCCGGCGAGGGAGGTGGGGAAGGGCTGAGGCCCCAGATGGCCTCCTCCAAAAGCTACGGCTCGCCCCTGATCAGCGGCTCCACCCCGAAGCACGAGCGCTGCTCCCCCAGCCACAGCAAATCCCCGGCCTACACCCCCCAGGCCATGGACAGCGAGAGCGAGTCGGGCTCCTCCATCGCCGAGAAGTCCTACCAGAACAGCCCCAGCTCCGACGACGGCGCCCGCCCCCCGCTCGACTACGGCGCCGAGAAGCACAAGAAGCACAAGAAGGAGAAGAAGAAAGTCAAGGACAAGGAGCGGGAGAAGGAGCGGGAGAAGAAGAAGTGCCACGGGGTGAAGGCGGAGAGCTGGTCCAAGTCGCCGCTCGCGGCAGAGCCGCCGCTGGCCATGGCGGGCGGCGCCCTCCTCGCGGCGGAGCGGCCGCCCCGCGCCAGCCCCGAGTTCCTCATCGGAGAGGAGGACGATGATCTCATGGACGTGGCTCTCATTGGCAATTGATCCCCTGGGCTGAGCTGTCCGAAGGGTCCTGGATGGGGAGGGAGGGAGGAGCCGCCCCGAACGCGCCACGTGGATTTTCAAAGGGTGTGTTTGGAGGCAAGGGGGAAAGGAAAGTGTTTCCGAGGTGTTTCCAGGATTTTCAGCTCTCCAGGAGCTCAGCAGAAGGTGAGAGTTCCTGGAACCAGGTGCCTTTGTGTTGGGAGCACTTCCACTCGTCCTGGATTTCCAAGTATTATCATCCCTTTGGGAGTTACGGGGGTGAAGCCGAGCGTGGGAATGTGGGAGCAGCCCCCAGAGTGGGGCCAGCACAGACACAGCCTGCTCTGGGACATCCCAGTCCCTCTTCCCAGTCAGGAGAAGTTCCTTTTGGATGTAGGAAGTTTTAAAGTAATGATTTTAGGAAACGTTTTAGGGTTGGGTTTTATCCTTTGGAAGAAGGAACACTGGAAGGTTTGTAATTTATTTCATCCCCATGGCATTTCTCCACTCCATGCCCAGTTGGGTGCCGTGTGTCCCTCTGGAGAGCAGGATTTTATCCCAGGCCACAACACCGAAGGATTTCTGCCTTGGGTTTGACTTCCCTTTGCTTTTAGCTATTTATGCAGCTCCACATGGGAAGGCCCCTGTGCTCCTGGTTTTCCCCAAAGGGAATTTTGGGAAGAGCCCATGGATTTGGGTGGCTCTGGTGACATTCTGGCCCCATGAAATGCCAGCAAATCCCAGTTGGAAAGGGCCTCCTGTCTTCATCCGTGGGAGCTTCCCTGGAATCCCCAGCTGGGAGTTGTGGGCACACACTGCCCCAGCAGGGATCAGTCTGGTATCCTGCTTGGCACTGGCACTGCCAGGGAAACGGGCCCTGAGTGGAAAGAAGAGTTGCAGCAGGAACGTTGATCCCCTTAAAAGATGGATTTTCCCCTTTTGGCTGGAATTGGGAGCACGACTCGGGCGTCATCTCCAGGCTGGGCTCGAGGTCCCTGAAAGGAAAAGGAGACTCAGGGGAGTGTTTTTATTTTTAAAAACAGTTTCATCTGATTCACCGAAGAGGAATGTGGGAAATCAGGAGTCCTGCAAGCACAGCTCCCTTGAAATTCCTGAGCAGGATCCTGCTCCCGCTGGAATTTGCTGCCTGTTCCTGAAGGCCAGGATTTCTCTGTAGGAATGAGGTTCCCCTTCACCTTTGGGGCCACGGCGTGAAAATCTCGAGGATTTGAGTTTTCCTGACCCCAGGGATCCCCCCAGGAAAGCTGTTTCTTTTCCAGCTTTTTGGAAAGCCTTTTCAGTAAGGTGGCAACGACCCCGTTAATTACAGGGATTTTTCACCTCCTTCTGCCTCCAGCTGAATTCCAGAACGTGGGAGCCTGGATTTCTCCATCCCTGGAGAACTTTCCCTTCCTATGTTATCCAGTGTTTACCCTTTGCTCTGAGGTGTCCTGGACACCACAGCCTCCCCCTCCCCAGAGCTCCAGGGGCTGGAATGATAGGAAAATGGGAATCCAATCCAAACCTGGAGCAAATGTTCTTACCCCACACAGTGTTGAAATCATGGGACTGCCACGAGGAGGACGTTAAGGAATGCATTCCCAGAGGAATTTACTGGGAATGGTCCCAGCCCCTCTCCCGTGTTTATTTAATCCATTTTTATGACACAACCCCTTTGATCCCTTCTGAGTTGTGCTTGGGCACAAACCAGCCTTACCAAGGAAGTGCTTTTAAGTGGAATCTGGGCAGGGAATCCCATGGGATGGACTTGCCCTTACCTTGGATCCGTGTTGTCCTGCTGAGAAACACTCTAAAAATTGGAATGAAATCCCGTTCAGCAGCAGAATGGACATAAAAAAATGCATTTTAAAGGAACAGACTGCACGTGTTTCTTCTCCCCTCAGCCAGACCAAAGCTCAATATCCCAAATTCCCTGCTGTGGAAAGGTGGGAATGGAGGGAACATAGTTTCCTCAGCAGGTCCCAAATTTAAAGCTTTTCCCCCTGTTTTGGTGCCCTGTCCCCTTCCAAGGAGGGATGTGAGGGAGCTGAGGTGTGTGACCTCACAGAGGCTCTGGGGTGGCAGTGAGAAATGGTTTCTTTCTGAGCTGTTTTTGCCGCTTCTCGATTATTTTACGTCTTTCAGTATTGGGAAAGATCAAGTGAAAATAAAAATAGAAGCCAAACCTTTTAATCTCAGGCAGCAAAGCCAACAGGGAGATTAAAAGTTGCTGGTTCTTTCCTTGACGATCATGATGTCCATAAACCCCCCAGCTGGAAAAGCGCTGGAATTGTAAATAATCCCGCCTCCCACAGTGGCCTTTTTGGGGGCAGAAAGTGGGATTTCAACTTGTTTCCTTTGAAATATTGCAGACATCATGTTTATTTACACGCGAATAAACCCCTTTGGTACGAAGAGCTGCCGCGTTTTCGTTTGGGGGGAGGGAGAGAGGGAAG
>VXAU01000964.1:44930-142443 GCA_013399695.1 Formicarius rufipectus | reverse complement strand
GGGGGTGTCCATGGAGAAGTGTTTGACTGGTAGTTTACTGTTATATTACAACAATTTTATTTCTTTGCTATTGAATAGCAGTTCAATTAGATGATCCTGGAGCTTCCATTAGATTTGCTGGGGGGGGGGTGGTTATGAACAATTATTGTTTCTGCTGTTAACAGCATTTTAGAGTACTTGGTTATTCGCTTAGTAGCTGTTCGAGTCTGTATTTTAAAAAACTTAATCAGGAACTCAAAATGTCTTTCCTAATTTGCTGTTATTTTGGTAAACTCTGTCTAGGCAATTTTTTCATTACAAATCCAATGTCAAAAGTGAGAAGTGAGAGACTGGAAATTTGACCCCTAATGTTACACTAAAGATCATTGTGTTTTCTTTAAAAGTACTTGCTGGACCTCTATGTAAAGCTCTGACATTGTTAATTGGTTTTGACTTCATGTAATAACATTTCAAGTTGTTCCAGAGATATGATGCTCAGAAATTTGATAAAGGCTCTCAAATGTTTTCCTCAAACTGAAATGTCTGTGGTGAGAAATTTTTCCTGTTCAGTGGTCTCTGTTGTAGATATTGCTGGGATAAAATTGTTCTCGGTCAAAAGACTAGGCTGCCACTTCTTCCATTTCCATTACTCTGGTTTAAAAGGGTTTCCTGGCACTATGCTTAGGAAAAAAGAATGAATTTTCCTGTTCTTCTTGTTAAATGCTCTCAACACTTCCCTAATCTTGATTTTGATCTTCACTTTCTGCTTTGTCAGATTTTAACTTTCTACTTTTTCTTCCTTGGGATTGGAAACATTGCAGTGGTTTGTTCTGAATGTTTAAATGCTCCTACAAAAGGATCATAGGGTGTTAGGATGTTTGTTGGTTGGTGTTTTTGTTTGTTTGGGGTTTTGTTTTTGTTTTTGTTTGGGTTTTTTGTCATTTGTTTGGTTTTGGTTTTGTTTATTTGGTTTTGGTGTTTTGTTTGGGTTTTTGTTTGGGTTTTTTCATCACGTGTTGGGCGATAAGAAAGGCTAACTCCCAGGACGGGTTCGAGGAAAGTGCTTGAGGCAAAGCAGGGTAAAGCAGGAGTAGCATTTATTGAAAAGGGAGCCCCTCTTTTATAGAGGAGCTATGGAAGGTTCAGGAAAAAGGGGTGGAGCCCGGCATCTAAGGGAAAGCATAGGCGGGTATCATACTAACTTGGGCATGAGGAGGAGGAGACCAAACCATATAGGAAAACAGGGGGGGAACAAGTGCAAACATGGAAACTGCTGCACTGCAGCGAACATCAACCAATCAGAATTTAGAAATAAACTCTATAACATTCTGATGAGATAACAATACAAAACCTGACTTTAAAAACCAATAACCATATAACAAAACATTTCTGTAAAACATATAAAAGTCTCTGGCTTGTAATTATTCTCCTTCATGGTATCCTTGAGCTGTAGATTTCTCTCCATCCTTCGTAGTCTTCTTGCTGCAATAATTCACAGTTACAACTTCCGACATTTTTTTGGTTTTTGTTTTGGTTTGGTTTGGGTTTGGTTTGGTTTGGGTTTTTTTGTTTGGCTTTTTTGGGTTTTTTTTTGTTTTTTTTTGGTTTGTTTTTGTGGTTTGTTTTTGTTTTTGTCTTTGTTTTTTGTTTGTTTGGGGTTTTTTTTTGTTTGTTTTTTTTTTTTTTTTTTTTACATTGAGCATTTACAATTACTTGAAAAATCTGTTTTTTGCTTTCTTACTTAGGTTTTTCCAGACATCCCTGTTGTGGTAAATAGCACAAGCTTGCCCACTGGAAAACTTGCTAAGCAGGTTTTCACAACTTCAAAGCCAAAACTTTCAGAAGTCTCTTCAACATCCTAGGAGTATCTTTCTTTAGTCTCTCATACACAAATGTACCTTCTGGAGATGTTCCATTCAGCAGACAAAAAGAAGAGAAAATTTAGGAAAAAATTAAAATTGATGCAACTGATACAATGGAAAAGTATAATAAACTTGAGCCTCTGAAGAACGAGATCAGAGGAACACTTTAAAGCTGAAGTCAGCAGCTTACAACCAGGATTCAAGCTTGTAAAGTTGTCCAGTGACAGGAAGCTGCCTGCTTGTTTGAAAACAGTCATTCAGTTTTATTTCATGGAGGGGGAAGGAGCATCACAGTATGCTGATCCATAATTCACATAAAAAACCCCAATAGGTCTTGTCACCTTTATCAGAATATGCTAGCCACATTGTTGGTTCTCCATCCTGAAGAAGATTGTGCCTGTGTTTTCTGTCACCACTGCTTGCTTTCACCTTACCCAACCAAAAAAGTCCCCACTGTGACATCCATTTCTGATTGCACTGGATCTTTCCTTCTGCCTTTTTGGGTGTACTGCAGCCCAGAGCCCAGAGCACTTCTCAAATCCACCATATTTTCCATATTTTAATAACACTAGTATTTCTAGGATACAGAAGTGTAATTAATAATTCTGAATACTTACACATCTTGAATATGATCTGACTTTGGGGTTCTGATGAAACCTATCTGCCATGGCTGTGCATTAAAGGGTTGGGCCAGTGAAGACCTTGAAAAGTGGTACTTGCCTGTCACCAGTCTCTTAATACCCTGGGATTGACAGATGGGACAAGTACACTTTCAGTGACAAATAGGTCCACCCCAGACTCTGCTCTCATGCAGTTGTCCAGGGCCCTCTCTGAGTGCTCTACAGCTGCTGGAAGGACACATCACCAAAGAGGCGTCATATTTGAAAGGCTATTGAGGCCTGTTGGAGTTCTAATGATATTAGAGCACCAAGTGAGATAGTGGTTTAGTTTTTAAAGGAAAAACTAGACTTTTTCAACTTTCAAGAAAATGGTAGAAACAGCTTTCAGGCAGCTTGTATTCCTTCTGAAGTGCTTCACACACTAAACTGTGATGTGCACCATTGCATTTTGGCATCTTAACCATACATCAAACCACAGGATGTTGCAAGACATAAAATCATACCAGAAAAACACTTTGAAAAAATGAAAAATAAATCAGTCTTACATGAAAAGATGAAGTTTTATGGCTTTTTCATGTTTTTCTTCTTTGTGTAAAGTCAACCACCACAAAAAATGCCAATATGAGGGTTAGCAAACAGCTTCTTGATTAACCATTGACGTGGTATAACCTTCTGGCATCAGGTAAAATATTCTACATATCGAAGCCTGGAGAAAATTTTTATTTAATACTTAGATGTATTCAAGTACTAAGTTGTTTAGGGATTTTAAATCTTAGTAATTTTTCATTTTGTTTTTTTATTCATGATGTTTCCTCAAAAGTGGGGGACTTTATTCCTTTTTAAATCTCCTTCTTTTCTTTCCTGAATAAAAATACTGTTCTCTTCCCACAAGGAAATTGAGCAGTCTGGTACAATAAGGACAAGTTACAAAGAGCAGAGTATAAAAGTTTTATCCAGAGATCCATTATTACAAAAATTCTCTGTGATATCAACAACCTTGTTCTTCTATTGGATAGTGTAAATATGGAAAGGAAGATTTGGCTTTTGCACTATATCAAATCAGGAAAAATCAGTTAAGAAAAATAGTAAACTGATATAATTACATTTAAATGTTTTAAATTACTAAACATTAAAGCTTTGCAGATAGTGTAGGAAACTGAGTAGAAAAAAACTACTATTAGTGACAGTCTATTGCAGTTAGACTAGAAGTTTAGGGTAGCATTTAGTCTCAGGGCTTAGTCAGCAGAAGTTATGCTTACAGATCAATGGTAGTAAAGTACTTCAGAAGTTTCTGTGAGGCTTTTGCTAGTGAAAA
The DNA here is from genome assembly GCA_013399695.1 of Formicarius rufipectus. NCBI lineage: Eukaryota > Metazoa > Chordata > Aves > Passeriformes > Formicariidae > Formicarius > Formicarius rufipectus. The sequence continues at coordinate 138,667 of VXAU01000964.1, read as the reverse complement.
ATTAAATTTTTTGGTTACAATTTTAACAATATCCTTAATGGTTAAGAAAAATATATTGTTCTTTGTCAACATTTGCAAAAATATGCTCATAAATAGTTATAAATGTTCAAACACTACTACAGAAAAAAAGTAATAGGCTTTACTGTTTTGAGATGGCAGGACAAATTAAAAATCCATCATTTCTTGCAAGTTTTAGAGTGGGGTCAGAATGCATAATGAAAAACTGTGAAATCTGGACCCAGTTTTACTACAGTTTTTATGACTCAAAACAGCCAGAAATTTAAAGACAGAAAATGTAATTTATTCATCACTTGTCATATTGGAGATTTTTATCTTTGCATTCTCTTGCAATTACAGCCATCCTACAAATATATACAGCCAGTTTGCACTGCTTTACAGTATAAACTGTACAAGAATATGGCTGGAACTAAATCTAAACAACTCTTAGAAAAAACAGTGTGTTAGATACTGCTTCAAGATGCATGTCTTGAATAGTCATCAGCATCTATGACACCTTCTAAATCACTCCTACAGATTCTGACCCAATAAGAACCCATGAGATTGGACATATGCATTTTGAAATACTTCAGTTTAGAGTTAATGTATAGAGGACAAAGATGAAAGATGCATAGTGCAAATAATTTCTCTCAGCATTTCCAAGAGAATTACTTAGACATAATGGCATTATTACCATACATTGATCACAAACATGAGATTAATAGTTAACCATGAAGCATACAAGTCATATGAGTCATGAAGCTTCAGAGACTGGTTTCCATTGATGTAACATATGAGAGGAAAAATAAGGTAAGGAACTTCTACAGATCTAATTCAAACAAACAAACAAACACAAAAAAAAATAATCAAGAAAGTACTAACAAGAAAATCTTTGTCTCTGAGAAGGAATTGCTAAGACCTTTGCTGTGTGCTCTCAGTGGAATTTAGAAACATGTCAGTCCAGACTTCACTGTGGTTACACTGTGGAAACAAAACCATTTTATCCACAGTCCATCTCACTTTTTAAGACTGATAAGCAATACATTTCTCACTTCATTTCCTATTAGGTCACCTTATGCTGTCACATGTCCCCATTTAGCCAGGTTTGCTTTTGAAAAGTAAAGAATGTGACACTGATGACAAATTTCTATGCACCTGCTTGCAAACAGTTTGAAGTCTCCTTATTCCCTATCTTGTTATCCAGATCATCATAGAGAAGATCCGCAGAGCAAAATATAACTGCTACCAGCTGTCTTAAAGGCCAAAATTCATCGAAATAATTTTACAAGAGAGTGTTCTTTTGAGTCCTTACTGTCAGGGCTCTAAGGGAGTGGAATTGCACTGACTTACCAGCACAGTCACCTTGTGAGGCTGAATGCTTGCTTCTGACACTGCTAATACTGATTTCTGTGAAGGCGGTTCCAGAGACTTAGAGAAACTGTTGTGCGATCAAAACTGCCCCCAATAAACAAGTATGTATATGGTCAGTACAACAGCTTCACATGGAAAAGAAAAAAGTCCTGTGAGCATATTTTATGGCAGCTCCTGAAGTGTGGCTGTACTTTCCCTTGTACTGAAAACTGATCTTTCAGTCTACCGGTATAAATAGACACCATATTAATTTGCCAAATATCTTTTTCAGTGCAACCTTTCAAACATCAATAAAGCACACAGCACATTTCTACTAAACACAAGCATTTTATGTCTTCCCAATGTAAGCATAAAGTCAATTCCATGGAAACAGAGTAACACCACTTCAAAATTAGAGTAACTTAGCTCAAAAGTAGAGCTATCAAATATAGAGAAAGGAAGTTAAACAAAATTAGTGTTGTCAAGCAGTAGGACTGAGGACTGAGAGGGTCAGCAAATTTAGAAAGATCACAAACCAACTGGATGAGGCACATAATAGTTACAGGAGTGATGGCACAATTTCTTGGAATCCTATGATTCAGCAGGCTTATTTGGGTTGGCATAAGATTGGATTTTTTTAACAATTTGTATATTTTTACTTGTGTGCAACTGCCACATGTTACAAGGGCTGTTGCTCTGAAGCAAATAGAGGCCTTATCCTCTGTTTTGTTGATGTGCACATGATTTTTCTTGAGTTTATGTAAATAAATAAAATCTACATTGAAGAATAGAACAAACAGATGCTTGCAGTTCATCTGCTGCTGGAAACATGCCTCTTGCTAATTTCACTTTTTGCTTTCAGAATGGTATTGAAGAAACTCAATGGCCAATGTCAGCTTACAGTTTTGGGTTTTTTGGCTGCTTATAAGTTGGTTTATAGAACAAAGAGTCCCTGGAGTTCAAAAAGGCCTGAAGAAACTTTTCCTGAAATTCTTGGGAATATTCTAGGAACCTGTGACCCCAAGGGAACAGGCAGGTATGGGATGTGGATCCCTCAGCAAATGCAGAGCCTGTTATTTCTATCAGTGGTCATTTTTAACCATGCTCTCCTCTTCCTGCAGGTAGATGGATGGGGTAAAGCACTATGGTTGTTTCATTCAACTACTGCGTTTTAAGTAGCAGGTTTTACTGTCTTAACATGTTATTTATAACAAAACTTACTTACCTTTGCTGAAGAGGAGCTATGCTCATCAGCATCCATACATTTTCCTGTTTCTAGCCTTGTAGTACCATGAATACCTCATAGAAGATGACTTTGTTACTTTTAGAGCTGCTTGATGGTGATGACTTTGTAGAAAGACAGTGAGTCCAAAAGATAATCTGGGCAATGTGTCTTTCCAATGCATCCTCACTTAAAAAAGCAGACTCACAAAGCAGGGTCATCTTTGCTCTGAATCAGGTCTGGGGCATAACTTGGTTCTGCTTTTTTTTTTTTAATTATTTTTTAAAGAGATGCATGCATGTATTTTTGAGGGCTAACACATTTATACTATGCAAAGAATTAATTAAGAATGTGACCTCTTGAAGAAGTGTTGTCGGGCATCCTGTTTTAGTCTTTTGTTGTTTCTGGAGTGCCTTGCATGCCATTTGACTTTGTTACTGCAAAAGTCACATGTTTAGAATACTCAGGTACAATTTCCAGGATCAATTACACTAAGAAGTACAGTAATTTCCTGTAAGGAGTTGTAAGGAAACTCAGTGAAGAAAAGAACCTCCTGATTCTTGCATGTAAAACACAGCCCTGCAGCAACAAGACTGTACACACTTAGGCAGGTTAAATGATGTACAAACAGATGACACTTATTAGCTATCTTTTTTCATCAGGTGCTTCATCTTCTTTACTGAGAAGAGCAAACTTGTTTCTGGAGCTCATGAAATGTTGAACCCAAAACATATGTTATCCCAGACGTCTGGGTGAATTATTAACATGCTATAATGTCAGGTGCTCTCTGTCCCCTTTTCGTCTCACTCACTTCTGATAATTAGTTGAAACTCAACATTCAAGAATACTTCCTTTGTTAAATGCCTGCAGAATGAGGTAAGGCTACAGGATTAATTTCAACATTTTAGAGATTGACACACAGTCTAGGAAGCAGGAGCTTTGAGAGGCAAAAGAGGTAGATTACTTACTTTTCCTCTCCTTTCCACCAAAACCTAAGAATATAAAATTTAGATGAGCTTTGAGTGTGGCACTTACTCAGCTTGATTGGATATTCACGTTCATTTCATGCTTTCTCACTATAGATTTTAGGAGAATTACTCCTTGTTCACTTTACTGCAAATGGGGCCTGAATTAATGTTTACATTTCTATGTTACTCTTTTGTAGACTTTTGTATTACCTCTCACTCCAACATAAAACTAGAAGAGAGGATGACAGAGGTTCTTCGTGACTTTGAGGTGTAGAGTGGGCCTGACAAATGAATCTCTGGGTATTCAGTAACTGCCACAGAAATAGCAAGGATGACTACCTGCGTGGTATTGGGGGGGGAAAAAAAAAAAAAAAGGCAAAGCAAAGAAGAGAGGAATAAAAGGAGTCAGTGAATGCAAAATTCCCCTCTGTGGTAGTTTGTGCAGTTGGTTATTTCAGGGAAGAGTGGATGTACAACTCTGCCATGATGAAATGGTAGTAGATGGCACTTGCTATTAATGAGTACATATAGTAAAGTGTCACTGAGAATGTGCTTAAGGGTTTACATGGAATTGGAACAAGGGTCTCAAGTGCAGTGAGTATAAAGGTAAGACAAAGTTGGAAGGCAAAAAATCTCCTCTGGGAGGTTTTCCAGGTTAAAGCAACCTAGGTTTCCCAGTAAGGAGTGGTTTCTATTTCTGATGTTGTTTGTAATGGCTTGACCTAGCCTGAAAATACGTAATTGATAGTCTTATAAATGTTACTGGCAACTACAACTCCATAACTCGGACAGTGAAAGCAACAACTCCATCAGTAAGACATGAAAAACTGCTCAGACCAAACAGTTTGCCTTCAGCTTTTCATGTATGGTAAATGTTGGAGGTCACACAATGATGTGAAAGTAAAATGAAGGACAGTGGGATTGGCATGATCAATTTTTTTAGTCCTCTGAGCCATTAAGCTTAACATCATTGACTATTGTGTTTGGGTTAGGGATCAAAGGAGAAAGTTTAAAGCAAATGCAATGAAGTTACTATTACATAAGCCCCTTTTAGCTAAATACAAGCAACTGCCCTGACCTTTATTCAAAGTAGGTTTGCTCTGCAAGGTGTACAGCATGAAGTTTCCATGAAGAAGGCCCTTCAAGATTAAAAGCATAAATTCTGCACCTAAGAGTCTCTACAGTGAAACAGGCTCTTGAATGACTGAGACACACAACTGCAAGCAGTAAAAAAATTGCACCAACAAGAGTACCACAGTAGATTTGAGTGCCATTCTTTCCTTTCTGGTTCAACCTTTAAGCAGAATTTCCATTAGTTGGGTAAACTCACCTTATGTCAAATGTTGGTTCAGCTCAGTTTGAGTAATTCTGATTGTGTAAATCTGCACAATTCTGTTTTGCGCAGATTTTATTTTAGCAGTTTCCCTAAAATAGGGTTGTTTTAACACAGTTTCTATTCTGTGCATATCTAGATAACAAAATTGTTACCCTATTCAATGCTTTCGTGAACTGTTCTACCAGAGTCAAAAAAGTGAAAATTCTCATTGGAAGTCTACAACATTCTTTGGCTTCTACATAGAGGCTGGGCAAAAAATGGCTATAAAAGAATGTGGCCTCCACAGATTTTAAACATCCAGGGTAAAAACTTCAATTTTTTTTCAGAAATATTTTGACTCATCATGGGTTCAAATTTCAAAAGTTTATTTATTGATCATAAATAAAGGCTTGGTGCAATAATGGTGCCATCTAACATTATTGCCACCTCCTTGATGGATAAGCTGGTCCGGTATTACTACTTTAGCTTTTCCCCTATAATTTCACTCAGGTACTACCAATCTGACTTCAATTAAAGCAAAGAATCTTTCCTCTTCCTCTAGCCCAGGATAGGTACAGCTTAGTTACAACTGCGTGCTATCCTAAGTGGTGCTTTAGTTACTGTGACTAAATCTGGCAGCGACAGTTGCAGCAGCAACTTTGGGTTTTGTTTTTCCAGCTGATTTAAGCTGGACTTTGCAGTGACTAAGAAGGCCAGGTCACCCTGCTTTTCATAAGCTTAATGAACCTCACTTTCTCCATTCCTGCAATAGACAAAGCTGTCTGATTTACATGGAGGCAAGCTTGGAATGTGCCCACTGACTGGCAGGCTCAAGTCCATTTTTGGTCAAAAGGGAAAAAATGTATTATATTGAGGAAATTGTTTTATTTACTTCTGTCTACCAAGATCTACTTGTAATCCTTTATTCTGTGTACCTAGCTCCAACCATGCATAAGGTTTGCATTTTCTAGTTGTAACAAAGGCATGCTGGAACTTCTAAGTAGACATAGAAAGGCTTTGTTACAGTTCACTGAGCTAACCCATCTCAGAAATCTCTGATTTGTGAATCATTAATGATACTGACTGCTGGGTAAATTTACTTTGGCTGTAAATCTGTAAGTGACATGGGAAGATGTGGTAGAATGATTTTTCATACTTAGCTTTTAAATGAGAACATTACAGTTTCAAGGAAGGTAGAGGAAAAATATAAATTAACATTTTTGGAAGGAGACACAGCAACCTTAAAAAGCTAACATTTTTCATTCTATAACATTAATTCTACGATTCTGTTTCTTGTATGTTGCAGTGAGTATACACAGTCATACAGAAGTTGTCCACTGTAATACTGTCCATTATGGGAGAAACTTTTCAAAATTGCTTCTTGAGGAGGCTTATTTACAGTGGATAACAGACACAGTTTAAAAATTGGATAATTCAAAACACATGTGATGTTGTAAAGCAATGCATGGTAGAAAACAGCAAACCTAAATGTGAAGAAGCATTTTTCTGAGAATCATGGCCTTGAAAAATGGACAGTTGTGTTTTCATATAGACATCCACACTCTTAACTTCAAATACAAGGTATCATTTAATTAGGTGCAGTAAATATGAATAGATTAATATTCAGAATAGAATAATTATGTTTATTTTTTCTCCTTTCACTGAAAGAAATAGGTACATATAAAACTTTATTGAAATATTGTCCATTAAGGCAGAGTTAGTATAAATTCAGGAATACACTGTGGCTTTGGCACAGTTGCATGGGAGAAATTCTATAATTGAATGCAAGCAAAAGATTAATACCTCTCCCTCCCCCAAATTTTTATCATGTGAGAATTTCAGATATTTCAACATGGAGTTTTTTTCTGAAATAGGAAAACCCCAAACATGAACACTTTATTGAGAAAAAAGTTCAGACAGCATTCAGAAATTGCATTCTTTGGAGAAATATACCTGTCACAGAATTTCTTCACTTCACTACACCTCACTATTTTGCTATAGGATAGCTCAGGCACACAGAAAAAAAGCACATGGCTTTGGTGTATTTTGAAACATGTTACTCTCCCCTGCATATGAAACTTGAATACTTTTTATTTGAATAGCTCTCTCTATCAAAAAAGAAAGACTGCATTTTGAACACTTCAATTCAGCCACTCTCAATAACTTGCAGGATTCACTAAAACTATTTGCTTAACCATGGGGCAAGTTTCCTACAGTAACTAAGATGGAATGTAAATAAGATCACACTGGGCAAAGTTTATATTTAGTAAACTTCTACAAAGCTCACATATATACCTGCCAGTGACTGTGGGCCAACTAGTATTGGTTGACTCAGAGCCAATGCTAATTTCACAGTAAAATCAGGTAGGACCATTATTTTCAAAGGTCTGTTTGCAATCCTATGACAGGATTTCTCTGAACTTAATTATTAGTTTGTATTTTGTTCTTAGATTTCTAGTTCAGTTCATGGGTGTAGCAGAAGGCAACCTCATTTCCTGAGCACTTTGGATTCTTAGGCTCTGTTTTGGACTACATGGACATAAACATGCATCAGCTTCTGCCTTTATCTTTTGTTTGCATTTTGCCTAATGCACAGTTTTAAAAAAGGTTCTTTTTCTTACATTAAATTCTCTGAAATAGCTTAATTGCTTGAGTACGTTAGAAACAACAATCAGACAAAAAAGCGAAAAGCCTTTATATGTTGTACTGTCAAACCACACAAAGAAACCAATTAAAAATTATCACAACACAAAAAATTGTTTAAATTTTCTTCTTTTATTTGTGTCTCCACCCAGGTTGGTAAACACCCAATGAGATATTTATATATCTCTACAAACCTCTAGCCTCACTATAACAATAATTAAATCCAGATTTAAAAATCTGACAGAAGTGTTTTTTAGAAGAACTCTTGGAGGGTTTTTGTTCCCTAATTCTGTCTCTAATTATATGAATCTATACAAATATGAGTAGTTTCATGGTGAAGGACAATGGTTGGTGCAATCTTCTTTAACAGCACCTCACAACAAGATGTTCTACAAGTAATATAATGGAGTTATAATTTTCCACTTTTATTTTGTACCATGCACATACACATTTCACTTTTACTTTTTACATAAAACAGAATTCTATCAAACAAGACAAAAATAACTTATGATTCTATGGAAAGTTACTGTAAAAAAATCACAAAATTATACATACTAGTACAGCAAAAAGTGTAACTAATTATTTTGATTTTTCTTTCATGTTATGCAACAGGTATTTCTTTAGAGCAAATATCAGTCAGATATACCGTATGGCAAATTAAGATCATATGTGTATACATAAGCATGTATAAATACGTAGATTACTCTGTAAGGTTTAGAAAAACACAATCCCACTTTCTCTCCTCACCAAAGTGCTTTGTGTAAAAAATATTACACAAGATGCTGCCTTCTATACAGAATAAAAGGAATTTTTTTTCTTAAATAAAACTCTCAACCAATTTTAAATTGTGGTCATTTTCTTTTGCTTTACCTGCTTCTAGGAAATATATATTAAAAAACAAAAACAAAAACCAGAAAACCAACTGAACCAAAAAAACCCAACAAACTAACAATACAAACCAACAACAAAATTTCATACAAAAACCATAAAAGTGCTATTTAAAAAAAATCTACTATAAAATTACACAGGGAAAACAAGGAATAAACAGATAAAATGCAATTTTTATACTCATTCATACCTCTTCAAAGAAAGCTGAAAACAAAGAATGTGACAGATGGCCTTAGCACTGCAATACTTCAGCATCTGGTATCAGCAAAGCATAATGCCTAAATATTTGCATGTATATATACATAGAAAGGGAGATCCAAATACACACGTACACTCTCATACATGCCCACAAGTACACATGAACTTTGAGACTGTATTTTAAACTCCAATGTAGACCCATTTCTAATGTAGATATAAATAGATCATGGAGTCTGAAAACAAGTGAATTGTATAGAAGAATGATTGTAAATAATTTCATATGAATATTGCTTAATGTCCATAGTCTGAAATAACTTCATCTCTTAGATATGAATCCCTTTAGAAATTTAACAATCCAGCAAGTAGAATAATAACATAAAAATCACTAAGGCACAAGTACTGGAAGATAACTCAGCAACTGGCATTTCTTTATGTATTTTCCCAAGCACCATTTTTCATTGTAACATGTGAAAAACACAATTCCCTATTTAAATACATGAGATAAAATAAGTCTTTATTTTATACAATTGCCCTCAGTGATTAAGTTGATGCCCCAAAGTCAGTTTGACTTCAAAGAGAAAAGTGAAATAATTGTGAAGAATTCTCTCTGTCTCTGAAAGAGAAGTAAACAAAGGCATACCTTTTTACAGACTGGTAGCCCACTCTCATGTGCTTGATGTAACTGTACTCTAGCTCCTTCTTTCTAGGACAAGGCTCATGGAAAGCTGTAAATATATGTATTATATATCTGTGAAAGAATGAATTAATGACTAGCAAAAGTTTCCTTTTTTAAATGTAACTGATGAATACCCAAATTATGAATGCCCTTTATGAATTCTGTACTCCCACCTTCCTTTTGGTCAGGAAGTTTCAAAACGTAAAAACCCTCACTCTATTGAACAGCTTATACATTCAGATACTAGAAAAAATATTTCAAAGTATTTAAAAGTCAAGGTGGTACAGACTTGAAGACAGCAACAGTATTTCAGTTTTGTACAGAGCAATGGACAACTACTGGACAACAATGTGGTTAAAAGAATCTTGAAAGATTTATATATACAAAAGTATGTATGTACATATGTATGTACACACTGAACCTGTCTCTGCTCTTGCTTACTTTGGTGGAACAAAACACAGTCCTACACATTTGAAATGGAAGTGTTCAGTGTGGCTAATTATTCCTGCTGAACTAAGTTATGCTTGTGCACTGAATGCATAATGGGCTTTAAGATGGCAAAAAATTAAGGCTTTATTAAAAAGTGAAACTTGTGGTCAATGCATTGGGCCAAATCATACATTAATGCAAAAGGTCTGTCTTTTTGCTTGTGCATATAGAGTTGTGAGGGATGCCTGCTGTCATTTAAATGAATGCAAACCACATATTGTAACATCTGGACCTATTATTGCAAGCTGGAGCAGAGGGACACACATTCATTTGTGATGTGAGAAGCAGAATAAAAGGGGGAAGAACTTAGCACAGAATGATTTGCATTTTAGTAACACTACTTCTTATCATACTTCATTTATATGCATGGCTTATCCATATATTCTATGCATTTGTTGCATGAAAATCTCAATTTAATGGAGATTTTAATTAATTAAAATTAATTAATTAATTACATCGACATCTTAAGCACATATGCGTGCACATAAGAATATACTTCACGAACAAAAGCCTCAAAAGATTGTCAGTGTTTATAAATATCTGGACATAAATACACTTATTTAAAGTATTGGCAAATTAAATTATGAATTTGAGCCAAGTTGCACCGAACAACTCTGAATAGTTTCGAGGGGGAAAAAAAAGGTTTGTATAAATATTTTTATTTTTTTTTTAAAGTTCACTGTTCTGGAAAGGTGTTTTCAGAAGCATAGTTATGGTGTAGCCAGTAAGAATGAATTGTGAATTTCTGTTTTTAACTGTATTAAGTCATGAGAATGTTAGCATGCACATTACACTGTAAGAAGTCCACAAAATGGATAAACAGGTATTAATCACCTAAAAACTCAGTCTTGCATAGTGTAAGAGTTGTTTCCAAGGTATATAGGATCATAGTGATGACGTTTCCACTGCAAAACACTGAACTCATAACCTTGTACATTTCATAAAGGCCAAGCACATTTACTTACATTCTAGACTAAATTCAAGAACCAGAGCCTGACATTGAGTAGAAAAATGAAAACTATTAAAGCAATTCAGTTTTACCTCTCTAAGTTACCAGAGGGAGCATAGCACACTTAAGACTAGTTCTTTCTGAAAATGTGTTACAGAAAAATATTAGGACAATAAAAATTTAATTGAATCAATATGGATTTTTTTTTTAAATCAGTGGAATTTCAGGAGGAATCTTTCCTAATCAATATTTTAAACCTTACTACAGAATACTATAGCACATACAGCAAAAAAGCTTTAAAAAAATCAAAAATCAACAGAAAGTTAAATGTACTTATTCTTATCTGGCAATTGTGCTAAATAGAGTCAAAGTCCACTTATTCATGGTTAAAGCAGTGGGTTAGAATGAATACTGGAAAAATAGCAATAGCCATATTGTACAGCTTAAAATACAGAGGGAAGGAAAAGGCACTTAACGCAAGGCCTGTTAGAAACACTATACCAATGACATTTGACTCCAAAAAGAAGCCACATCAATACCTACAACAGATAATGCCAACTTATATGTCTAACTTTTCTCACTTCTGGATGCTGTTGTGTGTTTAACTTTGGAAGCATCACATGCAAACAGGTTGCGCAAGAAGCTGCATGCCTTTGAAATGGTTTTTAGTATGCTCTAGTTTTACTTCTTTTTTGAAAAAGGAATTTTCTAAAGCTTTGTTCTTCAGTAAGTGCACTCATTCAGCTTGAAAGGATTACAGCCAACAAGCAGCTTTTATTTGGTCTCTGAATTCCCTTTGAGAACTGAAAAGTAGAAAGAATAAAAAAACAGGGTTGCTGTGCCACAGATTAGAAGAAAAGAAACAATTGCTAAGGTTTTGGCAAAGCTTGCTTTCTCCAAACATTCTCCTTCTCAGTTGGCTGCTTGATTAAATGAAGAATGCTTGGTGATTGTTTTTTGCCTCTCCCTTATGTATGTATATCCAGTCATATCCCCATACATACATGGTAGTTTCATGGAGAGAAAAGTGTTGTAGTGAAATACCAGGAGGGAAAGACAAAACGGAATCAAGTCCTTGTAACTAGATTCACATTACTTTAGCTTTCAGTGTATACAGAAGAAAGCTGGCTAGAACAGTGATCCACTGCATTCACTTGTAGGAAACTGCTGTCCTCTGCCATGCTGCATGCTGAATCACCAAAGATACCTATGGACCCTGCTGGAAAGTCATACACTGGGAAAAAAAACAAAAAACAAATAATGAACTATGATAACTATATAATGGAACATGTCCTAATACTTGCACACAGTACTAGAGATGGCTTTAAATCAAATACGCAAAACAAAATAAACAAGCCAACATATGCTTGAAATTAATTACACAACTTACTGCTTACGATGGGAGGAATTTTCAGTTCTGTCAGAATCAAGACTGAAGCATAGCAGATTTCATCACAACTAAGACCAGCCCATTTAATGGGTGTTAAAATTGTGATAATTTTAAAAATAAACTTCATGCTTACTCAACAAATTTCATCATATTAAACACATGATAAAATACAATAAAATATTGTAGAACGTATTTGCTGTAAAGCAGACCCTGGCACAGAAATTACTACCTTCTACAAGGACAGCAGTAAACACAAGAGTAACTGAGTACAAACTCTCATCTTTTGGGTAACACATTTGCATATTGTGAGATGCATCTTTGAAACTACAGGTGTATTGGCTTTGCAATGGCACTAGTGCAGGACCAAGACCTATCTTCAAAGACCAACAATTGTTAAGTAAATTCATCCTGTGTGGAAGGACAATAAAAGACTTGGTGCTTAGTTGTGCTTAGGCCCCAAGATCACTGGCTTGTACTGATCCTCTGCACCGAGGGAACTTTCCTCCAGAGCAGCATGAAAGCTCCTTAAGTACTTTTCATCTTGGCGGAGACTAAGTTAAGTGCACACAGATAAGTGCACACCCAGGCAGTTCCCATCATGGAAATGTGAATAAATTAAATTCAAGACCGATAAAACCCAAACACAATCCAAGAAAATCAGTGATTTGAATCATTCCAGGTCCTTGCCACAATACCTATAGTGGAGTGCAGTGGCTGCACAAATATCACACATGGTTCAAAGCAAATACACAAGCTTGAGACTGTCTGACCCCCACAGGCTAGAACCCTGAGAAACCCTCAACGGAGTACATTCAGTACACCAGCCAGTTTTTACTGTCACCTGTGATGACTGCCTGCCTCCAATGCCAACCACTCCACAAAGATCTTAAATCCATCTACTCTTTGTGAAGAGTCAAGCCCGTGATGACATGTCCCACTTACATACACAGCTCAAGCAGATCTGTCAAAGTTCACAAGTACACAGTCATCCACAAAGTCACCAGCTGTCATTTACCTGTGATACCAGAATGACCTGAAAATGTTCCATGGAAAATGCCCAGCCCTGCCTGGCCTGCTGACGTGGGAGCTAAGTGGTCTTCAAAAGGAGGAACCACATTGCAAGAAGCACGGTGTTGTACATTCTTCTGAGTGTCAACATAATGTGGAGGGCAGAAAGTCTGAAGCTGTCCATAAAAACCTAGAAGGAGAAGAAGGCCATCAGTAAAAGACCTGAACAGAGATACAAAGGGTGGTAAGTGCCACTGTGGCTGTGAGAATGATAAAAACCTTAACCACCATAACACCAAGTCTTCAATGATTTTACACAAATAAAGCAGTGTTGATATGAAGCTCCATAAAACTTCCTTCAGTTGCTACTAATTTCAAACACAATCATGGACATCATGATTCCAAGCATGATTCATGGAAAGCACTGACTGGCTAGAAGCCGAAATTTTTCTGGAAATTTCTCTCTGTACTCTGCAATCCTGCTGTCTGAACTGAGACTCTTCACATGTAACAGTGGACATTGGCTTGAAAAACCTAAGAAAATTCTTAACTCAAAATAAAGGAAGATTACCCAAGTAAAGTCTGAGTAACATCTAGGGTCTGATGCCAGGACATCTGGCTGGTAGCAGGAACATGCATAGAGACTCTGAAGGGCTGCTAGATTACGACCAGGGGGCCTGCTTTTTGCAACCATGGGGTGAGAGTCTAATCCACTCATCGGCAGTGCCAGGTCCACAGCAAAGAGAAGCAAGACCACTGTCATAAAAGATGGTTTTTGTCCTAGAAGTTTTTTCCTGAAGTGATATTTCAGAAAGGCATATAAGCACTGAACAAATTCACACTGAAGGCCATGCCAAAGCATGTACTTTTGTAACAAAAATCATTCTTCTTTGTAGCAGAGGGGTACATGAGCAGTCTAAGCAGGCACAGACAGATGTTCTGCAATAGGCTGGTCTAAAGAGTTTTCTCATGGATGCAAGGTCTTTTCTCCTTGAAAGAATTGCTGTCTAAATCTAAGCTTTGGAGATTATGCTCAGCCCAAAGGAAGGTTTTTATAGGTAGAAGACGGTGGTATGCATTTATTTCTGTTTTCCGAATTATGTTTTTAGAGTGTATGTCAGAAGTGAAACCATAATTCAGTATTAGAATATATATATTTATTTTTTTTTAAAGAAAAACTGTGAATCAAGCTCATCTCTGCCAGTGCTGTGGCTTCTTGTTCTCATCCCTCTCTTTCCTAGCATAAAGGAAAAACACAGTGCATTACCTTCAAGGTTTTACATAGAAATTGTAGGCCTTGACTGTCCAAAAATAGGCCCAGGAATAATAGACTCTCTGAAGATTTTATTAGCAAACAACTTACAGCCTCACAGCTGGTGTGCTATTCTCTTGATGAAGAACATGTTGAGGTAAGTCATACCTAAAAGCCACTGTCAGAAAAATAACTCCTTACCACTGAAATCATCTTAAGGAATTTTCTCTGGCATTACTGTCACTAGAGAAAGCTCTCATGTAGGGCAGAATCTTCTAGACCGTCTATTTAATCAACATCCATATGACCAAGTCATTTCAGCTGAATTTCTTTTTAGCATTTAAAGATCAATAAGAACTATCAATAAAACATTCCCTAAACCCTTAATACATCAACATTATGGGGAAAAAAAGGAAAAGGGGGAAAAAGAGGGTTTGGAAAACATTTTTTAATGAATTTCATATATAAAAGAGAGAAGAAAAGCCCAAAGAAAAGTAAAAGCAGAAGCACAACTCCTGTTCCACAGCAGGCAAAATTTGCAGACATTGTGTTCCCTCTTGGAGAGGCTGAACACTCTCAAACTTCATCATCTTTTGCAAGGGTTGCCCTAGCTGTGAGATGATTGTTTCAATCCTTTTTTTTTTCTTTGAAAGTTTAACTGTGACAAAACTGAGTCAGACTGCAAAGAGTGTTATGAATTTACAAGCCATCAGTCCTTAAATATTCAGTACTGACCTTTAAGAATCAACTGTAGTAAAATAAGAGAAAAATAAAGAAAAAGCAGTAGCCACTCAAAAATCGATTTTGAAGCTATATTAGCTACATGAAGCTATTGACAGTTTTTGCCCTCTTTAAAAACGCTTTTAAAATAAACTTTTTTTCTCAATCAGCAATAGAACACACTGTGCAAGTTTACTGTTGAGTCAGACTAGTTACCAGAAACAGCCATTTCAATCTACAGTGACTGATGTGAACTAGTGGGCAAGAGCCTTCAAGACACAGGCTGAAATGACCTTTCACATTCCTCTGTGCTCATATTTGAGTTATACCTTTCTCACAGCATCCTGTTGCCAGTACAGTAACTTTGACTACTGCTAGCTCAAGTCTGACAGATAAACTACTTATCTTGGTGTTTAGCTATTGTTGAGTCACATTCTCCGTGTTTGGTCATTCCCTACTTAAGTGAAAAAATACCGTCTAGCACAGCTTTGACCCATTGGTACACTAATTCCTAAATAGCAGAAGGCAGCAGAGAAGTGCACAAGGCACTTACAGAACTAAAATACTCCCCAAGATCTTTTTATGATGGAAAGAGAGAGCAGAAAAGTAATGCAACTTTCCTAGATATATGTTTATTTCACAATTCAGTGTCAACTACCCATCTTATAAAATAGAGAGCTATAAACAAGAAAAAATCACATATAGTTCTCCTCATCTCAGGAAGTTACGCTACTCTAAAATCTTTTTGTGCATCTAAAGCACATCAAGTCACAGAGAAGTGGTCTTAGAACTGGAGCCCAACATGACACAGCAAAATCTCTTACCTTGGTGTCAGAAGCTCTTCCCTTTATTCACACAGAGTCATGCCCAAGATAATCCACAGTACAGCTCAGTGCAGAATAATATGAAACAATATGCAATCCAGGCCCTAAACCCTGACTACAGCTAGCCCATCATTCAAGATTATCTGCTAGAGAACTACCTGTAGTATCAGTTTTCTGTGTTTTCATGCAGCACTTGAAAAAATAATAAAAAAAGGCATACAGTTTGGCTAATAAAGTTTCAACATCTGAACATTTCTTCTCAGGGTTGCAACTCTGGACTGTGTAAATTGGTCTCTTATAAAACACACACATGCATAAGCTTACACCAATTTTGTTTCTTTGAACCAGTACACTATAGACAAGATCCACAATGTCAAGATACAGAGCAAACAACTGTTTTTCTGACATGATGGCATTACTTCCATAGGAAAGTGAAATATTTTTGAATACGATAAAATAGCTGCAAGAATTGCTGCAGTTTAAATCTGGATTTGGAATGGGGCTTCAATCCAAACGTGACATTGACCCAAATGAGGGTGCCTACTGGACCTTCTTATAGTTTTTAATGATTTTTTTTTGTCCTTTTAAATCCTCTTTGGACTGCAGAAAAGGGCAATGGGAACACAGTGGCATCATTCTGGCCTGTCCTAAAGAGAAGATGCCCAAGGAGACATGAAGGTAGCTGCACAAGCCTATGCAAGTCCTATGTGGAGCAGCAACCAATCCAATGTGATTTGTGAACCTCTGGGAGGCAGGATTCTTTGTCAAGTCTTCAGCTTTGGAGCAACTGATTGTGATCCTGGCTTCTATAGCTTCTGAGACTCTATGATTGTGAGAAGAAGGTGGTAAAGCCATCTTTGCATCAAAAATCAATTTTTGTTCCAGGCAGGAAGACAGACCTTAATGTCATCATGACTTTCCAGAAAATGAGTCCTTGCCAAATATTCAGCAGAAAAAGGAACTAAGTAAAGTGACTTGTACAGTGGAAACAGGAAGGCTAACCTGATCTCATCATGCCCTATGCTAGGAAGTCACTGGACCTGCTCTGGCATGTCTTCACGAATGTCATATTAAAATGAACAGCACATTAATAAATTTCATCCTGTACTTTGTTTGCCCTACATTATTAGTGAAACCCCAACCAGAGTAGAGAAAGCCAACAGCAACTGGTAAATTTCATGGTCTTCTAGTACCAATCTAGTCTGTAAAGGACTACTAATTTCTGAAAAAAAATCACCTGTCTCCGGTCCTGTTCCTATGTGGTCTAGTATGATGAGAAGAATGAAACAGGATTGGCACCTTCCTGTCACTCCTTCATGCTTGCGAACTCAGATGCCTCTATGTCCTGTCTCACCTCTTTGCCTACATGAGACTACTTCCATCAGTGGCAGAAAATAAAAAAAGTCTTGCTTTTCCCAAGATGTTTCCTAAGACATCTACTGTGATAATTCTCAGGAAGCCTGAATACTAAGCAGAATTCCAAGACAGTGTGCTATGTATCTTGTGTCTGTAAATATGGCAAACCATACATTTAAACAGTTCAGAGGAAAAAGCATTACTGCTGTCAACACACTCCTGAAATGTTAAGGAAATTAACATTCACTATCCATACCAACTAGAAAAAGAATCCCAAAACAACCCACGAGTTATTAATTTTCTTCTTGGCTACAGAAGTTTATATGCAATTCAACAGAGAGAGAAGTCTTGTAGAAGCTGATTACAAAGCACTAGTGGGAATACAGCTGGAAGAGTCTTGCACGCTTATAAAAGAAGAGTTCTCCATCTCTCTGCAAGTGCATGGGATAAAAATATCCTGCCTCTTGAAAACATGGTTAACACATGCAAAGTCAGAAGGTATTAGAAGTACAACATTAGAAAATTGAAAGCAGAAGCCATCACAGAATTATTTGCCAGTTTATTTCAATAACAGCTCTGAAAATCAGTCTGAAGGGAAACCTGCAACCTCATACTAAGAAGAATAACAATTAGCTAAGGTGAGAATTTTAAGGAATTCTGAAGGCAGGGTCCTGAAGGCTAGTTCCTAGGGTCTTTCAAAAGGAAAGGTGCCTTAAAAATGTCCGTACCATCCCCCAAAGTACTTAATTTGAATCCAAGCAACAATGACAAACAATTAATGTCAGCAAAGAGGATTCTTCCTTCTTACCCTGGATGTGGAGGGTATTTGGTTGAAAAGAAGGGCTTTCTGCTGGCTGGTATGTCTTTAGAGGCATTCCTGCAGGCTGCTGAAGTTGGGGAGGTCGTGGAGTCTGTCTCTGCATCAGGGAATGTGGAGTGGACATGCTCTGGGGGCTGATGTGGTGAGGAGAAGGAGCTGGAGCAACAAACCTACGAGTTCAAAACCACAAACCTGTAAAATCTCCAATATATAAGGACTAAAGATTATTTCTACTTTATTTAGATCACTACAATGTTTGGCTCTTTGCATAGATATAGACTTCCAGAATAACAGTGTGCAGCCCAAATAAAAGATTATATATTTTAAAATCATGACATATCATTAGATTTGACAACTGTGAAATTAACAGCCTCAATTGCCACATTATGGGAAACTCCTTTTAAGGAATTCCTTCTGTGGGTGTGTCTAAGTCTTAATGGAGGGAAGGAGGGATCTGATTTCTAAGGCATTGTCAGCTGTTCACTTCAAGGCTCTGTACCAACTTTATCAATAAGCAGCTGCCTTTCCTCACTGACAGTGAGTGGTCAATTCGGGTCATTGGTCACTGAGAAGTTAGATACTAGGTTCAGGTCCAGGTTTCAGATTCTGGAAATCTTTGTATGTTACATAAAGCTACTTGAAAAAAAAAAACAACCAATCTGAAGTCACTATAATGTAAATAAAGACAAGAGTTATATCGCTTCCAGAGTCTGACCAGATCAAATTGTTGATCTGGACAAAGTATAAACTTACAAGCCAGAGGAGTCTTGAGAACAAACCTGGTGGTACAGCTGCCACACAGGTTCCTCACTTCAGTGGTACATTTTGCACAGCTCTAGCACTACAAGGATACACTCTACTTTTGAAGTTTTTAAACAGGAGTTTTATGGACTTTACTTTTTTTGTGGAATTCTTTTCTATATTTCCTTAAAACTGCATACCTCAAAGTACACTCTAGACAGGTGCTAGGATCATTTTTGCAGATGGAAATCTGAGGTTGTGAGAGCTCCACTTTGTGTTTCCAGTGATCAAACTACCCATTAGACCAGTGGGATCTGATTAATTAATGAAAGCTCATCAAGGGCTCAGGAATGGCTCTAGGCCACTTTCTCATCCATGAGAGAAGAGATGAAAACGCCAACAAAAAAGAGCCGGGATATTTCTGCAGGACAGTGAGTGGAAACTGATGTAGCATTCTGGTCACTGGTCAGCCTCTCCACTGCTAAAAGCAAGCTGCAAGTCTGCTGAGAAATAGTACTCACTTATCCTCTGTGCACTCAGTAGCTGAGGCTTGAAGTGCTTGCAGTTAACACAGTCTACCAGTATCCTAAGTGTGGATCTGATCCTTGTCCTCAATACACTAGATAACTTTTTCTTTTAAGCTAGCAAAAAAAGTATGTTTTCCCTGAAGAGGAAGGGAAGAAACCTTTTATTACACCTTGAATGAAACAGGAGGGGCAACTGTGGTAGTGGCACTGAAGAACACCTTTGGCCAGGGTCATTGTACAGACTGTAACTGCATTTAAATCCAAGTCACCCGAGAGCTTTTATGCTGCAGCTCAGAATTGGTATCTGCCACATATTATCTACTTGATTTTTACTTCATTTGAAAGGTATTTGCTACACTTCTGGTGATCCATATTCTACATTTGGAGTGTAGCAAGTGTCAGGATGAACTGTGGATGATTTACTGCCTACTCAGTTTTCTTTGAGAATCTTATTTCTAGGCATATTAGATAGGGTTTGGATGGTCTTGGTGCTGTTGTAATATTAACTTCATACACATGTATTACTCCTGATATTCTATATAGATGGAGGAGATAAAGATGTCACTACTGAGTCATCAAGTCTTTAATGTATGAAGTATTTCATTGTTCCAGATAACTGATACAGAGTAGACTTAAAGACATACTAAGGAAGAGAATAAAGCATGCATGTGCTTCACAATAATACTAGAGAATAACTTTTTAAAAAAGAGAAATCTGTAGTGATACTGAGATAAAAGGGTCACATATTTTTAAAAACTAGTACAACTACCTGGTTGTATGTCTCCTGAGCAATGACTGGAGTTTTTGTACAGCACTCACATAGAAAGACTGCTATTTGCTGCCAGAGATTAAAAGCAATGCACAGAGAGTCTTTAAATACTATTAATTATTTGAAAAATAATGGTATATAATACTGTGTGCTTTCAAAATTAATTTGTGAAAATTAATATCTGAAAAATTAATTTAACCAGCAACCACTAACAGGGAAAAAATAATTTTCAAAATTCAAAGTGAAAAGCACAGTTTTATTGATGTCACATTTGCTTTAACATCCAGAAACCCCATTCCCAATGATAATGCACTGTATTGTTTAGTCAGACAGGGCTCCTTTTCAGAAGACATCAGTGGTCTCTACAGCAATCTATGAATCACATTATGAATCCCAGGCTTACTCATGACTATAGTTATGATTTTTCTTTCTTTCTTTTTCTTTCTACTTTTTCTTTCCTTCTGCTTAACAAAAGAGAAACTTGTACTTGTCTCAGTTCAGTAAGTTACTAGGGGAACTGCAAGTTTATTTCTGTTCCTGAAATAATGAGGACCAGCTTGTAACCATTTGGAAACAGCTATGAAGAACCGAGGCCAAACCCAGGAGTTGATGCAATCAGGAACCAGCCAGATTTACAGAAAATTGCCTTTCCCTGTGCCTGGTGGGTGCAAAATCAGAGAAGGAATATTTCTGGAGCCATTAAGAAACCTCTTCCTTTCCAATAGTAGCTAGAAAAAGGGTCCTGCTGGGGAATGTGACTAGATTTGGTAGTAAGCACAATAGATGACAAAGTTACCAAAACCTACCTGTTTTGCTGAGATTAGTTAAAATGGCATATCAAAGAGGCTTGTTAATGACCAGTACCAGTTCTGAATACATGAAAAAAAATATTTTACTGTAGCATTTGTTTACTGGATCTGGCCCAGTCAAAATGCATTACAACTGCCGGCACAATCTAAGGAATGTATGGAAAAGGAAGGGAAAAGGAAATCTAATAGTAGCAATATATTTATACAGTATAAATATTTATTTCTAGTACTTATAACTGTTCATAGAGTTTATTTTATTATGATTGACCACTTGTAAATAAGTACTTGGTGCAGCAGGTAAAAAACCTGTTATGTCTCTGTAGCAAAAATACATAAAGGATATTTCTTCCCTTAGAACCTCAAATGCTTTATGACTCCTCAATTTATTTCATTGCAACTAAATATTTTTTTAAACATATACTGAAAGAAATTAAACTGCACCTGCATATAAAAGACATAATTTACCCACCTTTAATCTATCCTACACTATAGAACAAAATGGTACTAGCATGAACTATTTGAGAAAGGAACTATGTAACTATGTTAGATGTAGTTATGTCTTCATTCTTTGTTTTTGCTCAATTTTGCACTGAAAAGTAAAGCATGTGCTATCATTTAGGCATCTTAGTTGCTATGAATGTATTCCCAAAATGGAAATGGAACGTTAAAACTGAAAATTTTGATTTTTTTTTTTTTCCTTCAGAGGTCAGAAGGTTTTTTTGAACAACTTCTAAAAACAATTTTTATTGGGTTGCTCCTCTGTTAACTGTCTAAGTTCTAATCCTTTTTACCTGGGCTGCAACTGTTTGGGAACACATCCAGATGTTACACAGTTCACACAGTAAGGTGATCAGGCTTTCATCTTAATGAGCTGATGTTTGGCTGGACAGAGGACTGAACTACAAGCTCCCTATAGCAGGCTGCTGACCCCAGCAGTGTCTTGTACAGTGCTGCACTGACAATGCAAATGAGGTAAAAATCTGTGCTCACTCCCTTTGGAATGCTTTTGTATTTCTAGGCAAACCCACAAAATCTGGGGCGATGTCTCCATTCTCTGCTCTGTCATTCTGTGAACTCACATTTAGGTTTAGCTTCACACTTTACACTGTGTGCTAGTGACTTTGCAGCTCCTTAGTCAACTATCAGTGGGGAAAACATTCTGTTGTAATACAGTATTCTGCAACTCAACATATTGCTCTGTAAGTTAGTCTGGCTAGCTATCAATGACAATCAAATAAAAATGCTTTAAAAAGACATTTAAGGAAAGCATACCTTTTGCCAAGCACAATTTGGAAAATGTTTTCACCAACGTTATGAGTATATTCATTTGACCAAAATAACGGAAGTCTAGTATTTGCATACCTATGATACATGTTTCTCTCCAATGAGTTCTCGGCTACAAATTGTTTGGCTTTTTTTAAAGGAACAAAACTTCTTGCATAACAGAAATATTTTGGCCAACATAAAACAAAATCTAGTCCAATGATGGGATACCAGAAAGAATGAATGGCCCCTCTGGCCAGCACCGCTTCTCTTTGTTGAGAAGAGGAAAGGAGAATTTAATTGGAATTTAAAGCAGAATTTAAGGAAGGAAGCTGTGAGCAGCCACTTCAACATCCAGGTTCCCTGAAGACAGGCTGCACAAAATCTCTCCCAGCAATTTCTATTGGTTGTATTGTATTAAGGAACTTAGTTTCTTGCAAATGTGGAGAAAAGGAAAAAAGTGCCTTTGGGAAAAAAAAAGAAGTGTGAGAGAAATCACAAGCTTTGCTAGGTCAGCTCTGAAAGGAGGCTGTAGCCAGGTGGGACTCAGTCTCTACTCTGAAGTAATAAGCAACAGGACAAGAGCCAACAGCCTCAAGTTGTGCCAGGGTAGGTTTAGATTGGATGGTAGGAAAAAATTCTTCATCAAAAGGGTGGCCAGGCATTGGACCAGGCTGTCCAGGAGAAGTGGTGTAGTCTATGATTCTGTGACTCTATGGCTTTGGTTCAGGGCTAGACTTCCTTTAGCATATCAATATGTGTCATTTGCTCGCTAACAAAAAAAAAAAAAAAAAAAAAAAAAAAAAATTACAATGTCTTAGCATACAATTCTCTGATGTGTTCTATGCCTGGAAAGAAATTACTGTACTTATTTCAAAACCACAGTGTTGAGGTTTTTAACTAAAGACTTTCTTTGATGCAGCCCCTTGTATGTCACACACAAAGGGCTTTGTAACATGTGAAAGTTGGATGGCTCAACTACTTGGTTAGAACTACTCAGAGGCTTTTGCTTCTGCAAGTCTGGCTTGGAGCTAGTTATTGTTTTAAAGGAAAATCAAAAAAAGAATATAACCACACACTCAAATAAGCAAAAGAAGCACTGTTGCAGAATTTACTATAGCATTACAGTACTGCTAAACAACAGCTCAGCCCTAAGTTCTTTTCAGTCTTACACAGCCTCTAGAAATTCCTGTGAAGCCAGGATGCATCATGCTTTAGGGACATACTATTAGCTGTGGTTCACAGGATGTAAAAACATCATCTAGATCACCACGTCCCTCAAAAATTCTCTTCTGGTCTCACATCAGTTAACAGACTACTTCTTACTCAAAAGCAAGATATATATATTGGATAATTCAATAAATTAAAGAAGTAATTAAAAAATATTAATTTCAAGCATTCAGCACCACCCATTTTGGGGCACTGAGCTTCACATGTTAACTATGCCATACAAACCCATAATTTTTGATTTGAGCTTTAATTAGATTTCAAATTTCTTGTATACTCGTGCCTTCTTGTATTAGAAAAGTGACCAAAAAGGAAGTGAAGTACATACTCCCTTTTATAGACAAGCTTTTAGGTATGTACCTTCACCAAATATTTGCAGTATTTCATATTTTGGAAGCACTGAAATTTAGATCAAAGAACTGGGACAAACAAAATGTAAATTTCCATTTTTATTATGTATATTCTCTTCTTTGGTAAGTGAAGTTACTTCTTGGATTCAAACTCACTAACTGACTTGCTCTCTGTGTACACAGTTTTGTACAAAGAATGAGTTCAGAGTAAGATATATCCCACGTTTTGTTCATTTCTCACATTAATAAGGCTTTATCAAGTCCACACTCTCCTTCCTACCACCTAGGAGAGACAGACACAACAGAAACCCTCCAATTATTTCTCTATCCTATGGTACCTAGGAAAAGTGCTTATCTCCTCCTGCTTCTGTCCCTCACAAACCTAACTGCTGTCCGAAAAGCAGCACATGATTGACCCCCAGAGTCATCAAAGCAGCGAGGATTGGCTGTTTGGATCGGCTTCAGTCCAACAAATGCAGCCTTCTGCCAGGGCAAGTGCTGGTCACCCCATCCTAGCTCTGGAATGACTACAGGCATGCACACTGTGCCACGAACCACTCATCGCAGGAATCACTCAATAGTTTGGGTTGGAAGTGGCCTTCAAAGGTCATCTAGTCCAACCCCAGATCACATGTAGGGGACCAAATCTCCCACTTGCCCCCCTAACTCCTGCAGTCCTCTCAACAAAGAGATTGTGATAAACAGGGTGATTTACACCTTTCAAATAGAGTATCCCTGGTGCTTTCTCTACTGAAGGTTTGTTCAGTTTGCATTTTCACAGCTGTTGTTAGTCCTATAAAGTGGTGTAAATGGCAACCTACTCGCAGGGGCCCTAGGGAAGTGAACTGTATTAGTTTCAAGATGCAGGTTCTGCATTAATTATTCTTTTAAACACTTCCCTTAATTTGTACTGTATGTTCTGTTATCAAACTAACATTGCTGTAATATTATTTTCTTTTCTGAATTTAAACTGCTGATTGTCACACTACATAAATGAAGACACTGGCACACTTTCTTTTTAATGTAACGTAGTGTCACATATGGGAGTTAGCCATTTTAAAGAAAGTGTATACAGTTAACACACGAGAGAAGAGTGTTCCATGCTAGCTTTTTATTATTCCGTAGAGTACTGTATTATCTTGAGGTCGAATTGAATTAATTGTCACACTCTAAATGTGTCTCCTATGGTTCTACACCCGTAGACCCTCCTAAATGGTCTAAAAGATCACTGTCCTTTATAATTACATTTATATCTGTAATAACATGTCACCTCTGGCTCTGCCAGTTGTTTGGTACAGATGTTGGACAAGTCATGCCCTGGAGAGGAAACTAGACTGGGAAGGAAATGCCTCTGTGTCAGGAAAGAGGGCATGGGTGTGAGAAATGTGTGAAGGGGGTTCGTTGTCACCAGTCAGCAAGAAACTGCCCGAAGGAACAAGAAGGTACAGCAACATCCAGTCGGCTGTGGAGAAACATCATGATGGACAGAGAAGGGGGCTGAGGCCCCGGGGAGGGAGGGCGGTCGTGGCGCAGAGGGTATAAATGTAACTACCCCTCCCCTTCTCGGGATGCTTCCCAGTGGCAATGCTGTGGTGAGGCACCCTGCATGCATGCAGCTTGGCCATTAAACCTTCTGCTTTGCTTCTTTAAAATCCGTGCTCTAAAGATTCTTAAAACTGAGATTTTTCTCACATGGGCAGCCTCAGAGGGTGTGCAGAGAGGGACACAGACAGGGAAAGGGAAAAAGAAGAGGACCATGTGGTCAGGAGTGGGGAGGAAGGACTGAACTAGTAGCTGAGCTACAATGATCATCAGGCAGTAAGTTTTATCTCTGACTAATGCACAAAATCTCAACAACTTCCAGTGTCTCCAGAACCGGCTGAATTCATGAGAATTCTGAAACAAAAAAGGACTTTCACCTGTTGTGAATTCCCTGAGCCATCATGTTCTTCCATCATCCTGACACAAGGCAGAGTGAGTATTCTTCCATCAAAAAAATTATGCTCACTTACCAGTATTTGAAACTTAGTGAATGTTCTTTTCAGGTTTATAATTGGAAAGTGTACTCTTTAAATTACTGGCATTTCTGTAACTCAAGGAAATTAAGCACTTTGAAACACGTTAATGAAATACAGAAATTTACCATTTAGAGAACTAAAAAACAGAGATATTTACAAAATAATGTTGAAATATCCATAAACATCTAGTAAGAATTCAGTATTTTCTGTGATAGTATTATCTTCCTGACTTTTCGACTGAAAACCTATTTGGTTAGGCCTCTTCAGTGTTGTGATGGGTAGACTTCTGCTTCAGTGAACTATAGATTTCCACATCTGTAATACCACACACTACCTAAATAATTGGGAAGATTGTTGAAAATAATTTAGGAGATGTCTAAACACAAAATCAAAACACTTCCAAGCAATCTGCTTTTATGTCCCTGTAGTATCTAAAACAGCAATGCCTAATCAGCATATAATAAAACATACATAGCTAGCATAAAATAAATTCTGGATATGAATCAAACTCTAAGACCAGTGATATAAAAATTTGCTCATTATCTATTGATCTTACTAGAATGTCAATTTAAAACCAAAACCAAACCAACCAACCAACCAAAAAAGCCAAGTTCCTTAGTACTGAGAGAATATTGACAGAATATGACTCTCCTCCCACAAGTACACAGAACTATGGGGCCCACATGCTGTAAGGTATGGCTGGGGTCCTCTATGTTCAGTTTCCCAGCCCTACTATTTTCCTTTCTTGGGCCATCTATGAAGGTCAAGAGGGGACTGGAGGAAGTCTCCAAAACAGAGACAGATAGAAAGTGTCCCTGCCTAGGCTGGAATAACATTGTCCCTTTTCCCTCTTTTTCCCCTGATAAACCCATACCCAGAGCAGTTGTTAGGCGGGGGCTGCCACCACTGACTCTGTACAATGACCACTCAGTTTCCACCCATCCTGGCAGTGCTGGAAATACTGGGACTGGTCTTACCTGTCTGAGTCCACAGCTGAGAGAAGAGGTATCTGGGGTGGAGGATGGAGAGGACTACCCTGTGCATTATGATGTCCTGGGGAGTGGTGGCTGCTGGGGTGGGCCAAGGACACTGCCCCAGCTGCTGTACCACTTTGACTTTTCTGTGTGCTGGGGATCACAGCTGCTGAAAGCAAAACAAGAGAAACAACCTTCATCATGCAGCCAACAATACTATTACCTGACCAAACACCAACAGGTAAGAGCTTTTGTAATGCTGCAGTGCCAGTTCTTAGCAATCAATTCATTTCTCTTAAGTATTGTTTTCTGCTCAGATGGAAGAAGAACAACTCACATGAAAAAAAAATATTCCTTGCTGCTTTCAAATAGCACTTCCATAAAACTAGGCATGACATAACGATGTTCCTTGTTGTGGAATTTTTTATCTGACTATGGCTGAAAATCTTCAACACATTGGTATTGTAGAAGAGGTGTCAAATACTTCCTAAAATATATATTTTTGGGGCTGGTAAGCAGAAAGCAGAGTTTCTCAAAATGTGAAATACTTCCTACATTTTCCCCTCAGGGGTAAAAATCCCACATTTCTTGAACAGTAATGTTGCTGTTGTTGCCCCAAACTCCTCAATAATATATACAAAAACCTTAAACCATCATTAACAGTTTAATAATTTTCTATGAGGTTACTTTTGTACACTTTCCAATAAAGAAGGGTTCTAGAAGACTAAACAAAGTTTGTTAAAATGTCCTAATTATCTGATTCCAAATCCTTTAACCTTGTTTTCAAAAGTTGTTTAAATAAAATAAAAAATAAATTTTTGTGTATCTGAAAATCCAGTTACCAAACTAGTTTTGCTGACACCTATCTCAGGCAGTTTATGCTGATGTTGAATGCCAGTCAAATACATGACTCTGAATACTTTATGAACCCAGGAAAGGAATTAGATAGGCTGCCTACAAGATAAAAATGATTTCTTACTGTTTGCCTGTCATATCTTCCTGTCTCTTAAAAAGGAAAAAAAAAACATTGTTTGGCCTAGTTTACAGAATAAAATTCTACCTATAAAAATTACATTATATTAGTGAATAGGTTGTAGCTGATGACTCAAATTTACTGACAAAATCCTAGAATTTAAACCAGTTCCCCAGAGGGCACTGTCACTGGTAAAACACCTTTCTAGGGTAACATACCTGCATGGATGCTGTAATCCTAGCAGAAAGAACACTCCTTTAGGAGTAACCCCAGCATGTACAAGTCTTCAAGAAAATTATTTCACAAGTCACAATTTGAATTTTGCTGCACAAGATCAAAAGAGTGAAAAGTTCACCTCACCTCCCAAGTCCTCAACCTATTTCTGGAAAGACTCTGTGAGTCTTTACAAGCCTTCATTTTGACACATTGGTTATTCACCAGGTTAAGGCATAGTTAAGGAAAGGCTCAGGAGTGTATGCTTGTAGCCTCATGAATGAGCAGTCCTGGACATCTTTCAGCTGGTGGAAATGACAAACAGTGTAAGATGACACACAGGAAACCACTCTGAGAGTAAAAACATCTGCAGAGGTAATGCCAATACTTAGGTCACGAGACATTGTCATGAGCCACACTTGTAGGAAAGCTGGATGAGTGGAGGCTGACCTTGGCACTAACCTGTACTGTTTGCTAGTTTGGATATGGATCAGAGCCTCCTAATCGCAACCCAAGTGATAGCAGACATCTCACAGTAGGATCTTAACAGAGGCACAGAGGATGCCGACCCCACAGGTAGATGAAATATGACTTAAGACAGCAGAGTAACTCACAAAGAAAGGGCTGAGGTAGAATCCCCTCCAGTGAGACTGAGGAATGTTTTCTTTCCACTTTGCTAATGCACCCCAGAAGTCACTTTCTTCATACCCATCTCTCAGGGTAGCATGAAGACAAATGCAGAGGTAAAAACAAAGGAATGAACTTTCAAATTTCTTATTTTATACTTACATGCAGCACAGAAGAAAATACTGTAAAACAACAAAACATTCATTCTGACAGAATAAGCAGAGGGAGTATTTGACACATCAGTACATTGCAAAGCAACATCCTGGTTGTCT
Source organism: Formicarius rufipectus (assembly GCA_013399695.1). Classification (NCBI taxonomy): domain Eukaryota; kingdom Metazoa; phylum Chordata; class Aves; order Passeriformes; family Formicariidae; genus Formicarius; species Formicarius rufipectus. The sequence goes on along the minus strand of VXAU01000964.1, from coordinate 109,839 downwards.
AAATAAAAACAGAGACAGGGAGCACCTGTTGGCACTGCAACACATCTTTTGTCAGTGCCACCTTCTTTCAAGATACTGTGCTGACAAGAGCACCTCTGTGGGCACACAATGAAGTGAAATTGCAATATTGGCAGCTTCTGCCTGGTGAAAATACAACTACTAAAACTTCTCAGTGTAGACAGGACATTAGTTCAAGCTATTACCTGAATTTTGAAAATACCACCTGAATGGGAAACATTGCCAGGCATTAGCAATGTAGAGGTTTATATCAGTCAAAAATATTGTCAGTGACAGGTCCTTTAACTAATAAAGACTGATAGAAAACTTTTTAGAAACTGCTAGACAACCTGACCACTTTTTCTTGGGAGCTCTGTATATGGCAGGCTTTTCCAATGGGTCAGTTGCTACGTGTGGGATGCTTGCTTAAAGTGCTGACAGGAAATATCTGCACAAGGTATGTCTTTTCAGTGCCTGATCCCATTAAATACCTGATCTAAATGGTATGAAACTGAACAAATGTTCATGGCAACCAGCTTGCTCAGTGACTCCCATACAGCACCATCAGGTAGGTCCACACAGAAATATGCAGAGCTAAGTGTTACTTTTAAGTGGATTTTAAACAAAAAGAGAAGGGAATTACATTATATATTGGGAAGAAACTCTTTACTATGATCATGGTTTGGCCCTGGAGTAGGTTGTGCAGAGCAGTTGTGAATATTCTGTCCCTGTAAGTGCTCAAGGCCAGGCTGGATGGGCCTCTGAGCAATCTGGTCTAGGGAAAGATGTCCCTGCCCATGGCAGGGGAGCTGGAACTGGAGGATCATTAAGATTGCTTCCAACGAAATCCATTCTATGATTCTATAAGTCTGTGACTACTTAGCAAAAAGGCTTCCTATAAGAAAGCTTTTCTCTCTATCAATACAAGAAAAACTAACACAGTTAAGGCACTTGTAGAAAGATTTAGATATTCTGGGGAAAAATAAACCAAAACCAACACCCAAACAACCCCAAACTAACAAAAAACTCAAAAAAGTTGTGGACGCTGTTCCTCTGTAAACCTTTAAAAGTTCAACCTACAGCATCATTTACAAGGTAAGTACAGTTTGTGATCCTGCCCCAGCTCGTGTTACAGGCGTGGCTGCAGTGCCACATTTTTGTCATTTGGTGGCAGAGAGGACAAGGCGAGGTCTTCCCCTGGTGCTCTGACCCACGTGGGCTCCCAGGATTGCTCAACAACCTGACACTATTGCTTTTCTGTCTGCTGGTTTTTTTCCTTAATCTTAATCTGAGATGTTACACTTGAGAGGCGGCGGGCGTTGGCCGAGTGGCGTAGGCCCCCGCCTGTGGAGCCGGCTCCTCCTCTGAGGACGCTGGTTCGAATCCCGGGGAACTCGCTGTCGCCGTCCGAGCGTGCTCGGCCATGGCAGATAAGCCTCAGGAGTAAAGGGGGTGGGGCCAGTTCTGCGCACACTGTGCCTCACCTAAAAAATCCATTGCGCAGGCTTATCCCAAAATCCTCATTCGCGAAGTCCAGACAACAACAACAACAACAACAACAACAACAACAACAGCTTGTGATCCTCAGATTGGGCCACACTCAGTAAGTTTCAGCCACACAGTGGGAAGAGCTATGTTTTCTTTTCTGGATATATATTCATGTATCCAGAAAATGTATTAATGTAACAGTGAATAAGAATTTTCCATGATATTATCTCTGCTAATGACTGCCTATGAGAAGCTGAATTCACATGCATTCTCATAATGCATAGGAGAAAACTGGGTAGTTGGAAGGGAAAAAGATGATTCTGAATAAGGTTTCTTTAGGGGAAAAAAAAAAGAAAGAAGACAAAAAAGTAGCATTTAAAATGTTATAAATCTAATGCATAAAGAAGTTACTTTTAAATGAAGCCAGAACCTTGGAATTTCATGCAACATATTTAAAGGCAAAAGAATCACCCTCTCATTTGCAGATTACCAACAATTCTATAATTGGTAAGCATCTTGGACTTATTGCTGTCAAATCAGCACTTGGACAATCTATTGCAGCCCCCACAGTACCTTGTCTTACCACTGACAACAGTATGGAGTAGGGCTGAGAGTTTTTAATATGTAGAGTAGGACAGTGTGAAGGTTTCATTTTGTAGCTCAATAAAGTTACATATTTTCATTTGCAATCTTTTTTTTTTTTTTTAAATTATTATTACTAAATTTAACCTTTCATTTTTCTAAGGAATATTTATGAGGTCCTTGAGAACAAGTGATCTACTATGGCACAGAAGGAAAAGTATGAAATCGTTTTTGAACTTAGGAGCATCACCTGCAAAATCTTCCCTCTCCCTTCCTCTGGGAGTCCATGCTTCCTTATAGGATTTTATAGCCAGGAATATGTGGGCATGTGCTATGTTGAGTGGTAAGCCCAGCAAATATAAAACATTGTCTATTTTGCCTTTATCCCACCCAGCTCATCTGTAAGTCTGATGACTCCACAGTACATTCAACTCAAGAAGCTACCACGCATCAAGAAGTACAGTAGAAGTCAAAATCACATTTTGAAAATAACAAGCCTGTCCTCAAAGTCAATCTGCCCCATGGACCATCTCAGAGTACTGATGGTCTCTGTGTATCCCTCTCCAGGTATTCTGCAGGAAGATCAGAGATACTGGAAGACATTCAAGTACTGAAGCAATAAAGTGGGGTCTGGACTGAAATATTAAGTTGTTCCTGCAATGACATCTTTAGACCATATCTCTGTCTTTCAAGACATTGTCTTCTATTTCAGTGGATTGCAGTTTCTGAAGTTCCATGATGAAAGGAGCTATAAATGGTGCAAGTGGCTGTGTTGCTTACACTCCTTACACTAATCTATCAGTAAACATTCTCTTCTTCACAATGTGAACCTGAATATTACATGAATTTTTGAAGAACCACTGTCTCAAAATGGAAATTTTAAACTGTTGTAGTTTGTCTGTAGGCCTTCCCTAGAAACTGAGGATGTAACTGAGGAAGTATTCCATATCGTTCCCTTACGTAATCAGGTGTATAATACAAGAGGGAGTTTCCTCTCCTGGTCGCTCTTTCCTCTTCTCCCCCTTGTCGGGTCAGCATGGAGCCGGCAGTTCTCGCTGTTTGGGCCTCGGCTCATCTCTCTGAGCTCAGGTCTGGCTGAGAGCTGTTGTCTGTCGACAGAGGAGGGAAGGCACTCACTTCTTCTAGGAAGTTGGCGAGATCTTCTCTGTGTTAATTGTTCTACTGAATTAATTCCTGGGATTTGATTGTGTGGGATTGTTTTGTTTTTACCCTTTTTGGTCCTTTTCCCCTTTTCCCTTTTTCCCTTTTGGGGGGGTGTTCAGGGTGTTTGGGATTTGTTTCGAATCCCTATATTATATGTACATAGTATTTAGCTGTATATACATGAAATATAAATAAATAAATAAATAAATAAATAAATAAATTCCTTTACTAATTTTTTTCCCTTTTGTTGGGAGGGTTGGGGGGAGCTGACCAGCTCACAGCTGTGTTTGGCGAGGAGCCAAGCAGAACTCAACACATAAACTCAGAAGTAAAACTGGTTAATAAGAGGACAAATGGGGAAATAAAGGGGAAATAAACTATCCTACTTAAACTAAGTGAGATAACAATATTAATACTTTTCAGCTTCCTGTAATATGCATATGGTCCTACCTGGGACCACATCACATTTAGCAGGACTTCTAGATATGTATGCAATACTTAAATCCAGCCCAAAGGGTGACAACAGAGATCCTCTTCATTGCTGATAACCCAACATCACTCTCTCTTTTGTATCCATTCCCTATGCATCAAACTCAATTCCATTTTTCATGGCAAGGGCCATGTGTCACTTCTTCCTTCTCATTCTTTCTTCTTTTTTTTTTTCCTTTTTCCCTTACAGTATTGAGGTGTCCTCTATCCTTTACCTGCCTGTTGTACCTACCTACTTTCCTAAAATTATCTTAAGATACAAACTCCACAGGGATTGAATTTTTAATTATTATGTTCACAGAGCACCTAGTTTAGTACTATGTCAGTGGGGGAAAAAAATCCCACAAACAAAAGTGTTACTTGAGCAAAGCACAACTTAAGTCACAGGCATAAAAGTAGTTAGGCCAAAGTTTCACAGTACAGCATAAGGGATTATTTAAAAACTGCTTAGAATTCAAGTAAGTTCTGTAATTTTACAGATGCAAATCATGCACTTGCCAAACTTCAGTAGTATTGCTAGCTCTAGAGCAGAGTTGAGTGTGATATTCAGTAACTATTCATACATGAATTCCACATTCTGGTTTATGCTTAAATATGAAATAGACAAGTTTTAACCAAACAGCACAGTAAAGCCTTATATTTTCTTTGTATTGCATTACTTATGATTCTTCCAGCATTAGGTATTTCAGATTGCACTATACAAAGGAAGTTCATACAATTACATAGTAGAAAAAAAAATCATCTGTATATTCTTATTGTTAATTAATTGCGCACATCTTCATTCTGTGAACTGAATAAACCCAAATGTCAATGTATTTTTAAAAACTAAAACCTAGGTGCTATCTCTATGCCTCTCTGTCTCTTTAGACCTTTAAACATAATTTTTATGTTAGTTTTACACAAAGGACTTGTCATGCTACATCACTGTATTAGTAAGATCACACTTAAGTAAGTTCAAAGTTACATATTTTATTTTTCATAAGTCTCAAAGTTTTTTGCTACATTTACAAAAAGTTTTGTTTTCAGAGAATTTTGAAGTGTACCTTCTGTAAGGCAGGACACTTTAGCTTTCATATTATTTTACTTTTCTCTCCTTGGGTCATGAATAATTTTCATGTCATCATTTCAATAAAATAATTTCCTGCCTGTTGGAGTTAGCTCATTTATTCACAGAGTATACTATTATGTAGCAGCTCCTGATGAGTAGTTAATGAAACCATTCCTTTCTGTTGCATTGGGTGGTTGTCAAAATGCAGTGACATGTATTACTCTATCCCTGACATAATATCCTCAGTTAACTGATGTGAAACAACATTAGTGAATAAAACTACGAGAAATTTTCAAGTACTTTGATTAATACTATGAAAATTGCCACACAACAGGAAGCAGTGCCAAGTAAGAAACAACCAAAATAAATTACTATATCAAACAACATCCACAGTTAGAAGTGCTGTAAACACCAAGTACTGAAAGACAATGCATGAATGAAACTACAAAAAGTAGCCTCAATAACCTTGACAAAAAACATAAAAATAGAAAGGATAGCTTTACAAGTTTCTGAATAAAACAGAACTACCTACTGAAGTGGCCACTTCATGTAATGCCATTTTCCTCACTGCACCAAACATTAGTGCAGCCAATTCATTCACTTCTTATATCTAGTTCTCACTTAAAAGTTGAACTGATAGAAGATGTAATGCATTCTGCATGACAGTTTAAAACAGATGCCTTCACAATGACTAAAATACTCCATTTAAAATATTAACATCCTGTCCATTGTTGTCTTGAGTTTTGAGACGTATTATCACTCATAACTTACCAATTGTTTCAAATTTAGTTGAAATGTGAACAACAATTGTACATTTAAGTAAGTATGACCAAGTTAGGTATTTTAATATAAAAATTTCCAATATTCAACTGAAACAATAAAATAGGATTATTATGTTTACAGTATTAATGTGTTTATTGGTATAGTCATGAGAGTTCATAATGCTGCATTTAAGTTCATAAATATAGATCAATTGGAAAACTTATATGTGATCCATGAACAAGGAAGAGTAAGAGGAAAAATTCTGTGATGTTAATAAAAGTTTAATATTTTCAGAATGTATACATGGAATGGTAGCAGAGAATTGCTAGCAGAAGTCAAATGCCAACAGACCAAAAAACTGCTCTACATTGCAGTAGATCTTTTCACGGATATAGTACAGTTCGCCCTGAGTCCCTCCAAAAAACATCAAAGGATATGTTCAAAAATCTGTATTTTTATATTACTTTGGAGATTCTATCCTTCTTATGAGATAGATACGGATTTCAGAGTACAACCTACTCTGCAAAATAATCCCCAATCTCAAATGAGCAATAATACAAGAGCTTTCTATCTGTCTTCTTCTATACCTGGGTAAATATCGTGAGCAGGCCCTTGGGAGTGTCCCATGGAATCATCTGCAGCATCATGTGGTGATAGGGCTTGTTGGAGGGGCTGGATTGTGAGGCAGTCATTCAGGATGTCCTGGCCAAGCTCTGAGTCTGATCGCAACTGAAACACAAGAAATTTAAAAACTTGAAATTATAACACGGACAAAAGAAAGGAAATAATCACAAAAATCCTCAAGATGTTGAAAAATTTCAATGAAGAAATGTTGAGAGGTTAGAGAAAGAAAGGGAGCACAATCTTCTAAATCCCGATTAGCATCATCCTTTCATTATAGGAGGCATTTTTTGAATCTGAGGAAGAAAACACTTTCAGATGCTTAACAAAACTGTACCCAGGACAGGGCCTACTTGCACAGACAGGACCTTGGACAGATGGACTACTGTGCATTCTCATGTCGTACATTGCAAAGAAGAGGAGTGACCTGGTTCATTGGTAAGGGAGGATAATCACGTCTGACATACCTTGTATCAGAAGAGCAGTACTATAAGAAAAAAAATGTTTTCTTGCTGGTTTAGTGCCCTGAACTAGCTCCCTGCAGGACCAGAAAAGCAAAGGTGTTTATGACAGTGGAAATGAGGGACTGGAAACAAGCAGCCAGGAGTGGTAACATTTAAGACAGCCAGGGTGGAAGTGGGATCACTTTATATGGACTGAAGTTGTCTGAGACATCATTGTTAAACTGCCTAGGACTACAGTGGTTTCACATTACAGCTGAACTGATCTAACCATCAGTGCTCTGTCACTGCTACTAACCCCAGCTGCATGCATGGCCACTTTCCTGCTATTGGTTCCATCAACAAGTCTGTTTATTTGGCTGACCCAGCAGAAAATTCACCCTGGAAACAATTAACAAATAAGTTCATAAGAAGAGTTTTCCTTTGGATGAAACTGGATGAGGAGTCTCACTCCAAGGCTATGATAAAATACAGGTAAAAAAAAAAATCCCTAAACTAAAATAATAAAAGAGAGAAAACCTGCTGCAGTACCCTAACTCAAGGCTGTCCTAGCTGTAATGCCAAACTGTATGCTGAGGTTTATGGCAGATGAATGGTGCTGAAAGCCACTGGCACTGATGCAGGTCCCAATTTCCTTCCTTATATTATTGTTTCATATAACAAATATTTGCCTATACCTTCTAGCCATCATGGCTCATAGGCTGGCATATTCATTTAAAAGCATCAAAATAGGAGGGTCTTTGTTTTTAAGCATGTGAGACACTGCAGTGGCTGAGATGTCCATAAATATCTTGTCCTTTTATCTATGCTGGTGAGGAGAAAGTTCTTGTAGCATGTCTGACAGAAACTTGTCCTACTGCAGTAGGATTTGTTGCACTCGTGCATCAGAGTTCCAAGAAACAAAAGTCACATGTGCAACTGCAGCTTCTCCTCTCTTCTTTGGTCCCATGAGAGATGAGGAGGTAATAGCAACTCAAACATAACCTAGCACCTCTAAAAAACTCCAAGGGAGATGATGAGGAGCAAGAGAAATTTCTGTTCATCTTAGAAATGAATCATAGGATGGTTTGAGTTGGATCATCTCAAGATCATCTAGTTCCACCCTCCTTGCCACATGAAGGGACAACTTCCATGGCACCAGGTTGCTTAGAGCCCCATCCAACCTGATCTTGAACACTCCTGGGGATGGGACAAATTAAGAAAAAAAGGGTAGGAGGAAATGATTCTGAATGCAACTGTAAAAAGAGCCATTATTGTGCTACAAGATGCTGATAAACATTCAGATTACTTTTGATAATATGTACTAGTATGAAACTGTTCCAACGGAGTGGAGAGTTGGTCTTACACATCATAATCACCTGACACAGGTACCTGTAGTTTAGAGATGTTACATAGCCTATGATACACATGCAGAGACTGTGCATGCTACAGATTATTCCTCCTCCTAAAAATTCAGAGAATCATTATTAAGCCCCAAGACACAATATCTTTGTGAAGTATACCTGTTATTCTAGATTTGTATCTGGGAGGGTGAGGAACAGGGAGAGGGTGGTGGTGAAGAGGAAGAGAAGAAATACCCTGAGAAATGCTTTTTGTTTATTGTCCACATTTATAATCTGCTATAAGTACAAATGTTTCTTCCAGTATAGCACATACCATTGTCTGCTATTGCACACTAATTATGCTAAGTCTGCTTCTATCACTAGTAACATGGCTTTTTCAAGAAATTAAGTGCACATGAGATGAAATGTCAAATTCTCACTCAAATTCTTATCAGTTACATTATTAATAAGCATTATACGATTTTAATCTTCTATGGAATCTAGCATGAAAATAATGATGAAAAAAACCCTGACTTCCATAAAACCCACAAGATACTATCACACAGAATATAAATTCACTGGAGTTGCCTGTGGGAAGTTGTTTGGTTTTTTGCAAGAGATTGACCAATTTTTTCCTGTATGAGATAGCATTCCTATGGATGAAACAGTGAGCTAAGCCAACAAAGGGAGAGCTAACGTTTACACACTAGTTACAAAAATTAAATAATTCTTGTAAAATAAAATAGGCACTCATCTATTTTACAAATTTTTCTACTTTGCACTGTTCAGGAGTTTTGTTTTGGTTTCACAAATCCTTTGATATTTAGAACAAATCTATCACAAGAAAATGTCATGACTTAAATTTTCTGGCTTGCCCACTAGTCAATGCTTAGAAAAACAAAGAAACTCCAGGATTATCAACAGAAAAAAAAACCCAAAACAAAGAAAGAAACACTGGGAGACAGCTCTGACCTCATTTCTGAAGACAGTTATTTTAGCCATGTTGATTCATATTTACAACTATAAGCGCTAAAGATATGGGTCTTATAAACGTACACACACACAGAGATACATGTAAGTGCAAGTATCACAATATGTAAAGTTATATCTATATAATATGTCATTTTAGAATGACAAGATATGTGTTCAATGTATGTATGATGAAAGAGATGGATATTACACTGACTTGTGCAACTGCAGATACACACTGCTATTTCAAATTCCCACTAAAAATACTACCATGGACCTTCTATAAACCCTCTCCAGACAACAGATTCTGGGAATAACTTTACTGTCTCCTGCTGCAGGGTATAAAAGCAAGTTGCTCTTCAAGAGTAATTACTGTTGTATCACTGGAAAGAGTAGAGAGCAACAGCAGAGGATCTCTTCCCTACTGCTCAGCAGGGCAGGATGAGAAATGGGTAAGCCTCCCTTAGCAGAGCCAGCCAGTAAATTACAGCTGCTTCTCAAACTAGGCACAACTTCTGGACAACTCCATTTCCTACCATTATTGTTTTTTCTTGAGACAGACATTAAGTATGCATTGGTTGCTGGGTCCTCCTTCCTCTGCCATTTAAAGCTCATCCTCTGTCCAGTGGTCTTCCAGATCTTTCCTCTGTACTATTAACAGGGGTGGCATAAACCTTGGCCTTTTTGGAACAAAGCAGATGGCCAAACATGGGCTCTGGTTCAAATACAGATGATAAAGGCATTTATTTTTCCTGTAAAGACATTCAGGGTAAAACCCTACTCTATCTCAGTCAAGTATTTTTACGTATTTCCTAAAAATTTTGACTGAAATCAATGTTTTACATTTGGACAAATGCAGAGAAATCAGTGTGATTTTTTCCTCAGTATGTGAAGAAACACCAAACAGGCAATGAAAAGACAGATGATCTTAAAAGAAAGCAAAACCCAGCAACCATAGAATTTTATCTTCAGTTAAAAAAGCTGTGAAGGAGAAATAATAATTGACCTGATCTAACAGCTGCAGTCTGTTTCTTGCTTTAACACCAATGCATTTCTTTTCCAGCCTAGGCTGTAGACTTATCATCCAACTGCAAAAGACTGTTGGCACTCTGACTTTTGTATAAATAACATCCTGCCACAAATCTCCCAGCACTGTGGCTGTAATATCTTGCTTCTCCTGTGATCACCATGCATCCCTCATGATCACCAGCCAAACAACAGTTACAGTCATGCTGACACTGAAGACTTGGCAATCTGTTTTTAAGAATTTCAAGGTTAGAAAGTTACCTTGCTGAATGGTGAGATCAATAACTGACAATTTAGCCATGCTGAGCACAGACATCTCCTGTGAGCTGTAATGTAGCCTAAATTTATGGTTGACCAAAGTGCAAGTAAACAAGTGAACTGCTCAGCTAACTTAAAACTTCCCTGGATGAAATATTTGTTCTATATAATATATTTTTCAATTTTAATACCTCCATTGTGAAGTTTTGTATTTGTACACTGGGAATAAAAAGAGACATTTCCATTCCATAGTGTGGCAGTTTTTTCTAACGCACAAAACAAATCACTGTCACTCATGATTTACAACTAGTTTATTTATTTGACAATCAATGTTTATCACCTTTCAGAACAACAGATGGAAATTCTACTCCTGCAAACTTCTTAACATATGAATAAATAATTACCTAAGAGTAAATAATATAAGCAGAAGTAATTAAATGGAGTAAAATTCTGCATTCTTCAATTTTTGATTTAATTGTATTTGAGTTGATGCAGAGAGGTGCTGCTGATTTGGTGCATGACATGATTTCAGGGAAAATGACTCTTTTATTTTAAAGATAATTTGTTTCATATTTCTCTAACCAATGTGTATTTTACCTGAGATCTGCATTCTTTTGTACAACCTGGATAGTTTCCTCAGCATTATTTCTGTACAGTATAAATTAGACACCATCAAGGAAAACATACAAAATGAATGTTTATGAATACACTTAAACAGAAAAGAAGCAGTTTAGGATTGCTCTACTAGTTTGAGAAATCCTAAACCACATAAAATAGGGTTTCAGTAACTTCAAAACCTGTCATATGTGGCAGTCAAGAATGTATTTATATCAACTCAAGTGATTCTTCAGCAAAGTCCAGACTCATTCAGTCATTCAAACATGCCATATTTGACATCAAATCAGAGCATTTTAAATCTTGCCTACATAAGCACACGCTTAATGGACTACATAAATGCTGTGCACCTAGTAGAGTATTTCCATACATAAGGGGGACATTAGTTACAGTCCATTTATTTTTATGCAGGTTAGCTCTGTGTCTGCCATGTCTAAAACAAGTCAAAATCCCACCTAACTATTCCTATGTTTCATTTAGAGGAATTGTTTCACATAAGCTGCAATGGCTTTATTGATGTGGTTTTTTTTTTTATTACAAAGTTAATTTCATTACAAAGAAATTTATGCTATTCACATCATCTGTATGTTAATTTAATAAGAATGACCTGTCAAGTACAGAATATGTTGGTTTTGGGAGTTTTTTACTCATTTTTATCATCCATAATTTAAGTTGGCCAAGGGAGCCAGGAGCATGACCTGTCTATGTAGTGGCCCATATTGCACTAGGTTTTCTGAAGGAGTAGCCAGAATATAACATTTGCTTGTGCAGTTTAGAGTAAAATTAACTCATGTTTGTATCATGACATTGATAGCATACAGATGTCACCACTAAAAATTAAAAGTTCACTATGAAGCCATGCTATGTGACAGTATTTACTCATATTATAGTTTTGCTTGCTAGATCCAGATCATCCTTTTACTCACGCGGATCAGCTTCAAGGTCCAGTGCTTTCTTGCACAGCACCAAACCTTTCTGACAACAGTCACTTAAACAGAGTCAATAAAACACGCCCCAGTTCTTTCCTCGGGAGCCTATAAACATCTTGGGGCAAAGAAGCAATGCAGACAGAAGGGATTCCTCAACAACCTCTGTTTTCAGTGAGTCATCTGTGCAGGATTTCCAGGGAGAAAGATTCTGTTAACTGGCTACAACAACTTTCAGATGTGTGTGTGCTATTTTCTTCTGCTTTTACATTCTGCTTCAATTAAACGTTCATGCAGGAAAACACAATGACAATCAAGTTAAACTAGCCTATCTGAGCAGTAGTGATGTGAGGTTCCATGCCAGAAATTGTTACTTTTGCTCCTTGCAGAGTTTTACTAGCAACATTTGAGTTCACTATAAAAATGGCTTCGATCTTCATGTCTTAGCATGTCCTTCATGTTCGTGTAGCGTGTCAATGACCATTTTGCCTTGGACTGTGAGAGCTTCATTCTGTTCCCCATCCCTGTCTTCCAGATCAGGGGGCAGGGATCTCACAGAACAACTTGTCTGACTGTGTAACAGAGTCAAAGCCACCATTAAGGGCCTCAGCCTTTCCCTCACTGTTTGTCACTATGTTTCTCGCTGGAGTCCAGTAAAGGTTCAGGAGTCTTCTTAGCCCTCCCTTTGTTGCTAATGTATTTGTGGAAATAGTTTCATTATCTTTTATGACAGTGCATAGATTAAGTTCTAGCTGGGCTTTGGTCCTTCTAATTTTCACCTTGTATTACCTTGAAACATCCTTATAGTCCTTCTGAGTTGTCTGCCCCTACTTCCAAAGGTTATGAAGTCCTATTTATTTCCCCCAAGTTCCAGTCAAAGCTTCCAGTTCAGCCCGGATAGTCTTCTTCCCCAGTGGCTCATCATTCATCACATGGGTATGGTCTGCTCCTGTGCCTTTATGATTTCCTTCCTGAACAATTTCCAGTCTTTCTGGACCCCTTTTCCCTTCAAGACTGATACCTAAGCAACTTTCTCAACCAGTCCCCTAAAGAAAGAAAGATTCCTGCTCTCTCAACCCATGTTCAAGCATATGCTGTGGCAGGGAAGTGAAAAGACAGAAACAGAGAAAAGGATATTGTTTGATATAAAAAATTGACCTGAAGAACATGAAGTGCTATGAGCCCACACTGACAGCTGTTTACAGAGTTTTGAGACAATCTGGAATTTTTTATTTTTTAGTTTTGTGGCCACATAAGGACAGTGACAGCACTTACTCCTTCTCGTGCACATTTCAATACATCACACTGCTGAAACTCACAAGAGCATGACCTCAGGGCAAAAAGCAAGTGTAGAGAGGAATCAGGATGTAAAATAGCAAATATTAACTAGCAAGTATAATGAACTAACAATCTTTTGGTTATAACGGCCACAGCTCTTGGAGCACTATGAAAACCACTGAGGAATTTTGATGTTCCCTTTTCCCTAGCAAGCAGAGTTCTAAATGTAGTGCTGGCAAAGCATATCCCCCACAACAGAGCTTCCTTGAGAGGCATTCCTTGTGCATCCCATGACAGCACACATCACTACCACTGCAGCAGCTGGCGAGGGGGCAGAGGGTATCAGCCACAGCCGGTTCTCCCTTACTTTCAGGGTCTGTTTTCTCATTTCTCACTGGCCACAATGAAAAGACTTGGTCATTTCTAGTCTCAAAAGTTTTCCGACAAATTGTACTATTACATTCCTTAAATAGTGCTGCCCATTCCTAATCCCTTTTTACAAACATCCCTTCCAGGAAAAATAGCTCAATGACATGGTGTCTGATTTATATTTCATTTTAAAAACAGGAAGTAAAAGGATTAAAGTTGGGGATTAAAACACTTACTTTTTACAGCATTTTTTTCTGCAGAACAGTTTCTTAGTTTCCATGGGCACTGCTCACTGACCCTTAGTCTGTGAATGTACTTCTTTTTGAATTGGTGACATCTTTTAAGTGGACTCCACAGAGAATAAATGAGGTAAAACATCCTTATTTTCAACTGCTCTCAAAGCAAGAAAATAGATTCATTTCTCTTCCAATTCCATTCTCTCCCTTTTGCAGTTTCAACAATGAAATCTGAACTAAGAGTTTGAATAATGGTAAGTAAAAACTGAAAGATGCAGAAGCAACTAAGCTCATACTGTACAGTGTTTGCTCCCCATGAGGCAGGTGTTCTCAAACAGAGCAGTTCCTCCAGATTAATACAGTCACTTAATGGAAAATGTCAGCTTAATGGAATATTCAGCTTATTGCCTGAATAACCTGCTGAAACACCAATAATGTAATGCTCTACCCCTCCATGGCTCCCTCTTTCCTCATCATTAAAACATTCTTATTTAGAAAAAAATAAAAAAGGGAATTAATTTCTTTCCTGTAAGAAACTCAGTAGGCATTGTGTCACCAAAAAAATCTAGTTCAAATACTGAGAAAGAAAAGAAATTAAAAAAAAAAAAATGGAAATAGGCTGTGAAATTGCATAAACCAAAGATGTTAGAATAAAAAAAATCCCTAGACATTGTTTTTTGTTCATGTTGTTCAGTAAATCTAAAGGGACTTGTAAAGTTTTTTTAATTCTGAACTCCCTAAAAAACCTGGTATCTTCATTAGTTGTGTAGTAAAATCAACATGTAGTCACAATAAAAAGCCTGTTTCTATTGTAGAACTGTAAAGCAATATAAGCAATAAACAATCAAGATGTAAGCAGCAGATGTATGCAAGAAGCAAGAGCTCTGTATTATTTTGCTGAGGGAATAATATATTTGTTGGCATAACCTACAAAATAGAAAGGTAAACAATCTCTCAAAGCTTCACAGAAAATTCTATGTTAACCTCTAATGAAAATACCTCTTTGTCTTAGTTCCAGAGAAATATTGTTCAACAGAAGAATATCATATCTTTCACCACTTGAGTTTTTTTCCCATTTCATTGTAAGGTGGACAGGTTTATATGTCACACCTACAGGCTGGGCAGAGAAGTGACTGAGAGCAGCTGTGCTGAGAAGGAATGGTGATCGCTGATGAAAAACTCAACATGAGTCAGCATTACGCAGTCACAGACCAGAAAGCCAACAAAATCCTGGGCTGCATCGAAAACAAGTCGAAGGAGGTGGTTCTCTCCCTCTGCTCTTGCGAGACCCCACCTGGAGTACTGCGTATGGTTCTGGCACCGTCAACTGAAGAAGGACATGGAACTGTTGAAGCAAGTCCAGAGGAGGGCCAAGAAGTTGATAAGGGGACTGGAGCACCTCCACTATCAAAACAGGGTAAGACAGTTGGAACTGTTCACGCTGGAAAAGAGAAGGTTTGATGTAGGCTGGAGAGGGACTCTTTACTGGGAACTGTAGTGATAGGGCAAAGGGGGACTGGTTTCAAACTGGAAGAGAGTAGGTTTAAATTAGATGTTAAGAAGAAATGCTTTATTGTGCTGGTGGTAGAGGCATGGAAAGAGGTTGCCTACAGACGTTTTGGATGCTCCAGCACTGGCAGTGTTTAAGGCCAGGCTGGATGGGGCTGTGAGGAGCCTGTTCTAGTGGGAGGTGTCCCTGCCCATAGCAGGGAGGTTGAAACTAGATGTTCTTTAAGGTCTCTTCCAACCAAAAACATTCTAGGATTCTACTATTCTATATTCATTATGCCTAACAGGCTCTATGAGAGAAGAAGTGAACTGTTAGAAAAGAGATAGATACAAAATGACTACGCTTCAGAATGCAATTATTGAGATTTGCCTCTAAAGGTGGAGATTTTATATCCCAGTTTTTATATTACAGGAGTTGCACAGTGGGAGAAAAGCAATACCTGCATGATCTTTATTAGCAAGGCAGCTTCTGTAAAGCCTCCTTGGTTCAGATGGGAACTCTTGTCAATGTCAACACAGGCCACTCTGCAAGGCAATGCCAGGAATTGCTTTGACCATATGACCCATATCCTTATCCCATTATTTTCAACATGCTCCACACTTAATGTCAGTTGCTCTGCTCTACACTGGCCTCTACTACAGTCTGAAGTAGGAGTGGATATGGCTTCATCTCAGCAGTGCAGTCTATCAATGTTTTTCTTATTGTAATCAGAAAAAGTATTCTGAAAACTCCCTGCCATTGCTAGCTGATTGATTTTTGAAAGAGCAATAAATGCAGTGTGGAAGAACTCATGCACAAACACCACCTGGATTAGATAAATCCTGATTGCCTTCTGTCCTTTCCTCCTCAACAGGAAAATAACAGCTAGATACCACAGGAACAAATATTGGAAGCATTTCTTGAAATACTGGAATCCATTTTCACTGGGATAAGGTTTTGACAACTCCCCAAAAGTGACTGTTGAGCTACCGTTTTTACAACTGACCAATCTATGTCAAAAAGGAAGACTATTAGGCAGAAATAAGTCCCCCTTAAAGTCTGTGCATATATCCCTTTTCTCCTGAGGTCTCGCCACTATTCCTTAGTGATTTGATAGATGTACCATATAAACCATAATTAAAAAGAACCTCCATCAAATTTAGGCAACTTTCATAAATATTCTTTGGACTGCCTTTTCCAAAGTTATGCATCCATGATATTTGCCTTCTGGCAGAGACAGTACAAAAACTTTATCCCAGAAAAACAGACACAACTGCTATGTTAGACTAAGACTAAGTAGTGACCTAGGAGTGTCACTGAGGATGTTATGCATCCTCATAAGATGGATTAAGATATCTGGACAGATGAATCCCTGCATGACTTCCTAAAGACCAATTTGAATGAGCTAGGATAATGCAGGTATAGAACAGATATCTTTCACATGCAATTGTCAGGTAATAATTCAATATCTCAAAACTTGTCTGCATAATATATCTTACTCATATACAATTCAAACAACAAGATCAAAGACAAGATTTTCTTTTTTCTAAAGATGGAGCTAACCAGTTGCAGCCTCATCTATCATACTTTCCTTTAATTAAATGGAAACAATCTTTTAAATATTTGTGGGGAGTTTTTTTTTGGCAGGACACACTGTCTTAAAGAACTACTATACACGACAACAGTTATTCACAGCTATAATTAGGGATAAAATTTAAACCCCATCTAAAAGTATAGCCACTGAATTGTTCAGATGATAAGGTCACTATTACTGAACTGATCTTCTCCTTGCCAAACAGCAGTACTAAAACTGAACAATCTTTTGTCCTTTTTGTATTATTTATTCTCTGTTTGAAAATGTAGTTTTTTAGAAGAGAAAATCTTTTTAAAAAAGCATTAAACACTGGAAATATTCATGATGCAAAGCCAGTGGAGAGCCCATTCCACTTACAGTGGGACTTGCTCTGTAACACTTGAAAGTGAACTAAATATTTTCTTTAGATTTACACATACAGATTTCTTCAGCATGACTGCTAGAGCACTAGCAAGTTATTTTTCATTGTATGCTTGTATGGAAAAGACAATGTTCTTACACTTTTACAAGGCTGAGTGCTAGCTCACATGACAAATGCTTCTTCAAGAAGAGCATAATGGTGGTATTCACCTTCTCTACTGGTTTCAAATCACTGGATCTCTATCACAGAGAAAGGCTGAGAGAGTTGGGCCTATTCAGCCTCAAGAAGAGATGACTGAGAAGGGAACTCATCAATACCTATAAGTATCTGAAGGGAGTGTCAAGAGGATGGAGCTGGGCTCTGCTTGGTGGTGCCAAGCAATAGGAAAAGAAGGAATGGGCAGGAAGAGATGGACAGGAAATTCCACCTGAACATGAGAAAGATCTTTACTGTACGGGTGACTGAGCACTGGAACAGATTGCCCAGAGAGGCTGTGGGGACTGTCTCACTGAAGATATTTGAGAACTGTCTGGACACAATCCCATGCCATGTGATCTGGGATGATTCTGCCTGAGCAGGGAGGTTGGATTCACCGTGATACCTTCCAACCTGACCCATTCTGTGATTTTGTGATATAAATAGTGCAGGCTCTGTATTTTTTAATATGTTCTATAATTTCACTTTCACTAATTTCAATAAAAAGACAAACTACAAGAGCTATAGAATCTTATTTTTGAATATCATATCAGTTCACAGATGAAAGACATTTGCTGTTTACTGAAAACAAAAAGTGTAACCAACTGAAAATAAGCTTACTTGTCTAGTCAATTTACAAAAAAGTTTTGAAAATTTACAGTTCTTTCAAAGCTGAAATAAGGACAAAATTAAGAAGAGAACAGGTTTCAAAAGTAATTGTAGTCCAGGGGCATGTTGTATATTTGTGTTCTTTTCAGCATCACTTTAAACTCTTATTTTACATACTGTCCAGATTTCTGTCACTGACTTCCCTGTATAGAAGGACCTTCATATATCTTTCCCATGGGAAGATGAAATTCTGGCAGAGCCAGCAGTTTTTCCTTTTTTAAAGTCAGATAATAAATACTGGTTTTAACCATCAAAATATTTTAAAAGTACAGACTGAATATTATGATGTATAGAGATTATACCTGAAGTGTTTTACTGAATATTTTCAGCATCTTTTCCCAGATATTTACATGGTGTTTGTGTACATATTTGCCCTCATCTTCATGAAGAATCTTGCAAATTACACAAAGATGATTAAAGCAGGCATGGCTGTCTTTACTCTCTCATGGTTCTGCTTTTCTTTGAAGAGTAAATGAAAGTTTATTCTTCTCTCCACTAAACTGCTTTCATTAAATATTTTTGTTCTGGGACGTTCTTGCTCTATGGAATTTCATTCCATTACCTGGAGAGATTCACAGTTAAGTGTTTCTAAGTGGAGGTTGGGGTTTGGGCGGAGAAGGGGAACAGTGGCTGCATTACAGGATTTGCAGAAAAGGCCTTCTATGGTAAGTCACAGACACATATCAAAAAAAGTTGCTTAAAATAATTCAGAGATGCAAATTTGCTTGTATGCCATAATTTGACCCCATCTTAGAGAGGCAAGGAAAGGACCATAGGACAAATCTACAAAATCTAGGACAAAGACTCACTGCAAATATTAGCATAGGAAGTAGCTGATTCCACTGTTATGAATATAGTTCATCCTGCTATTTAAGTCTATGCAACATCAAAGACACATATGCAGGTACAGTCTTAGGAGAGAAAGCAACTTAAGATGCCACAATCATGTCACGTGGTATGTAGAGGGAGGTTAAAAGGGGGATTAAAAGCAGTCAGGCAACATATATTAAAGAATCCATGACTAATGGTGTGTGACAGCAAAGAGTTTCATTCTTTTCAACAGAATAGATCCCTAGGGCTGGAAGTATTAGTCCGCTGTACCTTTAACACCTTGGAATTTTTATGGTTATTTTTGACAAATTCACATATTTGTAAATACCTTTTTGACATTAAGCCAATTTTCACTTTTAATTAAATCCATACATAATCTTAATTCTGCATTAAGAGGTTCGTAGTTCTCATTTTTTATTATTGTTACTGCCAGTAAATATTTCAAATACCAAAGAATAATGTTAGTAATTATAACTTCTCAAAGGTCCAGCAACTAACTAGATTGTACCTTGTAAACATTATGAAAACTTTATCTGTCCTCTAAGTATCTGGCTTGAGAGATGTCACAATTTTCCTTTTGTTTTTGTGGAGCTTTGGCTTATTTCCCCTTCCATATTATTGCAGGTGACCAATGGGCACAAATAAATCCTTATCAAAGAGGGATGAAAAAACCAGGGAACTTTAAGCCTAGAATGTGCCCCCAGAGGGTCAAGTGAGGAGTAAAAAAAGCCAAGTTTAAACTGTTTGGCACAAAAAGGGAATGAAAAACGAGCAGAATCAAACAGTGAATGAAATGCAGGAAGGAAAATCTCACAGAGCAGTGCAATACAAAAAAATGAGAGAAGTGGTAACACACTATTTCACTTTCAATGACAATAATGTTACAGTGGAGTTTAAAACCTGTATTTAGGTCCATTATGCTAGTTTTAGTTGAGGCATCAGACGTATTTCTCAGAATGCATTGTGTTGATCAGCATTTACTTTACATGTTTACAAAAGAAGGGGTCTTTATGGCCAGGTCGCTCTCCTGGGACAGGTAGAACAAGGCTCACAGACGTCCCTCATCAGTCCTGCCTCTCGGCAGTGTTCACAGGAACAAGGAGCTAAAGAACTACTTATTAAGGGTGAAAATGAATGCTCATTTACTTCATCCCTCTGCTACTGGGGTGGGCACTCAAAAATTTAAAAGAAATTCTTCATCAATACTACATGTTAGCTCCTCAGAGATTGACATGCTGCCATGTCCTGCTCCAATAAACCATTGAATCAAAACTTATTCACGCAGTGTGTATACTGCAGCTTTAAATACTGCCACTCAGTGCTTCCAATGCTGCACCAAGCAATTCCCTTGCTATCTTCTATCAATAGCAGTGCATTTAATTTTAAAACTTCTAAACTATAACTTGTTCATCATGGAGTTGACATTTCAGAAGTTTATCTATCCCTACATCAGTTCACACATGTCCTTCTTTTATGAGGACCAAATTCCTTTAAACTGAAAGGTTAGACTTTTATCCTCAGTGATCTAAACTATCCAGCAAAATAGTTCCAGTGATTAATAGGAACTATGATGAATAATTCTCAAGCAAAATATAAAATCATTCCCTTACGTCACAACTCAGTTTTTCAGAGATGTGCTTACACATATAAACAGTCGTTGATTCATGGACTTGACATCCATAGGGAACTGATATTGTGAAATGTCTTGGTATTGGAAGTGTCTGGCATATAGAAATACAATTTAGAGCTTAATCTCACATACCGCCCTCAAAATCCACTGTTCCATCTGAGACTGGCCAGAAATTAAAACCAAAACTTCCTGTTTGCAAAAGGTACTTTTTTTGCCTTGTTGTGCACGGTTAGTGATTAACCATCACACCAGAAAATATAAAGCAGGCAGACTCATTAAGTCAGAGATTAAATTATCTGTGTACAAACTGTATCTGTTATTTTCTCTTAGTAGTAAGTCTGAACAGTCTGAAATCAGTACAAGCACTTGAAGATGCATGAAAATGCCTCATATTATAACACTGACTTCTGCACATAAGCTTTACACCAGTCAAGACAGCAAAAAATTTACCTTTTTCCTGACTTGTTGATCTTTAGAAGAATGGGCTTTCACATGCTTCCTCAAGGAACTTGGATCTGTGTATCGCTTAGTGCATCCTGGAATCTGACATGCATAAGGTTTCTAAGTCAAAAAGAAAAAGGATAAAGCTGCTGTTATATCACAGATTATTTTAACACAAGAGAATTTGAGCCTTGGGATGCTGTAAACCACATTACTGCAGAATACAAATGTACATTAAAAGCAGAATGCTTGGTCATTTTTTAGAAAAGGAAAGCACAAAAGTAAGGAGTTTAGGGAAGACAAATCAAAGTAAAGCTTTAATTATGGCACCTTTTATTGTTACCTTTTGTTTGTTTGTTTGTTTTTTGTTTTTTGTAATCAGTACAATGAATATAACTAGATATACTCACAATTATTCCACCCTCAGAGCAATCTTTGACTTAATCAGAAATTACTGCCTTTAGTGAATCAGGAAAAGAAATTGAAGAAAAGGCCCAGAAAGACTGTTTAGGATTACAGAAGGATCTGCTTCAGAAAAAGAGAACAAGAAAAAGTGTTAGTTTACTATAGCACAAAGCAAGCAAGCAAAACCCAAACCAAGCATTGAATACTGCAGTTTCAAAAATATTACATATAAAAAATACACATTTTGATGTGAAATATAAGATCAACTCCTTCAGCTCACATTTGCTAATACGCCATTATAGAAAGATTAGGTCCAACTGCTTCCTGAAACTAGCTGTTTTGCAATTTATCTATTTATGCTTCACAAAGCATTTCTACAAACACCTTGTGCAAATGATTAACTTGCCAGCCATAGTATCAACTATTCGAAATGGATAATTTATTTTTAACAACCATTTAAGGGCATCCAAATGGCATTACTGTAATTTTCTTTCTGGAATTCTGCCCCTAGGGAGACTGCTTGTCTCTGAGAAAACATGATCTTTTGTTATGAAACAAAGGTTTTTAAACAAATCTCAGCTGTGACTCAAATTCCCAAGCAACAATTTGTTGTCATGAAATTTTTTAGATTTACAAAACTATTCTTCCTCTCTTGACTTTCTGGTACGTGCACCACGCTTAATTTTGTCAAAGAAGAGCAGTTATTACCATGGATGGCTTTAATTTCCCTAAAGATCAGGTAGGTGGGAGAAAGTTACTGCCTCTACCTGCACCAAAGACCATGGACCTGTGGCTTTTTTTTCTACTGAGCTTGGCACATCCTCTTCCATGCTTTCATTACTGGGTCACTTCTGAAACAGCTTCAACAGCCTCCTTAGACACTCCACCCTCCTGTCTCTAAGGTTATGGGCTATCTGCTGCCACCAAGCTGGACGAAAGGAGCACAGGGGACTGCAAGGGGAATGCTGTATCCTTACAGTGTCCAAGTGTGTCCTCTGGTGCTTGGCGCGGTCACTGGAGTTGCTGAATGCTTTCTGGCAGCCGGGGTGCTGGCAAAGGTACGGCTTTTCACCCGTATGGCTCCTTAAGTGAATCTTGAGATTTTCTAGCCTGGAAAAGGCTTTCTTGCAACCCTCAAACTAGAAAACAGAAACAAATTATTTGAAAGGAAAGCACACACACGAAAGTGCAACAGCAAATACCAAGCAGGAGTGTGAAAGGGCATGCAGAGACCTCCAGCCTGCTATGGTTGGGTGACTCTCCAGGGCTGAGGAAAACCTGGCTTCTCAGTGTGGGTTGCTGAAGGGTTCAAACTGCTTAGATTGTAAGAATGTATATATTTTCCCTGCACATGGGTGAATTAGGGAAGTTATGTCCTCCAATACAGATGAGACACTGAGACCTAAAGAGACCAGTCAACTGAGAGTGCAGCTCCTATCCAGGAAACACAGTGGCAGCGGATTCTCCTCCCCCTAGCTCACAAAAGGCTGAGTCACTCACTGTGAGGTTCCCAAGTCATGCACTAATTACCCCTATCTCAGCTCTGGGCTTCTTTAGATGTCAGCAACTGAGCCAAAGAGAGGCATCTCTCAGTACCAAGCCAACCTACCGAGGCAGCAAAGGCACAACTATGCACAGATTTCACAGATTACTCTGAGTTGGAAGGGACCCATATGGATCATTGATGCCAACTCTTATTTGAATAGTCCATATAGGGGTCAAACTCACAGATTCGGTGACATATTAGCACTATGCTCTACCCAACTGAGATAATCTCAGGGTCAGACGCAGAGAAAGGTCAGTCAGCTCTGCCTTGCTAATGATGATGTAAAAACTAAAATGATTTCTGAAGTATATTTTTACCTTTCTGCCATGAGCAAACGTATGAGCTAGTAAAAATATTGTATGTCTGTCAAAAACAGGATGTAATCTCTATGGGTAGCCAATGTAGCACAGTATTTTTATACCTAATCAAGTCCTATATCTGGGGAGAAATCTATGTTTTTATGAACAGAAAACCAGTTCTTCATCTATCATGTTCCCAGAGTATACTTTATCCTAAGGGAAACTAAAATACAGCCATTCTATTTCACACCAGCATTTTTATATACACTTGATTTCAATTAAATATTTATGAACATCAGAACTATAGGCTTTCTAAAATTCCATTAGTTGGGATCAGTTAACCTCATTAGTTTTAGCTGCTGCATATTCTACTGTGAAATACCTAAAGAATCTGCTGCATAACATGCTTATTTGTGGTTCGTGTATATTTGCAAGAACAACAATGCAGTAACAGAGATGTCAAACATTTCTACTGTTAAGACAAAATTTCCATTATTTCACTACCTATTAATTTTACTCACTTGCAAAGAAACTGACAATTTTGATGTCAAAATAACACAAATTATTCAGTGCATATATGTTTGTAAAAGCCCAGACAGGAAAACACGGACATAATTCTGATCATAATTAGCATGGCTTTCTTACAAATCTGTAACATGCTTTAAAAAAAGGGGAAAAAAGGATATAATTTTTTTTATCCCTTAATTTCAAGCACATCTGTTTTTTTGGATTAATGCAAGACAGAGTTACAGATTCAAAGAATAAAGTATAAATCACATTAACGGTAAAATAGCAATATTAAAAATGAGTTTAAGTAATTAAAGCTTGAGAAGGAGGATGAACCACCCCTGCTGTACTGTAATTGCAATTTATCTTTTCCACACATCTATTTCAGAAAATGTCTCAATCCATGAAGCTTTTTATTTATGTAACATCCCTTTATCCAGAGTAAAAATCTACAGTGCTTTTCAAGTTATTCAATTTTGATCACTGAACGTTAATTTATGCTTGTACAAAGAACATTGCCTTCATGTTTATGAAGCTTTAGCATGCACATAAAACATCATTGTAAGTGTAAAAATAGCTTTATTTTTAGGGATATATTATTAGAAAATATTACAGGATAAATAAATTTTTTAAAAGATACATATCTCTTATAATTACTGGATACCCCCCCCCCCCCCCTTTTTTTTTTTAAAAANTATAATTTCTGGATACCCCCCCCCCCCATTTTTCTAGGAAAAAGTAAGGAGTGGAGAAAGTATAAAAACATGACAGCTAAAAAAATGATATAACAAATGAATCACAGAATCACAGAATAGTTTGGATTGGAAGGAATCTTAAGTATCAGCTAGTTCCAATTCCACTGCCATGGGCAGGGACACCTTCTGCTAGACCAGGTTGCTCAGAGCCCCACCCAAGCTGGCCTTGAACCTACAGGGACAGTTGAGGGGCAGTCACAACTGCTCTGGGCAACCTGTTCCAATGTCTCATCACTCTCACAGTAAAGAATTTCTTCCTTACATCTAATCTAAATGCACTCTTTCAGTTTTGAGTCCTCAAAAAGCAAAATAACGCAAGAACACGTATGTTAAAATTAGGAAGAAACATATCGATTAGCCCATCTTATGCAGACAAGTTACTATCCATAAAAGAACAACCATCCATTCTAATGACTATAACTATGCTGTACAGTAGTACAAAATAAATTGTAGTACCTCAAGCATCCATCAATTTCAGACCGAAGAAAAAAATGTTGGAAAAGAATGCCTCTGTTTTGTTCATTTCACAGATTAATAAACTCCCAATCTTCAAGCTTGTAAACACACTTAAAAGTGTAAATTATTGTTTATAAGATTCCAAAATTAGCATTGATTTTTAAATGGACAAACACATTTAACTATGCAGAACTGGGGAACGTTATCTTACAAATTTAAGAATTGTTATTGCTTAACACTCCTGCTTTACTAAGCATAACTTGAAAGCAGAAAAGATAGTCTGAAATTCTCTCTGCAGTCCTAGACCACTGTGTAGCATATTCACAAGGCTATATATAGTGTGTACTGCTGAAAAGGTCATTGTAGCAAAACAGAGAGTCTACAAGCCTGTATTATTAGAAAAATTATCTTTACTCAACAGTTAACAAATGTTTACTCTATAAACTAAATATCTTGAAGCGTTGGGAGTCTCCACTGCTTAAGATAGAAGGAATGAAAAGATACTCTTTTTCACTACACCAAATATACTCTCCATCCTGATAAACAGATTCCAGTGAAAGTATTCCAGACAAGACACAACTACCTATGGTGGAAAAAAGTCAGGTAGTTGGTAATTGCATTTTGAAATGGAACTCATCATAGTTTTCTAAGTTATTAAATGTTGTTGAAGAGTAGGATGTAACACCTTTATTACAACTAGTCACTTAAATATATGGCATACATTTGGCATTCTGAATC
Organism: Formicarius rufipectus; assembly: GCA_013399695.1. Lineage (NCBI taxonomy): Eukaryota > Metazoa > Chordata > Aves > Passeriformes > Formicariidae > Formicarius > Formicarius rufipectus. The sequence goes on along the minus strand of VXAU01000964.1, from coordinate 84,312 downwards.
TGTTTAACACTACTAAATATATCCCTGGTTAAACCAGATTGTTTGTAAGTATTATGTGGAATTAATTGTGTAATGTTTTCCCAAACTGTAATACAGAAATCAAGCCACCGAGCTTTTACTCTTAGTGCTGCATGCAAATTTACACCATTAAGTAATTCATACAGAAAATGTCATCTCTGTACTTCCTAAACATTGGATTTCTTTTTAAAACATGCTCATGTTTACTTTCTCTTTTTATAAGGATAATTGTCAAAAGCAAGAAACAATATATTTACAGTGATAATAATTCATATCAATAGAAAGCAAAAGCAGCGTTAGGACTTTAAAACACTCCTGTTCTCATGAATGTACTGTTCATCTTTGAATACACAGAGATGCTGTTCAGCATACCAGGGAACCACCTGTAATATGACTACATAATTACATAGGTTTATATAAAATAACCTATGGAACACATGAAACCCATGAAGATCCTTCACTATGAAATACATTTTGACACTCTATAAGAACATCATGATAAAACCAGTGTGAATACTTCAGTATTAGTAGCAGATCTTCAGTGCCCATGATTAAGAAATTATTCAGTTTCACTGACTAAAGAAGAGGAACAATAAAAGGAACTGTTTTGTTTTTCTCAGTCGGTCATCAGTGTAACAAGGACTGAAGACCATGTTCTGGCAAGCATCATCTGTCTGAACTCTGATCCATTCACTGAAAAGTATTTAGTCTTGACTCTAAAACTTAATTACAGGCAACTCAGCTTCTTCTTAATCCAACTATCCCTTCATAGTATGTGGTGTTAAAAATTTCCACCTTTTCTGATCTGAATTTGTTTTATTCACCACCCAAACAGTGTATTTCCTTTTGTCATTTTTCTGCTATATTAATGTGATAAGTACTGTAAAAGATAACCGGTGATTCCAGTTATTTTCTATATTCAACTTAATTTTCTCAGAAGTAATTAATATGTATCAAAATTATTGCTTTCTCACTATAAACAATGACTTCTCAGACCTCCTTCAAAATTGGTTCCAAAACCAAAACAAATAAAATTAGTTCCTCTAAGAAGCACTGACAAGTGAGCAGTATTTGATTTTATCTTAATGTTTAATCCAGTATACAACATGTTACTGTCCTTAGGCTTTTAATATCTTTTTTTGTCTGAATCAGTTATACACAGTGATCCTCAGATATTTCTAAGAATTAGTGAATGTGGGAAAGGATCATCTTTTATTTGTAAAGTGTTGTGGTAGTTTATCCCTGGCTGAAGGCAAATATCCAGAGGCCCCAAAACAACAGCTTCCCCCCTCCCTCCCAACTGCAGGGAGAAAAAGGGGGGGGAAAAAAACCCACACTAGTTGAAAAGTGGATTCTAATACTACTGAAGCAGTATGGATTTATACAAATATATATATATATATATACACACAGAGAGAAGTAAAAGGAACTTAATATTACTATATGCACACACACAAACAATAAAGAACAAGTAAACAAGGTGCATCTCTCTCTCCCCAGAGAGAGATACGCAGCTCTCCCCAAAGAGACAGCAGGTCCCCGACCGACGCCCTTCACCGCCGGAAAAGGACTGACTCAAAACTTTCGTCTATCCCTTCTTATATCTAAACTGATGTAAAATAGGATGGAATAATTCGATTGGATACAGCAAACCATGTGATCTGCCTCCCAGGAAGGCCTGAAGTCAAACCACCACACTCGTGAAGGATAAGTATTTTCCTACTCCACTGTCATGTGTGGGGAAATATTTCTGCGATATTATAATGAATACATTTCATTACATGTTCCTCACCTGGTCTGACTCTAAGTTTACTGGGAGAGGAGGGTGTTTTTCCTTTTTAAATTTAACTTTGCTAACATACTAGTTTGCCAATAACCATTAAATTGCAGCAGCTTTCTGTGTAACCAGAACTAGCCAGCAAACACACAAAATCTCCATAACCAAAGTAGATATTTCAATGACAAAATACATTTTGATTCTTCAATAATACTGAACACATGCCTCAGGCAAGAAGAAGAAGAGACTGAGAGTCCTTCCAAAGGCTGTGATATAGGGAAATGAACAATGACCTACATCCAAATGATCTCAGAAAGTTAGCTGTGACATAAGCTTGACATAAAGGTGAAGAACTCTCCAAATCCCTCTCAGTCTGACTTGGGGGAAATCAATACAATCCTTTACACACAGAGAAGTCATACCAACCAGGCGCTTCAAATATGCTCCCACATAGTTGAAAAATACCAGTCTGTTTTGCTTAATAATTGTTCATCCATGGTGAATCTTTGATGACGCAAAAAGAGAAGAAAAAGGTGCTGCAGGAACTAAGATACATATTATAGGGAAGAAGTTTCTCACTGCTTTTAAAAGGTTAACAAGATAAGAAACTATACCCTAGTAAAAATGCTTTCCATGAAAAAAAATATCAAAATAATCAACATCTCAGCCTCCCATGCCTCTTCTTCATTAATGGATGCCTCTGTTGGTCCAAGGACACATGGCACCATAATGGTGTGTGACTGGATTTTCCTCATTCCATCCACACAGGCAGGAAAAATAGCAGTCTCACAATTCAAATCAAGTCTGGCTCTTCCTTTGCCACCTAACCCATGGTGAACTCACAATAATCTATGACTGACTGCACATGACCACATAGATGCATACTCTAAAAGCTCCTCACAGACCATAACTTTGGTCCCCTTCTGATTACTTCTACTTTCATTTGGGATGCAAAATACATGATCAATATTTCAGTAGTAGTCTTATCAATGTTAGGCATTCAGGTAACATGAATCCAACTCTCTTTCTTATTCCAGGGCCATGTTAGCCTTGTTTAAGTCATAGCATTTTATAGAGGGTTTTCATTACAGTTGGTAATACTAAATTCCCACTCAGACTTTTTTGTAGGCAGAATTTTTCATATTGTAATTATGTGCTATATGTCTTCATTCCTTCTGGTATTGCTTTGCTGATTTACACTGTAACTTTTTATAATGCAATAATTCAGCAAACTCAATTAGATCATCTGAATCAGTGGGATATTCTCAGTATTTATAGCTCTACTTGTCCCTGTTAAATGTACAAAGTCCACCTACTTAGGACCACTGTTTTGAGAACTGGTGAAGAAGTCTTGGTCTAGTATGTGCCCTTCTAATGGAATTTAATACAGAAAACTTAAAATCATAGAACTATGGAATTGTTTAGGTTGGAAAAGACCCTTAAGATCATCATGTCCAACTATTAAGATGGCAATGCCACGTTCACCACTAAATCATGTCAGCACACACTGTACCTGCAGGTCCTCTTAATACATCCAAGGATAGAGACTCAGCTGCTTCCCTGAGCAGCCTGTTCCAATGATTGGAAACTGAGTGAAGAAATTTTTCCTAATATCTAATCTATTTTTTCCCTGACACAACTTGAAGCTGTTTTCTTTTGTCCTGTCACCTGTTACTTGAAAAAAGAGATGGATACTCACACCAGATACTGTCTGGACCTTGACCCAATCACATTTACAATAACAAATTACTGTTTGAGATTGGTTTGACAAGCTACTTATTTACGCCCATAATATTAATAAACTGACCATATGCGTGACAAATATAAGGTTTAAATCCTACACTTTGAAGTAAGTTATCTCAAAAAAATGCAAGCCATTTCTAGATTTTAGGGAATGTTGTCATGAAAGAATGCATATATGCAAGTGGAAGGAATGGTATGCCTGAAAACTGTATAGGAAAAAAAGAAATCTAGGGTAGTATATACATAACGCCCTAAACCAAATCTTTGAATTGTTTGTAGTCATGTAGCATTTTCTAAGATTTATTAGCATAAAAAGGGCAAATTATTTAACAAGGTTTAATGCCTATTTGTCAATGAATTTTGAATGTTTCAACATGTTGACTAGGTAGGTTCTCCTGTGTCAGCACCAAGGCAGGGGGTATGACAAGGACGAAGTATCTTTCCCCAGCTTTGTATTTATCACACAAAAAGATGTTCCTTACAAGGCTTTCAAACAAGAACAATGCATTTCAAGTATTAATTAATAGTTTTCTAAGCATCTTCCTCTCTCAACAGTACTAGCAGGGTGCTGCTCTGCAAGAGATGTAAGTGCTTTCAAAAAATTGAGAGTAAGCCCTCATATAGAAACCTTTCAAATAGATTTTTATTCACCCAGACTCTCCTGCCTGGCAATCTTGTGAACAACACATAATTAATGTCAGACATCATTCAAACTGCTGACATCAGGTGCTCACCAACAAGAAGGCTGCATGACACGGCTGAGATTTAAAAGCCTGGGTTCATTTACTGTAAAGTAGGTGCTGTGCTTTTAACCCTTACAGAGTTTAAATGGGAGAAATTGTAGCACTCAGAGCAACACTTCATTATAATGTCTATCTGAACGGAACACATTTTCTAATGTGACGGCTGAAAGCTTTGGTGAATACACTGAGCTTACATAAGGCTATATATTTTCCTCCAAACTGTGCAAATGCTGGCATTTATTCTTGCTTTTATAGTTAAGCTTATGAAATGATACAAGATTTTGGAATTGTTGTTCCAGTAAACAATGACAGGCTATGTTTATATGTGTTGCATAGATGCTTGTTAGCCCAGTCTTTCAATAACAACTTGGTCCAGAACTAACTGAAGTACCAGGTAATTAGTCAGGTTGTTTTTCCTCTGAAAAATAGAAGGTTCCCTCCACTGCAATATCCTCACTTCATGTTTTTCCTGGTGGATTACTTAAAATTTTGCGATCCAGCATTCATAGGTATGAATGCAAGCAAAAGATAATTACAGACCATAGCAAAATCTAAAGTAAATTGCTATTTATCTTCTTTGTATTTCCTGCTGTAAGTTAAAGGGTTTATTATATTCAATAGATGTGAAAGAAAGTCCGTATTATTAGTCAGATTAAGACTTATGGGACTAGTCAGTGCTTACTCCTGTAAGGCTCATATTTTAAGAGCTTTTGACTAAGCAGCACATAATGCTTTTTTGTGTGTCTGTAGGGATAGAATAAGGTTGAGAAACTATATCATCATCTGACCTCAGTTTTCCAATACAGCCATTTCTTTGAGTATTTCTTTAAGTTAGAAGAGCTACATGCTGCTACTATAATTCTAAGGGCAATGAAATCAATGGAAAAAGCCACACATTGGTTTGCATGGGAAATGGAATCAGGTTACTTTTTCAAACAGATGCATGTGAGAGATAGTTTCTTGCATTCTTTAACAAAATCTCATTTTATCAGGCACACTGTATACATTTGGCTGAGTAATTTTGTATGCAGACATATTACTTGGGTGTATCAATAAAATTCAATTTTAGTTTCCTTTCCAAGATGATCAGAATTCACAGAGAACACTCTGTGGTCGGTTCTGATAGAATAGTGGATTAAGGATGGCACTAAACTGCAGTAAAAGAAGAAGGGGAACATCAGTAAGCAACAGCTCCCATCCATAACACTCTTTTGTTTTGAGAACTCTTTTTACAGACAGCTCTTTTATTTCTGAGTTTTTGAAAAATGCATCATGTTCTTTTCTCCTTTTCATATAGGATCTACAGAGATCTTCATACTTCTCACATTCTAGAGATCTGTAGCACAATGTATGGCCGTATTTTCAAGTAATACTATGCCTAAGGACACAAATACCTCACTTGAAATTAAGCACAGTGCATTGAATGCTATTTATCCTCTAAAATAATGATGTCAAGAGATTCATTCACCATGGAAATGTCTCTTGTTTTCATCAGTCTTAGTAAGCATGGCCATTTCAGCCTCAGAAGCTATTTCTGTTGCTGTAGAGAAGGTAAATATTATGACAAGTCCTTTCAAAAGGAACTATTACTGAACACATCAGCTGCTAGTGATTCAAAAACCGTATGGTACAGAAAGCATTAGAGAAAAAATTAACATTTTTCGAATTCTTTCATTCCTTCCTTTTGAAACACCTTGCTTCTGGTCTGTGCTGGTTTTTTGGTTTTTATTTTTCTTATTTTTTTCACCCCTGGTTTTACTCTCTTCTTTCTCTTTCTCCTTGGTTTTTCTAAAAGGTTGTCTTTGACCTTCTTGTAGCTGAGGTCATCATCTTTACTCATGCAGCTTTCACTGCTAAAAGTTGTTCATTGTTAAAGTAGCTACTATTATTGTTAAGCCATAGAGAAGTCACGTAGATTTGAAGGCTTCTTTCTTCTTGTAGATGTGCAAGAATGAAACAAAATTTTATCAGGTAAAAAAGCTGTCATTTTCCTGAAGATATTTTAAAATATGTATGCAGGAACACCATCTTCCCCTTCAATACAAATTCAAATATGTATCTCATTTCTGTATTGCAGTCTTCTACAGGACTTCATTCCAGAGGTATACTAAAAATTAAGACTACAGGCTTTCAAACATAGAGATGAGGTAGTGTAAATCACATTCACACTGGAAAGATTCTATTGTTTTTAGGGCATTTCACTCTTTGTGAATTTCACAAATGACTAAAATTTGACTTTGCCCTGTCCTGTCCTATCCTACTCTATCCTGTCCTGTCCTATCTATAAACATGCAAACTTGGACTGAAAAAGTCTAACACATATGCTGTTCTACTAACACAATCAAAGTATTTGTTTCATACACTTATTTAAAAATATTAACACTTGATTGTCATTTTTTAAGAGATACAATGACATTATAAACAGGAAGGCACTAAGACAATCTTTTAGAATATTGGTAAACTCTCACTTACGGTGCATAGCTTAGAGTTGATACTGTAAAACTTTTAGCGCAGTGTTTTAGAGACCTGGATATGAAGTTCTTCCCTTCAGCAAATATACACAAGGCCAGCTGCCATTTGGCGCAGGCTCTCTCAGTAAACTTCATTTATTATTTACAGAGTCAAAACTAATTTTTCTTACAGTTTAAAGGGTTTTTTTTAATTAAAAAAGCCACATAGATCACTGTCAAGAGCAAAATGGGAAGTGGAAGAAATGGAAGAAACTATTCATTTGATAGTTTCTGAGTGCAGCATTTACCTAGACAAAACATGCCAGAATACAGTAGAACATGTCCATAAAAGCTAACTTTGTGTCCAAAGAAATTATGGACTTAAATTATCTTGGAGAAAAAAAAAGTTTGAAAGCCTCCAATTTTAACAAACTGACACTGAAGTTACTTAAAACAAAAGTGTAAGGCATTTTTTGTTTGTGATTGTTTGTTTTGTTTGTGGAGGGTTTTTTGTTTGGTTTGGGTTTGGTTTTGTTTTCAATTTGATGTGTGCATCTTTATAGCTATGGTCATCTACTATACTTGCATACAAGGCCATAAAAATTACTTGTTTATCCTCTAACTATACTACTATCTTCAAATTTCCATCCACTTAGGAAACAGACATGACACATACTGATTTTTTTTAATCTCTGTTTCATAATACTTACTCTCTACAATGAAAATGTCATCTCATATGATGATATGATATCTCAAATGATATTCATGAGAAATTTTATTCTTGATGATTGTATAAAAAAGGGCTTACAGTTGTATCACATTCACTTGAATAGTCTGAAGCATGCAAAATACACTCTGTAGTAATTAAAAATCAAACCCACATACCCTAAAGTAATGTAACTAGAAAGTATAAAAGGATCATATTTTAATGTTAACTTTATGAGTTTCAGAACTTTTGAAAATTACTCCATTAAAAACACATTACTTCTAAATCAGATTATTGATGCTTTACTGAAAAGTGTTCAGATTAGTATCTATGGCTCTTGAGAAAATATGGAAAAGAAAATTTCCTATAAGCTACTATTCAGCAAAAATGTAAGCAAATTAAAATGAGGCAAATGCGAATTCTTAAGTAACTTTAGCAAGGCTGTATTACTTCCAGCCCATACTACAACAGTTCTGTCATAATAACCAGGTCTCAATTCTTCATTACTTGAATATACACCACTTTCACTGAAGTCAGTGAGAATTCTGGATATGCATGGAATGTAGAATGAGTTTATTAATCCTCAGGTATAACACCAAGATAATTATAATACCTCAGCTCATAATGTTGCTGGATGAACAGTTCTGCAGCACCTTTTAGGGCATTAACAGTGGAATTCTGCTGAATTAGTCTAAAAATCTTAGCAGAAACTTGCCTCTGTACTCTTAGTTGTAATAGGTAATTTAAACTAATTATCCAAAAGATTAGAGTAAAATGCATTTTGAGCTGTTTAGCAAGCCTTAGCTCTTCTTCCTTCTTTGTCTCTTGTTAAAGGAGAAATCAATAATACAATTCTGCATTTAAATCCCTCTCTTACCCCTGTTCTGTGCAGAGCTACTTACACAGCTCTCCTTTCAAGGCATAGCACAGAACACTCACCTCACAATTTAACAGAGACAGATTGCAGAAAAGAACACCTGTGGAAAACAAGGCAAAAGTACTTGCATTGTCATCAGTGGGAGTCCGTCAGAATAGTAAACAGCCAGAGGTTTCTTTTTCACTTCACAAGTAAACCACATTCAAAACACACTTCCCAGCTTAGTAACTGTTTCATATTCTTGACTGCTTAGCATGCTCAGCTTTTTTCCCCCTTTCTTTTCAATTAGTTCCTGTTTGTGTAGTTAAAAAAAAAGGGAGGGGGGAAGATTTAAATAAAGGATTAAGGTCTGTATTTTATGGAGAAAGAACATAAATTAGAAATTCTTTTCAATCTGCAGTATGCATTCTTTAATCTTTAGCCCTGCTGTGGAAGTGTAATAAGAATAAAGGCAGAAGGAAGCTTTTTTGCTTCATTTAATTTATTCAGTTGAAGAAATGCTTTTGACTATCTGTAACTAAATCTCAGAATTCATGACAACTCAGACAATATTCCCACACGTTACAAGCCTTAAAAAGAGAGCCAAGAAAGCTTACAGAAACCCACCTGGTAAGCAAACTCTACAGATACAAAAGGGCAAGACAGAGAGCCATGTGGATGTGAAGCAAGCAAGCCGTAACTGTGAGAAGGCAGAATTTATGTGCTGGCAAGGCAGGTCTTCAGTGTGGCATGGCCTCAGAAGGAAAGTAATTTTCAAAATGACCAACAGATCTGACTGATGGATATGAGTTACCCAGGGATAAGAAGGTGAACAAAAGAGGCCAAAGGTTGGAAAAAGTGTTGGTTACTGTTTGCTATTTTTTAGCAGTAGCATTAACTGAAATACAATTCTGCTTTGAATTTAAGGTGACAATGAAGATAATATAATGAAACAGACAGAAGTCAAAAGGAAAGATAAAAGCAGACATAGCCACCATTTTCCTTTTCAGGATAGCAAATCCCTTTGACTATATGAACCTTGTCAAACTATGAAAATTCTGCTGTGATTCCATGACAGTAAAAACAACTTCAAGAGAAACATTTAAAAGTTATTTTCCTCCTTTGGTGCAGTATATTCAACTGCAAAAGACCAATATGTACGAACACATACAACAAGAGAGAAAACAAAGCTGCTGTTCCTCCCCTACCTCCTCTCTCTCAATATGAGAACAAAAATAGTAGTGAAGCAACAGGAACTTTACAGCATTCTGACATCCCATTTACTGGCACCAAAAGTTATGCCTCAGTTCCAATAAACTCTGTACATACTGCATGACCTGAAACTCAATTTACATGCACCAGAACATCTTGCCTCTTGCAGACATGCCTCACAGCACATAGCAGAAAACCTTTGGTGTCAGCAGCAGAAATGGCATTGGAGGGTAGTCAGGGATGTATTTCAGTCAAGCCCTGGTAAGAGTAGGACCAGGAGCCTGGTTTGGGCCACGGCTGCAGTCAGGACAAACAGCCTTCTTCACTCTCACTTCACTCAGTGAGTTAAGGCTGTTGTCTGAGATAATTATGTGATGCAGAATCTGGAGCATAAATACTTGGGCTAGACTTTGGTTTGGAAGGAGGTCAGGCCACATATTAATCAACAGATGTGTCTGGGGACCAGGGACAGGACTTGGACAGGACAAGGCTGAGCACACGGTACACCACCTGAAGAATCAGGCAAGGCTTGGAGCTGGACTGTACCCAGCAGAGCTGCTGGTATACACTTGCTGGTTGTAAAACTGTGGTTGGGGCACAATACATTTCTTTCCAGATAGCTCAGCAGCCAACAGCTTCTGGCTCAGGGCAATGCCAGTGCTGGTATTTCCTAACTCACTACTGGGTCGTTACTGCTTTTGTGACATAGACTGTACAAAAAGGTTCAGGTTTCCAAAATCAGAAGGCACGTTAATCCAACGCCTGTGTGGATCCTTGCACTCCTTTAACCCACACATATAGGGACTTTGTGTCTGTGTACTGAGATGCTACCTCATGTAAACAAAATCCTTGTGACAAAAGGCCTTTGATGAAGAGATGGTGAGGAATTAAGGCAAAACAGTTCCCTTGGGTGAGTCAAAAAAGCTGCTCAACTCTGAAAAAAATAATTCAAGAAAAGCTGAGGAACATGCTAACAAAAGACACTGTGGTGTTGCTTTTTTTTTCTTCTTCTTTTATTTTCCATCTTTGTAATAAAGTTAAATCATTCATACAACATTTACATCCCACAACCAACCTTTAAACTACTGAAGACCCCTACACAGTTTAATAATGCAAGCATGTACTTATTTCATGTCAGGCATACTAGATGTGTGCTGAACCTTTGCTTTCCCTGGGGATCCTGAGAAAAGTAGCATGTCAGTGACTCAGATAGAAAATTCCTGTGTAATTTAGGATTAAACCACTTTCTTTGGCCTATAGTGCAGATCTTCCAATGCATTTAGGAATGTGTTTCTTCCCCTCAGTGTGTAAGTAGATGAGTGTTTTATACATCCTGTATAGAAGCTGTTTTCACCACGCAACTGGGGCTTAATCTAAACCTTAAGTAATCATTATAGAGCAAGGGCAAGAAAAAGTAAATAGAGAAATTTAGTAATAAATGTTGACTGTTAATGGAATAATCCTAAGCATTGATGAATCTAATAATTTTGCTACTACTGTGCAACAGATGTCATTTTTGAGGAAAGCCTTGAAGGGTTTACACAACTTTACAGAAGCAGAACACTCTGGGAATAAATCCAAACCTAGGATGAGAGAAGCCAGTCCAAAGCACAAGGCCCAGACAGAGAATGGGATGCATAAATAGGGACAGGAAAAAAATAAGATCAGCAAGCATGGCATATTGGTAAAGGTAAGTACATACGTGCATTCCTCAAGTGAAGTGTTCAATTAGCAAGTTAGTTTATTTATTTAAACAGTATGTCGGCACCACAACTGGTTGTGGAATACCTAGATGACATTTTAGATAAAACAGGTTAATGACTGTACCTAATTTTTACTGCTTATGGGTACAACTAAAGAGAATAAACCCCCCCAAATACCTGCGGGTTCAGAGGGACAAGTAGGGGATGAGCTGTAAAATTTTCTGAGGGCAAGGATAAAAAGCCTTGACTTTCACAAAAGGAAAATAAAAGGATGACTCAGTAAATTCCTCTTTCTTAGAACATACCACTAATGTTTGAAGTTAAGAATTCTTTTTTTCTTCTCTTTGGTGGACATTGCACTCTTAGTATATATTTCCCCTTGGTAACTTAACGTTTACCTCATTCCCTGTGAATCATTATAGCATTCAATAGTGCCTGAAATTAATCTTTTCCCATTGAGAAAGGATGTCTTAGAGAAGTTATGACAGATATTACAACTATTTTGCACCGTTGGACAAAACCATCACAATTTATTTTTTTTTTAACTGAAAATACAAACTTTATTTGTTATTTTAATGGTTTGTACCATTAACACAAAGTCAGATGATAAAAATACAGATAAGTGCATAGCACAAAGACTAACTGAGAATGAACAACACACGAAGCTTACATTAGCTAAGGGAAACAGAAGACTAACTAGCTTGGATTATGCCCACCTCCTAATCAAGTGCAATGCTAAAAGTGCATGTTGATGCGCCCTACAAAATCAGTTGAAAGCACAGCAGAATGGTACTTTATTGCACTTGATCTGTTTGGAGTTTCTTCATCAAAATAACTGTGTTTACATGCTGTTGAAAAGGTCACCATCTTGCTAGACAGATGTCCAAACGCAGAAAATCCTGTATTTATATTTTAAACATAATATTTTAAGCAGATTGATACATTTGATAGGCATTTGTAATTAACACCTTCACAGATAGATAGGCCTGCTTATTTTCAGGTAACGATCACACAAGTTGAGTGTGTGAGAAGGAGGGAATGTTGAGTGGGGGAAAACTGGCATGGATTCAGACATCAAGAAGAACTGAGGAACTGAAGTGAACAGGTGATCTCAGGATGGATCATGCTGGACTAAGCACTTACTGACTCCAGTCACGCCAGCAGCACTGTGAAAAACATTGGTGATATCTGTGTTGTGCTCTTCCCTTTTCATTCTATGTACTAATAGAGCATTCAGAGTCCAGTAATGAAGAAGAATGATGGTAATGATGACATTGGTGGTAAGAAGATAGTGATAGGTAATTTTTTTCCTCAATTAGTGTTTGTTTCTAAGAAGGCCCCACATCTAATTGTCTTTGCTAGCTTAGTTAGCAGTGACCTTTTGATGCTTATTAACAGTGTATGCTGCAATTCCAAAACCAACAGACATTATGGGACACTGATGTTAAGGCTATCTCCCTGTAGTGGTTGTATTCTCTTTACAAAAAACTATTTTTTAGATCAAACATTAAGCATTCTCCTTTAAGGGCATGCCAGCTGTTACATTATTAACTTGGGTCAGTTTGTCCTACGGTCTGAAAACCTGGGAAAAACCTGAATAAATCTTGCATTTAGCTAATTCATCATGCATGTATATATATACACACACACACTTATCTGAAACATTGCAAAACACTATTGTCCATAAAGGTCTAAACAGCTCTTATAAAGGTTTCTCTTTGATTTCTACTTTAATTTATTGTGTGAACACTGTTTGAAAGGCTCTGTTCTTTACTTCAGCCTCCTGATACCCCACCAAACAAAACTGAATTGATTGAAATACAGACCATTGATGCTTTTGTATCACTTTAGAAACTAACGGCAACCTTACACCTCTTTGCTGAATGGTGTAATTGGCCTGCCAGAGAGGATCTGGGGTTTTAACATATTCCTTGTTTGGCTGAGCTAACCAATTACTCTGCAGTTGCTAACAAGGCTGCAGACTTTTCTTCACTGGGGTCTTTAAGCTTGTCAAAACTAATTTGTCACCACAACTACTGACCCTCACTGCCTCTGACAGCAGCACAAGTGTCAAACTAAACAAGCCTTAGCATTGAAAGAAAGGAAATGACTGATCAGAGCCCACCATGCATCCTGACTGTATGCCATAGCCTGTCCTGACACTGGGAGAGGTAGAAACAGTACCAACTAAATTACATGGGGTCACCAAACCACACTAATAGGCATTCTGTAGAAAAAGTTAAAAAGCCTCGAAGAGCTAAAGGGAAAGAACACTTGAAGGTAGTATGTGATCTGCAAGGATGACAGTAAAGTATTGGGTTGTTTCCTTTTCATTAAAGACATGATAGAAGTCACTTACTCTGAAACAAAACTATGAAAGAAGTTACCAGCTGATTCAGGTTACAGTTTTGGAAAGTTGATCAGACACAGCAGCTGGCAGTGGAGCACTTTGAGTCAAATCCAACAGATCATTACTGGATAATCCTCTGCATATTCTTGGCCATGCAAGTGACATCTGAATCAGGCCAGTGGCAGGCCTTTTATTTCATGTAATACTAGCCACAAAGTACAAAGGATCAATCCACAAATACTACAGTGGGGTAAAATTTGTCCCCAAAATTTTCATGTATCTTCAGTTTTCTTCACTGAAAGTACAAGAGTCTTACTATTCTAATTATAATTATCCACATCATATTTGGTGGCAAGTAATTCATAACTTGATTTTAATATTTCCTTCACTGTTGTAATTATATTCAATTTAATGGGGTAACTTGGAATTAGCACAATGTTCTCAGTTGCTATAGGGTATTTGACAGGAAAATGAACTTGTAAAAATAAGGGAAAAGTTTCAGAGGAATATATTCTCCCAGCCCATTTCTAACTATTCAAGGCACCAATTCTGGAAGGGTCTTTATCCCCAGTTCTCTGAGAAGTCCTGCTTGGCTCAGTTGAGATGACTTGCACTGCTGCAAGCTCAACCCATAAATAAATCTTTGCAGTGTCAAGACCTTTACCTGTATGCTACCCAGCAGAATAAGAAAAGTTCTGTAAGTACAGTGGCAGCAAGATGTTTGGTTTTCTCCCTAGAAGTCTTCAAATTCAATCACCTTTTTCTACATACTTTTGTAAACCAGTTATTTTTCTAAGACTTTGAAAAGATACCTTTTTAATTAAAACAGGCATAAGCAATGTACCTCAGTAAGCAGGATCCAGTTTTAAGAGACAATCGCTGTTGTTGGATTTTACATCTAAACAAGGATGAGTGACTTCACGGTTCATCAGCAATGTATTGACTTTGAACAGCACTGTTCTCTTATAGGAAAGGAAAACTAAAGAAGAGGAAAAGGGTCAAAGAAGAAAGCAATTGAGAGTAGTGCTACACAGGATTGTAGGATTTTGTTGAGTCCTAATGATGTCATTCAGTATTTAATCTCTGGTGACAAGAAGGCTCTTTTCCCTCCTTTCAGCAAGAAAGCAAATTCAATATTAACAAAGCCCTGTATTTGAAGCCAAGATTGGATGAGAATCTTATGTTGTTCCTAGCCTTTTCTCTTCCTTCCCCTGGACATAAAGAGTAGCCAAAATTATGCTTAAAATGGTCTGTAATTATTTTTAGATAATTTTGAATTTATATCTTTGATAGGATTGTAAAAAAAGACTATTACATTCATTGGCAAAAAAAAAAAATACAGCAATGGTGATTGTGGTATGAATAGTTGGGGAAATAACAAATATTGCAACTTGCCAAGGATCACAGACAAAAGTTTTAAAAAGTATGTATATTCTTTGACTGGCATGTTTTGTTGTTAAAATCAGGCAAGGATGAATAAGTCTGAATAGGGAGGTGGGAAATAAGACAAAAGAAAGAAATCTTATTGCCTAACTGCTGATCACTTCTAGAGTGAGACACACCTCTTTGAAAACAATTGAATTATTTCTTGATGTTTTTATTCCATGTAACATCATTGATGTTAAGATTTGGTATATGCAAAAAAAAAAGGCTAAAAAGATTTCCCCCCCTTTTTTATAACTTAATGATTACCATTCACAGGAAGCAGATGAACTCTTGCTCTAATGTGATGTACATAAAAATTTTAGAGTCAATGTGTTTGGGTGGGCCCAGTAAATATCCAAACCCAGCAGTCTTAGTTTACATCAGGGAACCTTAATTCAGCATTTTTAATGATCTTCCACTAGCAGCCAAAGCATACAAAGTTCAAGGTAAAAATAATGGCTATGGGCATATAACTTTTTCACAAAGGTTCTGAGTTGGAAAAGCAACTCCTGAAGTTGCAAAGTGGTTTGTTTCTGTTTGTTTGTTTGGGGGTTTTTGATTGTTTTCGTTTTTGGTTGAGTTGCGGGTTTTTTGTGGTTGTTGTTTGTTTGTTTGTTTGTTTTTAAAGGATTGTCATAGAAAGGAATAGAAAAATAAAACAATTAGTATATATTTTATCCTCTGAAAAAACCCATCCATGCCTACCAAATGCAGATTCTTACCATAGTAAGTGTAGTGTACCTTACATCACCAACAGGTGACAGGGAATGACAATAGGTGTCAGAAAGGAATAGAAGCACCACGCAAAAGGTGCAAAATAAACCACCCACATGGCAACAATCCTTCATCATTTTCTTATAACTCCCTTAAGGTGCCTGGAACTGCTCCAGAATCCAACAGGAAGGATTCAGAGTTTCTCAAATTACTGTCATAATCTCAAGCAGAAAGCTGTGATCCATGACTCCTGAAGGTGTAGCAAGAGGACAGCAGCAAGGAAAAAGCTGCAAATTGATAGTAGTTTTTCAGACCAGTCATTCATCGCAGAACTAGACTTAGCAAGCTAAAATTCAGGGTCAGGTCACTGTAGCTAATTAACCTCCTGCAATGTAGGATCACTCTTCTTTTTTGATCATGAAGATAAGGAACGTTTTTTTTCAGTGTTAAACACAGATTCCTCCAAACCATCCACTTAATAGGTATATGGATCTGGCTACTATGAGAAAGTATGCTTCATGAATATCAGAATGGACAGAAGCTTACTAAAACTGCTGATCTGTGAAAGACAGCATAGTACAGCTACACATAAAGACTGGGAATTAGGTTTCAAAGTATTATTTCTATTCAAGTTTAAAACATATGTATTCAGTCTGAACATTCTGTAAATCAACATATTTTAACACAATGATTTATAGAAAGTGGATTTCAAATGACATGCATGATTATCCAGGGAAAACAAACTTATAGCGTATTCCTAAATATTCATGCTGTTCATACAAGAACATGAATAATTTTAAGTTATAAAACACAGCTTGTGTACCCAGCCAGAATATAAAGAAGATTTAGAGAAAAGGGCTCAATAAAAACCCTTGGAATCAGTATGCAGACATAACTTATGAGTCCCTGCTGCTCTCTTTTATGCAGAGACTTTCACAAGTGAGACATTAATGTGAATGAAATTAGAAAGTACTTACAAAAAAAGTGGCATTCTGCATTCATTTTAATTACATATAAATATCTACACAAGTGCAGAAACTCAAAGAATATGAAGAAATATTTCCTGATATCCCCTATTACAAAATACATCTGAGACTGCAATGTGCTATATGAATGTGCTGTTCTCTGAATATGAAAAAACAGATGTGCTTACAAGCTGTCCTATATTTAGTCCTTGCTATATCAGAAAAACTGTATTTAGAGTTGCATATTTCTGATTATCAAATTATTTAGTAGTGACCTGCACTGGAAAATGATTAAAGTATCTTGATGATAAATGTGTCATTAAAGAGACACTGTTTACAGCTACAGGTCGTGTAGTGATAGGACAAGGAGGAATGGTTTCAGATTGAAAGAGTGTAGGTTTAGATTAGACTTTAGGAAGAAATCCTTTACTGTGAGGGTGCTGAGGCACTGCAACAAGTTGCCCCGAGAAGCAGTGGGTGCCTCATACCTGGAAGTGTTCAAAGCCAGACTGGATGTGGTTTTGTGCAACCAACTAGTCTAGTGGAAGGTGTCCCTGCCTACGGCAGGGGGACTGAAACTATATGATCTTCAATGTCCCTTCCATCACAAGCATTCTATCACTATGAAACCAGCTGATTATAATTTTGAATTAAAAATATACTTTAGTAGTTAATTTAGCCAAGTGATTTTAGCATTGTTCTCACTTGATTGACACATATGGATCAATTCAGTAAGATAAGGCGGCTGCTGTGTTTTGATGCAAGCCTAAGATGACTCCAACTTTAACTGCTCAGTGCTGCCAAATGGTTTGCTAGTTGCTTCACCAACACTGCTGACAGATGTGATGATGTTGCAGTGTTCCCTCATCCACAAATTCAGGTAGCTTAGTTTATATCATCAATATTTAAGGAAGAGGCCTTAACAAATATGTACATGAGTAGGGAAATCATATGCTATTATACAACTTCCAAAGTCAGAAAAGCACAGGAAGAGTAAATGCCAGCAAAAAGCAGCTACCAGGAAAAGCTTTGTTTTGTGTCATTCTATCATTCCACTGCCCACAAAATATAGTATTTATAGTTGTATCTGAGCAATCTGGACTTTTTACAGTAGTATTAAATTTTTCAACTTGTTAGTACTTACAAAGGAATTACAAAGGAAAACAAATTCCTCCCTTGGTATTTTGCAGTCATGTTTTTCAAGAATTTGTCAGCTGATAACCTCAGTGGAGCTTTCTCAAGCAAATGACAAGGTCAGAAAGTTCTTCATCAACTTTTTAGTGGGTATGATTTTAACAGCTTCATCCATAGAAATTTTGGAATGTCAGGTATCTTTCTACAGATTATAACAAAGGGGCAAAAATGAGGGAGAATGAGACATCTGCAAATTTCCTTCCAGGGATTCATCCTCAGGTATCAATATAAGTTACGAAGCTTTCACTCTTCCAAGTACAAAATAGAATTTCTAAAAACAAACAAACAAAAAAATCAAACCAGCAAACCAAACATCAGCAGGGAAATTTCAACTAACTTAAAGCTGGACCCTGGCATCAGCAATGCAGTGAGATGTCTGCAAGGATCCTCTTCTCTAAACCTCCTACACTGCCACAGACAGCCATGGTTCTAGGGTTTTGCATTGTTTCTGTGGGGCAAACAGTGATAATTCACCTGCATGTCAGTTTGCACAACGTAACAATGTTTTCTGTCAAAGCTCAGTTAAACGTTTAACTCATTATTGGCTTGGTTGTGGCCTGTGCTTTGCTATGACAGAAAACCATTCTACATTGAGTTATACAAATAATATATGCAAACAAATTAGCTGGCATCTGCCAGCTGTAAATTTCGAGCTCTTGACAAGAGACACAAGCATTAGAGAGTTTTGAAAAGAAGTTCTTCAGCACTTAAAGCTGAGCAAAAACAAGAGTGATGAAGTCTAATTTAGGAGTTCTTTGAATATTTTATGATTCCCTATAGAAACATTTTAAGAGCTTGTCTCTGGAAATGGCTTCTTCCAACGTCTACGGCTGTGCATACTTCATTAAAGTCATTAACAGATGAGTTTTGTAAAATCTACCTCACATTTCAGCCTGATTTGGCTGCAGAATCTCCAGAAAAGCACAATTTCTTTGAAAACAAACACAAAAATTCTCTCATTACATTTTGCAGCACTGCTGTAAAGAACGAATGGCACTGCTGTTAGCTGCTGCAAAATATGCCATGTGAAGGAAGTTACTTAAAAGTAAAATATGAAAATAATAATTTATAGTCAATACTTATTAGTGACAGGTGTAGCCAGCCAGAGAATAGGGCAGCCATTTCAATGTCCTGCTGTCCTTTCAGACTCAGTGTAGAAGAACTGCAACACTGAGAAACACAGAAAGAAGTTTCCTCTCCAGTTACCTCTTGAAAGTCCAGTGAAACACAGACTGTAGCAAGTATGACTTTAGCTGATAACAATATAGAATGTATTCCTCTTTCTAAACTGCTTTGGAGGTAAAATTTTCTTTCTTAATTTTTTCCCATTCTGGCATAGCCTAAAGTAGGATTTCACCTCGCTCATTTAAATAAACTTAGTTGCCTTCTTTGTTCCAGCAGTGATCAATTTCCATGAAAATTCTCAATTGTGAAGACTGTTGGTCTTTTGGGAAAGGTAATGCAGAGACTAAGGAAATTTCTCCTGCAATTAAAGCCAATACACAGACACTGTCAGAAACCACAATATAGTTCCTAGGACATTGGTTCTGATTGATTCAAACCCTGCAATTTTAGTCTTGATTAAAGAAATTCTCTTGGCTGATTGGAAGAAAACCTATAAACATGTCTTTCATTTTCACTACTGTTATCCTTAATCTTGAATATGATGAAAGTGGCAATTCAAAAAATGTTTTTCTGCTACTAAAACCCAGTATAAATTGTTTTACCTTTAAAACTTTTTATTTTAAACTTATTTCTTGGGTTTTGCGGTTTTTTTGTTTGTTTGTGTGTTTTTTGTTTTTTGGTTGTTTTTTCTTTGTTGTTGGTTGGTTGGTTGGGTTTTTTGGGGTTTGTTTTGTTTTGTTTTAATTACTGCAACATCTCATTTCTCATGACAGAAGGAATTGAGGTGAATCCTCTGGGTCTTCAAAGGAAAAAGAGCAGATGTTTAATAATAAAAGAAGACAACTAACTCATCAGCTGATAAAGAGAAAGACCATCATAATAAACCAGAATGGAAGGAGGGTGAAAATATCATTATTCTACCTATTGGAGAAAAAGCAACCATGACTCAGGAAACCTCCTCCCAGGCTTGACAGGGTGCTTGAAGCCCCAGTAACAATATTTTTTAGGAATAAGTAGCTTCATGGTCTGTATACATTGTATTTTCCACATAAGTGAGTCCATGCCTGGCACTGTTGAAAACTTCCCATCTTGCATAAATATCTCAAGAAAGTTTACAGCATTTGTGGAACTTGGCAGACCTAGGAAACAAACAAACCCACAGCTCTCCATGGGCTTTATGCCTCCTTTTTTTTCAGCTACAGAAATTAGAAGTTGAAACAGGTCACCACAATCACCACACTTTCAGCAGGGAAAAGTTGTGCACAACATTGGGATACCCTTGATGAACCTCTATCTGCTGGTTTCACATTGTGATGCAGCTGTATAGGTACTGGCAGCAAAGGATGCTTTTGTGAACACAAAGGAATGGAATTGCTAATAACCCTGCTCTTTGCTCTGACTACTATATTCAATTAGTTAACTGTTCAGAGAAATTTTCCTTCTTTCACAGAAATCATGGCCTACTTGTGTGTTTCATTCAAACCCAGTGAAACCTAAGGACATAGAAATCTTAATAAATTCATACTACCACTTGACATTGTTTTAGATTATCAAAATAACCCTCATGAGGAAGTTATCCTGTTTCTTGGGCACAGTAACTGAACTACAATCATGCATAATAAACCACAGAGTTAGAGATGCAAATTCTTATGTAATTACCATTAGTTGAATATAAACAATACATGTTAATAACCAGAGGCTCAACATTATAAACAATGTCAAGTCACAAAACAGACTAAAACCTTAAAAAATTTAGAGTTGAGGTCATGACTAGTAAAATAACTTGAAACAGAACAAAACAAGAGTAAAATTTAATGAACATGACCTCACATAACTAAACATCTCAGAACTCTAAAGAAATGGGTTGAGGTGCACACTGTCCTATTCAAATGAAAAAGAAATATTGAGAGAATACAAGATGTCACAGATTTCTCTGAGAAATACAGTGAATAATAAGAGACTCTCTTTACTTTTCTAGAATCACAGAATCATTTAGGTTGGAAATTACTTCTGAGGTAGTCAAGTCCAATCTTTGATTACTACTTTGTCAACTAGACCATAGCAGTAAGTGCCACATTCAGTTGATTCTTGAACATTTTCAGGGATGGTGACTCCACCACCTCCCAGCCAGCCCAGTCCACTAGTAAACAATCCTGTCCATGAAGAAATTCCTCATATTGTCCAACCTGAACCTCCCCTGGTGGAGCTTGGTCTATGTCCTCTAGTCTTTTTGCTTGTTACCTTTGAAGAAACCAACACCCACCTGGCTACAGCCTCCTTTCAGGAGCAATAAGGTCCTCTTCAGCCTCCTTTTCTCCAGGCTAAACACCCCTACCTCCTTCAGCTCTTCCTCATATGACTTGTGCTCCAGACCCTTCACCGGCTCTGATGCCATTCTCTGGACATGCTCCAGAACCTCAATGTTTCTTGGAGTGAGGTGCCTAAAACTGAACACAGGTTTTGAGGGGAAGCCTCACCGATGCCAAGTACACAGGGACAATCACTGTCCTGGTCCTGCTGGCTACACTATTGCTGATACAGGCCAGGATGCCAGTGGCCATCTTGGCCACCTGGGCACACTACTGGCTCATGTTCAGTCACTGGGGAGCAGCACCCTCAAGTCTTTTTCCAACAGACAGCTTTCCAGTCACTCCTGCCCCAGTCTGCAGTGCTGCCTGGGATTTTTGTGACCCAAGTGCAGGATCTGGCACTCAGCCTTGTTGAACCTCACAGCAGTGGCCTCAGCCTATTGATCCAGCCTGTCTAGATTCCTCTGCAGAGCCTTCCTACCTTCCAGAAGATCAAAAGTCCTGCTCAACTTAGTGTCACCCACAAACTTAGTGAGGATACACTGGAACCCTCATCTAGATCATCAATAAATATACTAAACAGAGCTGGCCCCATTACTGAGCCCTGGGGAACCCGGCTATTAAGCAGCCACCAACAGGACATGGCTCCATTCATCATCACTCTCCAGGCTCAGCCATCCAGCCAGTTTTTAACCCCAGAGTGCACCTATCCAAGCTTTTGGCTGCCAGTTTTTCCAGGAGAATGCTATAGAATTCATGGCTTTGCTGAAGTCCAGGTAAACTACATCCACAGCCTTTACTTCATCCACTAGGCAGGTCTTCTAGCATCTTCAGGATCTTGCAGAAACTTCACAAATACAGGAGTCTGTGGGATGGAGCTAAACAGAAATCATCTAGCCTATTCAGCAATATCACAATGCAAAGTTTCTTCAAGTTATCTTCTATACAAGAAAACATAATCTTGCAAGCTAAATGCTTAAATGTTAAAACTGGATACTTCCAACACAATATATTTTTGACTTCTAGCATATATTACCCATATAAGCCTAGGGAAATTAATATGGATATCTTATTCTACAGCAGTTTAGCTCTCACCTCAGTCTTCAATGAAAAATGAGGTTGAACTATTTTAACAGGGTAGAATAACAGTGTTATTTAGACCCATGATCATAACATGATTTGTACTTCATATCAGAAAATAGAAGGGTCTGTAAAAGGTGTGTGTGTGTCAGTTCAAGAAGAAATATTTCTTCATTCATGTTCTATAATCAAGTCTATTGAAAATGGGCCCATGGAAAAAGTACTGCTGACCCTATCTTCTGTCTGAATCTGTACAGACTGTCTGGCTCTTTTATTCTCCTGTTTCTTGCTTGTTTTCTTTCAGAATTTTATTCTCACTTCCCTGTAACTAGTTTCCAGTAACTCAGCTAATTAAATACCACAGTGGTGACAGTGAATTTCAATGAGTACTGTGTGATTATCCTGTGGACTCTTGCCAGTCTCGTAGCTCAGCCAACAGACAAGTTCTTGCTGTACAGCTAAAGCAAGTTCATCATATTTCTTCAAATACTGCCCATGGACCCAGGAAAAGATGGACTGGCATTATACTACATCCTGTACAAGCAGGGTAGCTTACTGTTCTTGCAAGTACTTGCAATAAAGAAAATAAACAATATAGGACAGGCCATGGCATATGGAATGAAAAATATCACCATTGTAAAGAGGTCAATGTAAGGATTTTAATTTAATGAAAAATCTACAGTGAGGAGATAAGTTAGAGAGAAAGACAGCAAAGAATGTGAAGAAGCAACAATGTAGACAAAGGAAGACAAGTGGAAACTTTTGATTTATGCAGGGCTGAGAAATCCCAGGAAAAATTATCTGTGAAAAGACTCTTTTAGATGTTCCAGCAGATGCTTCTATCAGGCTGAGTACTTCATTGAACTTCTTTCTTCTTCCTGAACCAGATTTGTTTAAATTATTTTCTAAACTGAATTTGGAGAAAACAGTTACCCAACTTTGTGTCCCCAAAGTGGTGATATATGTCTACTGAAGGAGATGAGTTTAGATGAGAAAACTGAGGCAAAGACAGCTCTGTTTGAGCCCCGGTTTATTTCCAGTGGCCCACACTGAGGTGGAAAGCCTAGATAAGACTTACCTGGAGAGCCTGCAACCCTCCAGTATCAGATTTCTACGTTCCAAACCCTGGGACATGTTTACATCCAAGGCCTTTAGTACCTCACAGATATACCCAACCAGACATGCTGACTGCAGTTCTTGAGTGTGACCAGGTGTTCAATAGTACTGTTTAGGACTACCTCCATAAATCCTTAAAACATCAAAAACAGGTATCTAAGGAGACACAATAATCAAGGCAACAAAAACATCTCACTCTCAATTTCTTAGTCAGATTTCTGGGCTTATTTATGCAGCGTAAAAATAGAGACAAAACCTACTACAATTAGTGATAAATTATCCTCAAGTCTCTAATAAATTGATATATGCTCTTATGCCATTAACAGGATCATGTATATGAGTGGGGAACAACCACAACTTTAAAATCCATAGACTAGGATCCTCTCAGGAAAGTACTCATTGCCATTTCCAGGGCTCAGATTTTAACACTGCTTACCAAGGTCTAGATACAATTAATTTTGGAGCTGAACAAATAAGATCTTAATCCTCAAAATTCTTTCTTCTGCTTCCCAATACAAAAAAAACAGTGTCCCTCTGACTTGCTCCTGGACAGCTTCTCTGAATAAATATGTGAGGACTTATAGGAAGCACTCTTCTACATTCTCTGCTTGTGAACATTTTGTTACATAGATTTTGTATTATCCTATAAATTACTGTTCAAAAAGAACTCCTGTGCTCCTGAACAGACAAAATTAGTGCTCTTAATGGTATTCCTGCCATGAAAAGTTCACTCATATTTCTTAACATGATTGTTATAGTTTTAAAAGCATCTAAGTTGCAGCTTTTCTTTTTAACACTCTGCACATTAAAGCAACAGTTAACACTGTGCTGCCCAAACTACACAACTGATAGCAAAAGCAGTTTATCATGAAGCAATTTACCATGAAGTCACAGTAATGTTCTCATTGCAAATTCTCTAAAATAATTACTTAGGATGTTTTGGACAAACCTGATATAAAAATACATGTTATTGTTTTATGGCAGTATTTTATGGCAGTACTAAGTTCTTGGAGAAAAAGAGGTTTTTTTAGTGTTTGGTCAAAAAATACAGACTCCTTGAGAGGATAAACACCACTTGCTTCTGCAGTCATGCTCACTAAAAAAAGCTTCACAGGCTTCTCGTGTATTTTCTATGTTGTTAGTAGAATAGGAAAAGGAGATCATACATCATGGATATCTCATTTTAAAAGAATTCTGAGTATAACAGAGACAGGTTGAAAGAGAAACACCGTGGCTTCATTTTTTGCATATTTATGAAGCACTTGTGGAAAAAGAGGGTCAATATAAACCCAGCTTAGGGTGAAAACAGTCCACATGAATGGGAGTACTGTCTTCATGGATGGAAAAAGTCAGTGATACAGGTCTAACTTTGGTACAAACATGCTGCACTTGGACATTGTGATTAGCAGAATCAGCCCTGGCATAATTACAAGAACAGACTCCACATTTAGTCATTCTGAAAATACTGTGTGTGAGAACAGCTTTCCATTTGGTATGCATAAAGGATCAGCATTCAAACATTTCAGGAGTTTTGTTCCAGTACCCCGCTGTTCTAAATCAGTGATACTAGACTCATGTGAAAACCTGAATCTTTATTTCAACTGCAATATAACTGATTTATTTTATGTTGTTCCTTTTTTTAAAAAAAAAAAAAAGGCTCTCTGAATTTTACTCTGTGAGTTCATTAGTACTTTCCAGAATAGCACACTTCAATAATTTTGTTTTTTGCAGAACTATTGTATTTACTAACAGAAGAGAACATGAAATTCCAAAATGCACTCTTTCCTATGATTTGTTCTGCCTCTAGCAGTATGTCGCAAGACTACTCTGAATTTTAACACAACTACATAAGTAACAAAATAAGGATGTTTACTACAGTAGTTAGATGAATTAAAAAAAAAAAAGCTAGAATATTAATTATAAACTACTTCCAGAAGCATCTCAATTTTCCATTTGTTTTTGCTGTGAAGTGTTTCAACCTTTGCAAGCTGATATGTTCTTTCACACTAATAGATTTGCTGAATTCCTCTTTTCCGGTGTCCCTTTATGAAATACAGGTAATCTTTCCTTTTGTCTCTGTGGGCCTCTCCTTCTACTCATGGTACAAAACCCAGGAAATAATAATTTTTTAGAAGTTCAACAAAAAGCTCCAAGCAACTGAGGAATTTTTTCTCTGGGCAGACCTTGCTGATAGCACATTTTATGTCTAAGTTTGAAGTACTGTGAGCATCAGGTTTGGATTCATAATACTGTTAGCATCCCAAGAATCTGTCCAGTAGCTACCTAAAGCAGAGCTTAGAATAATTGAGTCCCAACACTAATCTGCTTCAGTGCCAATGGCTGAAATGTGTGGGTTTTCTCTCCAACTCCTACACTGAGGATGCCCTTGTGTTTCATATTTTTAATGTGTATAGAATTAAAAAATACCAACTACATTCTTCAGCTTGATTTTATTAATTATAAAAACGCACAAGTAATACTTCACTCGTGATAAAAAAGGAGAAAAACTAAAGATTATATTTATAAAATGACATTGTGAGGTCTAGTCTCTTTGATTAAAAAGTGCAACTGGTTTGCAAGAACCAGACTTACAAGTGCACAACTCTGTGCTTTAAAGTAAAATGTATTTAAAATAGAAGCATAATTTTAAATCTAAAGTGATAAGGCAATAACTTTCTATACTTAAGCTTAGTGCTAAAATATGTGCGTTGAAACCTCAGCCCAGAACTATGATTTCATACAATTTTATCATCAATCCATAGGTTGCAGTTATTTCATAATTTTGCAGAAAATTATTTGATGGGAAAAAGGAGTAATTCTTCATGGCCTTGCAATAATTTAAATAGAAGACATTAGAATAGCTAATGTGCTAAAACAAGTGCCTAGTTTTAGCATAGGGAAGTGGAGTGAACAGCACAGCAGAAAACATTTATTGCTCATACAGGCAGACCAGTAGAGTGTTTTTATTCTCATTAGCCAAGATGCCCCACTCAGATTTTAATTTTTATCCCTTGCTACTGGTGGGAACAAATAGCAACCTATGGCACATCAAGATTAGAATGAAGTGTGTTGACTGGACAGGTGTTTCCACTCATCTGAACTAATACCTTATAACTGCTTTTTCCTTGAAAGAAGTAAAGATCTGGGCTTCAAATGTATCCAGTCACCAATTTTCATACAATCTATAAGAACTTCAGATAGGACTCTGGATTGACCCTGCCCTCTCTGGTTCTTCTCTTTGTGAACAAAAACTGCAGTAGTGAAGCTTTTTTCCTACTGAAGAGGTGAAAAAAAAAAAAAAAGAAAAAAAAAAGTTGATAGCAAGGACTAAATGTTCAGTCTACTCTCAGATTCCTGAAACTTTATTTCATGTATGTATCAGAAATTTCACTTTGTATTTGTATTGGATCTCTGCTCTCCTACATTTAGGCTGCATACATCTTAAAACCATTTGGGTTATCTGTAGTCTATAGATCTCTATCCTGTGTTTCATGACCAGACAATTATAAACAGAAACAGGCATATCCTTCATGGAGTTCTTCAACTGTGGTTTAAAATATCTGTATTTCTTGGAAGTTACAACATTCGTATTTCATCACACCTATATCCTCATAGTCACATTAATAACTCATTTAGGGTTAGGTTCCATAGGTTCAGTTTACTTAAATTAGGTTTTAACTCTGTCAGCTAAATTTCACTTGCTGAGTAATGCCAAATATTCATTCACACAGATAACTGCAGGATGTGATCTTGCATAATTTTCATGTTCTTTCCAGATGTGGTCTTTCCCTTCTCTCTGTGAAAAAGTCACATTCTCAGCCTCATTCTCTCCACTGCAAGGAGTGTTTTCAAAAATGTGTACAGTATTTAACAAGCATTTTCTTTCATGCTGTGTTCAAGTTCTAAATCATTACAATAAGTAGCACATTAGATTTCTTTAGCCAGGATAGGCATAGAAAAGCCACTCTATATTCATGAGGGACTGATCAGGAAGAACACCTCTTCAGTACTCCATTCCTTAGCTAACACAACCTTTGCATATTGTCTAGATTGTGTTTTCTCTATCTCTGATCACTGGTCTTTGGGGACTCCAAGGGTGAGCTTTTCAACTGCTTCATGTGTACTTGAACTACAGTGTTAAACCAGGCAGATTATCACTGGACCAAGAATAATTTAAGGATGACAGTCCGTATTTTACAGACTGTATTTCAGCCTACAAGTCCCTGTGTTCTAAAAGTCTAATTTGCAACAGAACAGAATTATTTAATTATACTTAGCTTGAAGACCATTACTCTACTCCTTTTTCCCTGAAAAACCTGTTAGTTGGCCAAATGTTACCAGGCTGCTCCTCCATGGTTCATTATTACTGCCTAATTACAAGCCCTTTTATTTACTCTTACTGATTCCAACCTGAAAAAAAAAATCAACATAGTTTTGTATTCTGATCTTGATTATTCAAGTACTGACTGCATTTCTCCAGTGCTTATGTGTCACACATGCAATCATCCAAAGCTTTCATAAAGAACAGTCTCGATATCTGTGCATTCATAAATGTACTCTGATAAGGGGTACTGAGCTTAGGAAAAAAAAAAGCAAACAAAAAAACCCCAAAACAAGCACAACAAGCAATTGCTCTTTAGATTGAAGTCATGCCTTCAATAATAGAGCAGATATTTGAGAACAAGGGTGATGTCATGGATTTGTCTTTGCTTAGCTGAAAGAATCCAAATTATTTCTTCACTTGTCTGGCTGCAGTTCTTATTTGCACAGACTGACTCACAGAAAAAGGAATTTGTGGAAGGAGGAATCATTTGAATCATGCAGTTGGACTTGGCATCATCCATAGAGCTGCTCACTGTATTACCCTGAAGTCTCAGCTGAACTGTATTTACACGTCTCTGGTGATAACCTCTATTGCCTTGTCTGTCTAGTCTGCTACCACATTATTCATGCTGTCAGGATTTTTCCTACCTCAACATCTAATGCCTGACTAAATATGGAGTGACCAAGTATATGAGTCAAGTTCTCTATTTTCACTTGGTGTCAAAGAAATATAGCATCAATAATACCATCAAATTACTAGCCTGGTTTTGGACTCCATACATTTTCAGTGATTTTTATATTCATTTTAAAGAAAGAATTTTTAAAATTAAAAACTCAGATGCTCATCACCCATTGGAAATACCAAAAACAATAAACTTCAGACACTTACCATAGAATCACAGAATGGTTTGGTTTGGAAGGGACATTAAAGATCATCTAGTTCCAATGCCATGGGCAGGGACACCTTCCACTAGACTAGTTTGCTCAGAGCTCCATCCAACCTTGCCTTGAACAGAGATGGTGCATACACAGGGTCTCTGGGCACCTCGTCCCAGTGCCTCAGAAATCTTACAGTAAAGAATTTCTTCCCAATACCCAATTTAAACCTACTCTTTCAGTTTGAAAACATTCCCCCACCTTGTCCTGTCACTACCTGTTCTTGTAAAGAGTCTCTCTCCATCCTTCCTGTAGGCTCCCTTCAGGTACTGGAAAGCTGCAATTAGGTCACCCCAAAGCTTTCTCTTCTCCAGGTTGAACAGTCTCAGCTCTCTCTTTCCTCATAGCAGAGGTGCTCTATCCCTCTGATCAACTCAGAGACCCTTCTCTGGACTCACTTCAACCGGTCAATCTCTTTCCTGTGCTGTTCTCCATCCTGAGCTAGATGCAGCACTCCAGGTGGAGTCTCAGCAGAGCAGAGTGGCAGAATCCCCTCTCTTGACCTGCTGGCCGTGCTGCTTTGGATTCAGCCCAGGATACAATTGACAGATAATGTCCAGCCTTTCATCCATCAGCACTTTCAAGTCCCTTCACTCCCTATGCTGATACCAGAGTTGCTTTGACTCACATGCAGCCCCTTGCACTTGGTCTTGCAAAACTTCATGAGGTTCCCATGGGTCAACTTCCCCAGCTTGCTCAGGTCCCTCTGGATGGCATTCGATCCTTCAGCTGTGTCAACCACACCCCTCACCTTGGTGTAGGAGATCTGCAAATTTGCTAAGGGTGCACTCAGTCCCTTTGTCTATGTCTTTAATGAAGATATTAAATAACACTGGACCCAATACACACCCCTGAGGAATACCACTTGTCACTGATTCCCATGAGTGACCACCCATACTTTCTGGATGCTACAGTCCAATCACTTTCTTACTCACCTCACAGTGCACCCATGAAATCCCTCTCTCTCCAATTTAAAGAAAAGGATGTTGTGGGTGACCGTTTCAAAAGCTTTAGAGAAGTCCAGTTAAATGACATCTGTAGCCCTTCTGCTGTCCACTTATGAAGTCACCCTATCACTAAAGGCCACTCAATTGGAGTGGCAGGACTTTTCCTGTGGCGAGGCCAAGCTGGCTGTCCCAAATCACCCCACTGTCTCCCATGTGCCTGAGCACAGCCTCTGAGACGGTCTGTTCCTTGATCTTCCCAGGAAGAGACGGGAGACTGACAGGTCAGTAGTTCCCTTAGTCAAAGAAAACTTTCTGTAGACAGAAAAATGTAATTTGATTGGCCAATATTTCTGTGTTAAAATGTCCATATCTATTGTCTCTGACAAGACCTTGTGAGACAGGAGTGGATGTCCCTTGCTTTGTTTCAGCATGAGGGAGTAGGATTATGCATAGTTTAAACCTGAAATCACTCATGTAAAGTGGTTTTTTTTTGTTTAGCTGGTGTTTGTGGGTTGGGGTTTTGCTGTTGTTGCTTGTTGGGGTTTTTAATTGTACCTATTGTTTCCTATTTTGGAAACTAGGTGTTTCAGTCATGTATGAAACACATTTCAAACATTGCCAGTGTATCTCATGCTTCAACCTGGCTGCTCAGGAACATTACAGAAAAAAACAGTCAGGCAAGGCCAGCTAGCCTAAACAAATTTTTCACAAGAATAAGCAGGTCTGACTAAACGCTTATGTAGAAAACCTTTCTTTTTTCCAGTTGTATATATACTATTTCCATATCCTCACACAGGATCTTTCTATTTTTAGCTTGAAACTGTTTTCTATGAAGTTATTACACATGTAAGGGAGAATACCAAAAGAAATGTTTAACACTTTAAAAACATTTAAATGTATCAAATTTTAAATTTTTCATCTAAACTCTAGGTGTAGCTCTTCAGCAAAACCATATAATCCACAATGATCTGATGTAGACTATCATGGGGCTTGTGCTGGATTGTTTGTGTAAAGAATATATACTCTTGGCTTCTTAGCTGGGTCATACATAATACTGGCTAAACTGCACAACCTCTGTCATCTCAGCCACAAACTGTGAGTAGGCTAATCATAATTACTGTGCTGGTGTAGGTTATGTCTGGCAGGGAACATGACTGTCGTAGTTCTCCCAGGAAAGCCTAAAATCAAACCACCACAATGACTAAGAACACAGCTCTGGCCTGGAAACTTAGAAAGTCAACAGGAGAGATCAAACAGTAGACAGACAGCCCCCAGGCCTGACTTAAGTACAGCTCTTTACTCTGATATAGGTGTGGACCAAAACACTAGCTTAACTACTGACTATATTTGGCAAAAATGTGGATGCAAGAACCACACCACAAGCCAGATCTCCCTGCCCAAATCTAGAGTCCAGGAGTGATCTGGAGAGATTGCATGGCTCTTCTCTGCCCAGACTCATGTCATTTTTTTCCACCTGTGCAAACTTTGGTAAGTAAATGACAGGATCTCTGAGCTTCGCAGCATTGTGATTACTTACTGGATTGCAAAATAGGTTAAATAGTGCTGTAGAAACCACAATCAAGCACTGAAGCAGTAGGTATTCACCAACTTTGATGCTGATTTATCCTGCAGGAAAAGAACACCACAAAAAACCTCAGAAAAACCATAAGAAGGTGCTGTCTGGATGAGGAACAAATTCCACATAAAAAAGGAATGCACTCCTGCATGTCACTGTTACACAATTCTCTTCAGTTCTGGCATTAAGTCTGAATCTGTGAATTCATTACTCTGTTTACTTGTGAGACATAGATGTACTTATGACGCTCATGGTCTATGAAGACTTTTTAGACTCCTGATAAATATAAGGAAAAACTCAACCTCTAGAACCTATAGTTAAGAGTGATTCTCCAGAATCCTAGACAAGGGTGCAAGGCATACAATTAATGTACTGTACTCACGATTTATACATGGGCTGAAGATGCCAAGTTTTGGGTTAAATTTTAATTTCAACAGCCTCCTACAAGACACACTTTGAAACTAGTCTTCACCAATTTATCTTGATTTTATCTGTTATTAGATAGCTAATGCTCAACTTCACACATGTAGGTAATAAATTACTGATTTGTAGTTCTTGCTAAGGCTTACAGTTCAGCATATGTAAGATAATAAATTAAGCCAAACAAGATGTGTTTTTAAAGCTAACCAGAATACAAAAATAACCCCCCCCACCTTATAAACAGCTGAATACAAATCTCAGCTCAAGTTATGTGCCATTTATGCTTTCAGCCACTTTTTCCTTTCTCATGGGAAAACCCAAGGTACAGTTGGGAGAAATATTCTGGGATCAGTGTTCTGGGATCATGCCCAATTTTTATAGGGAACAAGGATAATTTCCGATTTAACCTGAAGGCACAATTGTGCAGCCAGCAAACTGCAGAATTTTGCTCAGCCAACGGTGCACCAGCTTCTGTGCTCACTACTGTATTTATTTGCACTGACCTCAGCCTGCCCCAATGCATTCCTGTGCACAGCAGTATGCTGCCAGAGATGGTATCTCCAGCATCTTCTTCCTTGTGTCTTGTAGGAAGGACTCCCTTCCTTCTTCTCCTCTGTTACTATCACCTGGCCCATGTTTACCTGTTGCTTGGCCTCTCTCCTCTCACAACGGCCAGAATACAACTAAGTCAGAAACATGCTCTGCTGCCTCTGTGATGTTGTTCACAGGCTGAATCTCCAGAATCAGGGACTCTGGTATCATATCTGTGAGTTACTGTTCACCCTGTGACTCAGGAAAACAATCTTCTAATTAGCATGTCATTTTACCTTTTGAGAAAAAGAAACACATGAAATAAAGATCTCTTACTGCAGCTTGTTTTTCCAGTGCTCAAGGGATTAAACACAGGGTAGCTGGATGACCAAATTGTTGTTGTTGTTGGCTGGACTTCGCGAATGAAGATCCTGGGATAAGCCTGCGCAATGGATTTTTTAGGTGAGGCACAGTGTGCGCAGAACTCGCCCCACTCCCTTTACTCCTGAGGTTCATCTTGCCACGGCCGAGCACGCTCAGGCAGTGACAGCGAGTTCCTCCAGGATTCGAACCAGCGTCCTCAGAGGAGGAGCCGGCTCCACAGGCGGGGGCCTACGCCACTCGGCCAACGCCCGCCGCCTCTCAAGTGTAACATCTCAGATTAACATTAAGGAAAAAAACCAACAAACAGAAAAGCAATAATGTCAGGTTGTTGAGCAATCCTGGGAGCCCACGTGGGTCAGAGCACCAGGGGAAGACCTCGCCTTGTCCTCTCTGCCACCGAATTGACACAAACGTGGCACTGCAGCCACGCCTGCAACACAAGCTGGGGCAGGTATGACCAAATTAAGCCTTCCTAAATAAATCACTGTCTATGTATTCTGCAAACAAACTGCAAAATGCAAGCAGAAGAGTCCAATGTGGGTTTCCAGCAGTATACTGCACCCCTCAATTTAAGCACAGACCATCCTTCCTGAGGTGTCTGGCTCTGCGCATACTTTAAAACTCCCACACAAGGCTGTGCTAAATCACTCTCCCTTTACTAAGTGAAACACTGGAGAATACTGCCCCTCTTATTTATCATGTTCCTTGAGGTTTTTAATGACTACATCATTGTTCAAAACAGTTCAAAACTGTTCCAATCCCATCACCAGATGACAGTCACTTAACACAACCACCACTCAGATACACTTGAACACTGGAAGGATTGATTTGTATCTCAGTGGTGAACAACGAGGCTCAGGAAATTTTCTGATGTATCATCTGCAGCTACAAATCTCAACAAGCAACATTTATATTGTTGAAGAAATAACATACATGGGCTTGCTCTTATGGTCACATTATCTAATCTTGAGTGCTGACAGGGATACACACAAGAGCTTTTCCTCACTTTTCAAGAAATACTGTGCCATTCAAAGAGTATTTCTCTGAGTGATTCAAAGTCACATACTCTCTTGTATGCTTAAGAGAAATACATTAGCCTAGGCAATAAAGAATCATGCTATCTTTGAATGATTGCTATTTTTCATGTATTTTATTTGCAATAATGTGACCATCTGCCATGAAGTCTGTAAATCAGAAAGACTAGTGTATTTAATCAATTAAAAAATAATCAGATCTCAGATTCACTGTAGCCCTTTTTTTTTCTCTAGCAGAACTAGTCATTATCTGAATCTAACAGTTTGTCAGACCATAGGTCAAAAGTCAAAATCTCATCAGCTTTAGCCTTGCAAATGAAACATTATTGGACACTGAGAAAGTCATTTAGTACTAAATTTAACTGGGGACATAAATACCATGCCAATTGCAATGCTAAATTTTGGGCTTCTTGTGTTGCATGCACTGCACAGGGAAATGAAGTGAGCCAAAGCTGCCACCACCATCATGTTTTCCATCAGATTCTTATATAGATATGACTGGCATTCCCAAAACTGCCAGCTTGGTTGAGCGCTCAAAGAACAGACAGAAGGACAACTATCTTATAGACCTAAAGGGGAGTCAAGAATGAAAAGTGGGCTGAGTCCCTCTGCTCAGTTAACACCAAATATCTGCACACATCCTCAACCAGAAATACAGGTGCCTATGGGACTTCAAGGCCAAGAAATTGTACACTCATGGACCTGCCCAAAGACACACAGTAGCTTACCTAGGATTTTGAGGACTCTAATGACAACAGGGGTTCTTCTTCTGGTTCTGGGCCATTTGTGTCTGATCCTTCTGTCTGTAATACATAAAAGACCTGCTTTCTAACAATGCTCTGTGCCTCTGAGTAAATGCCTCATAGCTGCACTGGAAGGTGACACAGCATTTACAATCCATAAAAAGGAAGCACCTTCCTTCCTATCCTTTCCTCCATTCCATTACTTAAAGTTGACATTACAGGAGTAAGGCTTAGGAGTTTACTATCTGGCTATTTGATGACACAATGACAGACAGAAGATAAACCCAGTCCTGTGAATGAGATAGTATCACTGCACTAAAATGAAGAAGCAATGTATAAATTAAAAGGCAAATATTTTCCACACAAAGAAAGAAATGTCTAGAGACATAAAACCCACAACACCTTCCTATGTTGACTAGTTTACATGGACACACAGTAAAAGACTAAAATATGTTTAGACAAAGTGATACCAAGAATAGCACAACTGTGTTGTTTCCCCACTTACAAGTCACAGAACTCTTAGAAATTACTGTCTGAAGTAGAAATTCTTATTTTGAGGACAAATTCTCTTCCAAACGAGCCCTTTCATGCCAATATGTCCCTACACCTGAGCTAAAAATGCAGGTGGACACCAAAAAGTACACACAGATACTAGACTACATAAGTTTTTTAAATTAATCATCATCTCCCTCAATTTAGAAGGGAAGCAACAACTCCACAAAATAGTTTACAGAGAGGATTTTATATTTTCCTATTTTCATGTGTAGAGAAAACCTTTTACATCTGACAGAACACAGCAATTAAAAACTGTCACAGTTAACTTACTAGAAATGACTGACACTAGAGAAATCCTGAACTAAACCCATACCCCACAAAGATACACACACACACACACACACACACACACACACACACACACATGCGAAAAGCATATACATTAAACAATGCAATTAGACATGAAAAATAGCAATTTAGAACCAATCTATTAGAAAATTTTCAAGAGCAGAAAAATACTTAAAAATACTGACTGGAAAATTACAAACTATTCAAAATGCTTTTTTTATTTTTCTAAATTAGTTAATGTTCTAAAAACCTTTTTGGGGTTAGCATTTATTTAGTTGTAAAAGATTTTGTCAGATACAAAAATCTTACTTTTCTTTCTTTCAGAATTCGGAACTCAACCTTTTAAGTTTTAGATTTAACTTTTAGTGTTTAACATTTTAGCATTACTGTAAGTTAATTTTCTTTTTCATCTTACTTCCTATTTCACATTTGAACTTAATTTTTATTCTGCCACATTTCTAAGACAGGAAATACAATTTTAAGTCAGAAATGTAGTTGTAAAACAAGTAAAAATAAGTATTTTGCGACTTATTGCAGTTATTGATCCCTTTTTTGAACTAGAAAGGGCACAGGACAACCAAGCCCTTAGTTCGAGGAAATGGATGATTACCCAGCCCTGTAGGGGCTCATGCCTTTTAATGAGGCAAGTTCCTTTTCAGTTACCACTAAGGAGTATAAAATCAACTGGTCAGTATGGGTTGTATGTTCCCTTTGTGACCCCTCTACAGACTGAGTCAGAATCAAAGAATGAGCTTTGTAATCTGCTGTAAAGACTCATATTATGCTTCAGCCTTGCCCAGATCAGCCCTTGTTGCAAGTGATGGCAGCCCTCACAAAAGCACAAATGCTAGTCTGAGCTTTCCAGCATTCTAAATCTGATGTTCTAATTAGTATGAAACAGTTTTACAAGATGGCAGCAGCTGCAAAGTACTAATGGCTGCATCACGCCATCGGTTAATAAGGACAAAGAAAAGATGGGAGAGAAAATCCATGCTTGCATGTTTTTAAGCCAGCTTGGAAGGGAACACGGCAGAAGAGCAAGGGTCTAGAACATAAAAAGCATACGTTAAGGACTCTCTTCCCCTTAGCTGTTCTGTTCCTGTGCTAAAAGACTGAAACATCAGTAAAAAGATTAAGAAGTTACAAGAGTCTGACAGTCTGTGGGCAGTGCAAGAGCAGTGTCCTATGAATAATTATTTTTGTACCATACTCACACAAAACTATAGCAACAGGTGACTGTTGTTAATGGTTTATGACAGCCAGCATCATCTCTACCCACCTTTGCTGGAAAAAGTTAGCAGAGACATTGCAGAAATATCGAGATGTGCCAGCCAGTGAATGTTTTAGGATGAGATGAATCGCCCCTGGGGAAATGTTTGTGTCTGTCTGTGTGTCTCCCTTTACTGAATCTGGAGAGCCGAAACAACTGGCTGAGAAGAAACAAGTCCCACCCATGAGTGAAGAAATTACAACTGGGCAAGAACAAATGCCAAGAGCTGAATGACAAAAAAACACATCCTCATGGTAGTTTTCTTCAGCACCTCTGTAATACAACAGCTCTAGTTGATAACACCTGCAGATTTCAAGTTACATAGGCAAATAAAAATTATAACACGTTTGAAAGCATACTGACCTACTGAGGCTATTTCTAGGAAAGATTAATCTACTAATAGTGATCCAAAAGGACCTTAAAAAATCATTCACTGTACTTTTTTACTTGCTTTGGAGAAAGGACAAAGTGTACGTATTTCTGTAACTTAAGAATACCATCAGTATTGTTTCTATTTACACATGATGTTCCTTTCAGAACATATTTTGAGAGATATATTTTAAGTTTATTTTAAATTTTCCTGATACATTACAAATATACTCAAATTTGAGACAGCATTTGAAACTTAAATAAACTGATAAGAATAATTTAATATGGTACTTTCTGAACACTCCTTTCATTCTTTAAAATGCAATATAATTTTTACAGACTTCAGAGAAAATTAGAAAAAGCTATTAGTTTATTATTCATCGCTTCAAGTATCCTTCAGGCAAGAGCAAAGGCATATAGACAAATTCTGCTTATATAAGAACTGACAGACCCTGCTGAAACACAGACTTTCATGCAGACATCCCTCACTTATGAGAAAATGAAGGAGAAATTAGGCTTTGGACCTGTTACATCACTAGACATACATACAGTTAGTTGATTTTTACAAACTTTAGTATAGTTTCTATTACTGTTGATAGACTGGTACGCTGCTGTGTGCAGCATTCCACTTGAGAATGGAAAAAGTTCTGCTTCACTCTAAATGGAAATACACGAAGTTAACTTTGCAGGAACCTGGGCACTCAATGACTCACTCGAACTCAGACTCACAGCACTCCCTCAGACTGGTTACCACAAAATTAAGCCCAAGAGCTACCTGGTTCCTTGTTAAATCCAATCTTCTTTTCAGCAACACTAACCATGTTTTATGGAGCCTGTCACTGGAACCCTGTAACTGCTGCTACTCAGATCCCTGGCTAAAAACAACAGCAGTGGGAGCATCACAGTAGCTACAGGACTATGAGACTACAACACAAGCCTTGAGAAGTATTCTTGGCTTTCCAGATCTGAAAGTGAGATTTAATAACTCAGGCAGTCAAAGAGATGTCTTATGAAGTAATTATGAGCAAGACTATTTTCTGTTGAGGTGATTAATATGGCCATCTTCCATTTTGACATTCCATAAATATTATTCCTTCAGTGATTGCTTCTTTTGAAGTTCAAAAGAGGGTTCACACAGCTTGTTACCCAGCAATAAAGATTACTTTTGTTGACACTCGCGGAAACCCTTAATTACATGAGTCAGTGCAGGTTTACAACTAAATAGGCAGTTGGGAAAACTGGAAAAAATTGTTATAGAAGTGATAATGTCTGATGAAGTGTGATACCCAGCCATTTACTCATGTCTTACATGAAACATCTATTTACAAAAGAAATAATGATGGAAGGTAAAAGTGATTAGATCCTATTAGAATGAATTTTTGTTGGGTACTTTCATCAATATACAAAGGTAATAGCATTGTATTGAACAGACTTTTTA
Organism: Formicarius rufipectus; assembly: GCA_013399695.1. Classification (NCBI taxonomy): domain Eukaryota; kingdom Metazoa; phylum Chordata; class Aves; order Passeriformes; family Formicariidae; genus Formicarius; species Formicarius rufipectus. Next base: position 46,012 of record VXAU01000964.1, on the reverse strand, counting down.
AAAAGTGTTTTTAAAAAGGCATCCCTTGAGATTTTTACAAAAAAAAAAAAAGTACACTGTGATCTGAAAGCTCCCTTTTTCACACATAAAATTGTATTTTGCTACTCCATGAGCTGTTGATTTTACTGCTGTGCTTTTGCTGCTCTTGTGAGACCCCACCCAGACTGCTGTGTCCAGCTCTGGGGCCCCTACTAAATTGATCAGAGGTCTGGAGCACCTCTCCTTATAAGGACAGACATGTGGTACTGTTCAGGCTGGAGAAGAAAAGGCTCCATGGACACCTTACAGACCTTTCCAGTACCCCAAGGGAACCTCCAGTAAGGCTGGAGAGGGACTTTTTACAAGGGCATGTAGTGTCACAACAGAGAGAATGATGTTAAACTGAAGGAGGGAACATTAAGATTAGATGTTAGGAAAAAAAATCTTTACCATGAGGATGGCTGGGCACTGGAACAGGCTGCTCAGAGATACTGTGGAGGTGTTCAAGACCAGGCTGGATGGGGTTCTGAATAATTTGGTCTAGTGGAAACTTCCCTGCCTACAGAAGAGGATTTGAAACTAGATGACGTTTAAAGTCCTTCCAATCTAAAACCATACTATGATTCCATGCTAAACCAGTAGTTTTTTAATATCTTTAGTTTGGACCTTGAGAACCACATTTGGCATATAGCTTCAACAACAAAGACTTAGTTTCATGGCAGAAATAACCCAAGAAATATTTCTCGACAATTACTTGATGTTGCTTTTTGAAGAATCAGACCTTTATCCTCATTCAGGGAACAGAATAATGGTTTATTTAAATAATAAAAAAAAAATCCTTACAGAAAGAAGAAATCCTATTGTGGAAAATTGTGGGAATCAATTCAGAATTTCACTGATAATGTTTTGACCACTGATGTGTTTAATGTTGTATAAAACGTCTCTTGCTTCCCCCTGTGCCTTCTTCCCAGAACCACCCACTATGAGCCGAGGGGCAGAGTACACCTTGTTACTTGAAACCCTCTCCCAGCTGAATGTAAATTCCCTCATCCCTATTGGCCCAGAGCCAGACACCCCCTCCCCCCCCCCCCCCCCTCCCCCCC